>JANAVB010006299.1:0-137621 GCA_029216955.1 Iris pallida
ACGAACGTGCACAAAGTAATTGGGAAATTTGCAAATCGGCCGATATAGTAAATTTCGACGGATACGCATCAAATTTGTCGCGCACACGCGACCAATTTGTATTCCGTTAAAGCCCACACGTCCAAGAAGTCGATACGCACCTTTCGATGCTTTTGGTTCGCGACCACGTTGTCCGATTTGGCGGGACGTACATCGTATCGAAGGATTTTATAATTTTTCAAAACTGTTTTAGTATTAGTTTTCCTTATTTTTAAAAACAAATAACTTGAACTATATTTAATGAAAACAGAAACAAAAATGAGGCTTTCAATCTCTGTTAGGTTGTCTATAATACTGTCCAGATGGATTTTCAAAACTGTTAATAGGTTGACGAGGATTTGTCCGTAAACAGGGGTTCATGGACTGCTCTAGGTCCTGTTTTCGAACAGGATTTTTATCGACTTTGCGTCGATTTTCTGGACAGGTCGTGCAACGATATCAAGAACTAACTACTGGGGTTTGAAGACGGTTATGTTGTGATCGCAATAGACCCATCGGCTCAGAAAATGATGGCGAGATGAAGGAGAAATTTACCTGGAAACTAGGTACGATGCTCTGCGACTGCTGCTGCTGTTAATGACTACTGTCGCTCGGCCTTGCCGCGGCTGCTGTCGGCCTCGCCGCTGCAGTAGCCGTCGCGCGCGGTGGGGCGACGGCCATGGTCGCCAAGGACGCGAGAGGCTGGCGACCAGGTCGGGGGCTAGGGTTTGTTAAACGAACTCCTCCCTTGGCTCTTGTTATATGCATATGGAAAGGAACGGGTCGGTTCTGAGAAGTTAGGGGGGGTCGGGTTTTGCACTAGGTGCATTTTTTATTATTATATATATATATATATATATATATATATATATATATATATATATTTTCCCTTTTTAGTATTATATAGATCAATACATAGTATTTTGACTTAATAAAATCAAAATAATTCCTAATTAAATTCTAATTAACTATATTTTTTTTAATAAAACTATACACAAGATTTTATAAAAATCATATATATATTCTACTTAAAATCTAATTAAATACATTTTAAATAAAACTATAAATAGGACTTTATTTAATAAAAACCAATATATATTCTAAGAAAATCTAATAAATACGTTTTTCCTTCTAAGAGTTTAAAATAATTTCTACTATAACTAAACATTGTATAAGAATATTGATCATTGGAGAACATATATAAAATATTGATATTATTTAATAAAATCTTAAACTAGATTCACCATGTAAAGAAACTTGTCTATTACAAATAAAATACTAACTAAATATTTATATATCTATATATGGAAATACATATATATTTATAAATGCCAAATTTTCCAAATAAAATTATAAGAAATTTTTAGTACTAAAAATCGCTCCAATATATTTGGTAAATTTATTTGTAAAAACAATGCCTAAAATAATATCTACTAGTTTAGAAACCCATAAATTAAATTTCAAGGCTGTTTAGAAATAAGAAAAATAAAAAATAATAATTAAAATTTTGAATAATAATAAATAAAAATATGGAGGTTTACATCCTACCCAACTTATAAAAATTTTATCCTCGAAATTAAAATAAAACTTAATATTAAGGGCAACATGATTAATTATGAAGGGAGAGTAGGTCTGCCCAATTGTAACTCGATTTTTAAAAAGATGGAGGTAGTTGTAAAAGTAATCCATGCTGTCATCCATATCCTACAAGATGTTGTATTATTGGTTCAAGGCCCTACCCAACTTATAGGAGTTGGCTAACTATAAAAACCGTCATTACAAAAATTATGGAGGGACACTTTTCTAGGAAGTGGTACACAAATATTGGACACTTCTGACTGCAGTCTCGGGTTCTAGGTGAGCTTAGATATTGACATGACGTTCTTGGCCAATAACTTCTATAGGAGGATCTAACATCATTTCTATCAGGCATGTGTTCAACAAGGTACATAGGCATCCTTGGTTTGTTCTAAAGGAAGAATGCGTCATACATGTGGTAAAATTAAAATGGAGCACAAGAAGGTTTGTTTGTGCAGGACATGTATGTAATGTATGTAGTTTGACTGGTTTAGTTTATGAGTGTAAAATTTGTTCGAAGGGAACGGCTCGTGTTGTGTTCAAAATATCAAAGTCATGATAGAGGGTATCAATTGATACGGATAAAGATGGACGTTATGAACCACTGAATTTTTAGCTTAAGTGGAATCAATCTACCTAGATCATCTGCTAATTCAAGAACTTTGCGTTCTAGAGAGGCTTGTCAATACACTTCAGAAATTTTATTCTCGAAATTAAAACTAAGATACAATTTTTGTGATAGAAAGGAATTTGAGGAACCAAGGTTGCGATCTTTTACCACAGTTATCTAAACGCACGAGCAAAGGGATATAAAATACCATATGAAGATCATGCCACAACTTCCAACTAGATGGAAGGACGGTTATGAATGGCATCCCATTCTAAGGGGTAAGAGTATGCTAAGTTCAAGGTTCTACCCAACTTATATAAGTTGGTTAATCGGGGAAGGCACAGTAATAAGGCTTCTAAGAAGGTCCAATTTCAAGGAGGTATATAGAAGTATGAGGTATTTCCAATCATAGTCACGGACTCTATAGGAAGTCTAGGTATTATCGATTTAATATGGCCCATATATTGACTATATTTGGTTAAGACAGTAGGAGAGGTCTTGGTCAAGTATATCCGGAAGCAAGTTGGTATCGAGAGATGCATAACATAGGCTACGAAGAGGTACAGTTACGAAATCTATGGAAGGAGAATTAGTGAGCCAAGAGGTGGGGCCTACATAATAGGGGTGAGGGCCTATTTTGTCAAGTTTGGTTTTATAGTCAAAATACGACGATGGGCTATGATGGGTTTAACCGAGTCTCAATAGGTTCCCTAATTGGATTTCAATCTTTGATTGCATGAACTTTAGATTTTAATCTATAGTGGCTGGACAAGATATCGTGAAATTAATTTAAACCATCCCTATAAAATTAGGGTAATGTAGAATAGGTTCAAATTCAAGTGGTTGGGCAAATTTCTCATCGGATTGGTAGAATAGGTTCTGTAAGTCATGAGATGCGCCTTCCGTGACTTTTGTGTTTAAGTAACACAAGAGGTCTCTATTGAGTGGCACACTAGTGGCATGTGCGTAGAGGGCTTCGAGTAGATCACAACCATATATTGGGCCAAAAGATTTGAGTCAAGATTGGATCTCTAACTGCAGTCGGAAAGTACATCGGTGTTATGGTAAGAGTTATAGCTAGTCTTTTTTGACTCGAAAGTCGTATCATAAATATAGAGTACAAGAGGACGTGTTTTAGTGGGACATGATATGCCTACATGAAGATGGGGTTGTCTATGGCTTCTATGTGAAGTTTGTTGGAAGGTAACAGCTGGCCTCGTGCTCTAAATATTAATGTCACGGTCGAGGACCCCAAATGATCTAAACAGAAAGTGGGAGTTCATGAGTTGCTAATTACTGTCACGACCCGCACCCTAGAGTAAAGGCACGAGACGTGGGTACGTCCAGCCTACGCCACAGTGTCGACGGTAGAACACTGTCCTAGGTCTCAACATCTAACAGTTAAAGGTAATAAACAGTTATACTCTCCGAATGGGAGTGACATAACAGAATATAAATCAATCACAGCTAAGGTAGAACAGGAATAAGATAGAATGATAATAGATGATAATATCCAGGAAAGAAACATCACAGAGATACAATCCAGAATTCTAAGTGTCTATAAATAGATACATATCCCAAATCTCTGAAATCCAAATACAGTAATCCAAGTAAAGTAAAGACAATCCTAGTCTAAGGGAGTGTCATCTACTGCTAGTGGATCCTGCTGCTGGTCCAAGTCCAGGCACTCGTCTAGTGTAGCACCGTAGTAGGTAGGGCAGAACGCCTCAGTCTCGTCCTCTGTAATATTTTAACAGGTCCAGTCAGGACATGAACGAGCACAGTACATCTCAACAAATCATAGTAGGTCAGGATATATAATCATGCTAGAGAGTAAGATACAAGAAACTGAAGAATAATATGATAAACAGGAAGACTGTAAATAAATAGCTACATTATATAGAGAACTAACAGTGTCTAGTGATTCAGAGCACAAGATGGTTATGTAAACGGCACGATGTTATACACGAGTAATCTACAGAGGTTGTACACGAGTAATCTACTGGATTGGATACATAACCACTTCTACTCCCCCGCCTCAATCAATACACAAGGATCTGGCTAAGTTATGTTATTGTACACGAAGGTCATGTGAATACATGATTATACATGATTTCATACGTTTCGTACACGAATGTCACAAATACAAAGAGTACACGATGTTCACGATAAAGTACACGAACACGAATACCCGATGTATCCGCTAAGGGGATAATATCGCACAACAAGATCCATATAGTACTAATCCGTGTTTCCAACGTGTCAGCATCATGTAAAGTAATCTAAAGCAGGAGATATACTCCTAATGCAGGATATGAAATGATCAGAGAATGTACTCGCCTGGTGTCTGAATGTCCAAAGTAAATATACTGTCCGAGGAGAGGTGTCTGGCTCCTAATCAGAACAGCATAAGTCACAACAAGTCCAAAATGGTAATATCAAGTTCTACTATGCATTCTACATGATTCTAGGTCAAGCTAGACCAAAGTCAACTCTTGGTCAACTTGGTCAACCCTGAAAGTCAAACCTAGGTCAACTATGGTCAAACTAGGTCTAACAAGTCTAAATTAGGTCAAATAAGTTATTCTAGGTCTAAACAAACTAACTATATGCAAATCATGTATCCAAGATAGCTACTAACTCATAGCCTAAGTCACTTGCTAAACCAAGCACAAAACTAAACTATAAGCTAACAAGGCACACAAACTTAGTCATATAATGTATATATATTATTCACATTCACATATTCATATACATAGATATATATAGGAAAGCTATATATATAGGCACATACATATATATATATATATATATATATATATATATATATATATATATATATATATATATATATATATAGAAAGAGAGGTAAAAGAGTAAGTGAGTATGTGTGTATTTGGCATGTGTGTGAAAGGATATGTGTTAATGTTCTAAAATTTAGTGATAGGTAGGTGTATGTGACATGGGATACATGATGTCAAAGGGTGTATGAATGCATGTATGTAAAAGATTATAGGTTAACTCAGTTTATAGAAATATATACATACATACTTACCTTGTATACATGCATACATACATATCATGTATATTACATTTACATGATACATACATGTATACTTGTATACATGTATTTAAATGATCTAAACAGAAATTGGGAGTTCATGAGTCGCTAATTACTAAGTCTATTGATGGGGTAACGAACTCTAAAGCATGTCATAGGAAAGATCTCCGATGACTAAGTCATAAATTTCTATTAGTGTTAAGCCGATCGGACTATAGTCATAAGATTCCTGATGGTGTTGCACATAGTGCTCATGCATTGCTGTTGACAACTAGTGAGTCAATACGATGGAGCGTTATGCTACAGATATTGGCCAAGTTGGTGAAGGTGTTGTTCTAATGCTAAGTCATGTCTTTAATAATAAAATTTACATAAGTAGGATAATATCTGTTGGAATCCAATCTCAGGATGTGTGTCTACTATAGTCATGGTAAATGATTGTCCTTACCTTTGCCTATTCATCTCATGTCTAAACTATGGACTTTGGTCGAGGAAAGGTTGGGTTAAGGCTTAAGGGTTGCTAGTTAAAGCAAGAATTAAGAAAAATATTTAGCGACCCATAATAATTTGTTCCCTAAGAATAGATAGTCTCCTATGTTGGTATTTCGACCAAGGGTATGATTCTAATAATTATCATATTCAAATGACTAGAAGGTCACAATAGTAGTTTCAGGGTCGAGGAAAGAATGAGTAATCTCAAGGCAAGGTTGTAGTCACATGGCTGGCCGATGGTAGCTACACTTGTGTATATAACTATCATGGCCATGTGGGATACTCTGCATCTTTCTACTAAATACGAGCGTTTCGTCTTTCTAAATTAGTAAAAGACAAAAATAATGAAGAGTTCAAGAAGGATGTCATTGAATACAATTACGTGATTCAAAGGCGAATATATAATTCAAGAGGAATTATCAAGGTAGTCGTGGATGAGGTCATAGATACCTAAATATCTCAATCCACGTGAGATAATCATATGAAGAGCGAACCAAACGCACTATGGTTGATCAGACCATAATACATTGATTCTAATTAGATAATATGCTTGTGGGCGTCCCCAGTATACATGTCCTGAACAAGCTCGATAAGAAATAAGCTTGCAAACCTAGGCTATAAATAGGTCATCATTCATGGTAGTTCAAAGTATAAGTACGAAAGATAATGATGAAAGCAGTTATAAATGGTTCAAGTTTCTTAAGAATCTACGTCGTGTCCGATGTTCCAGTTTATACAGTCATCCTACTGTCTCTTGTATCAGGCCTTGGTTGACCAATGGAGTATGGGCTACTAAAACTCTATATTCTAGGTAACATCTCTTTCTACACTAGCATATATTCAGGGCCACCCGGTTATACTTCATTAAGGGGTTATAAGATTACAGGGTGATAGGCCGTGAGGCATACTACCCAACTTATAAAAATCAACTAATTGGGTGATTGAATAGTATAACCTGTATAACTAGTATGAGTTATCTTCCTAACTTCTTTATCAAGCACGATGGAAAAAGATAAGTTTAAAGTGGTAGGTAATCAAGCAGAAGGAAATTAAGGTAGTCGGACGAGAGTTCAAAATTGGAATCAAGGGAGGAGTTCAAGCATGTGGATGATATTCTAGACTCTAGTCCTATATATGTAGGCTCATATCGGTACAGTAACGTAACCGAAGTGATAAACTCGACCTGCATGGGCCACCACAAAAACATGTCACGCCCCAGTCCCAAAATACTTAGGACTAGGTACGTAGACATGCCAGCTGCGTATATACGAAGAATACTCCAATATATGGAAACCTCGTATGTATCCATAAGCTGTAAAATGCAGTAAACCAAGACAACTAAATCTTATCCACCAAATAAGAGAATAATAATATGAAACAACTATAAAATTTGTCATTTATACATGTAGTTGGGCGGAGACAAATCCACTACCAACTAATTGAAATGAAAGAAAATATACAAGGAAATGATCGATAAAATGGCAAGACAAACCAAGAGCAAGCATCTTCGAAGGAATGGAGAAGATCACGACCATGGCTAGAACACCTGCAAAAAGTCACAAAGCACACACCTGGAGAGATAACCAGGTCCTTAGAGGGACGTAACAAGATACATAAAGAACATGCCACATAACTGAATATATATAATGTATCATAAATAACAAGTAAAGTAAACAGTCCCAATTTTACAAGATCCAATATCTCATCATCGAAACAATGGACTACCCCTATAACCAAACAAGGACAAGGATAGTACACTATACCACGATACGACATTGTCCCAAGCTACTAATGGAACGGGGGTGATATGACATTGACGAGGGTTACCTGACCATTCTAATGTGTTTATGCAGTTAAGAACAAACCTTCAACACATGGGAACTCTGGCTGCAAGAAAATCAGGTATGGTCCCACAGGATACCAGGGACCTCAAAGCATAACATTGATCGAATGTCAGAGGTCAGCAGAAAATTAGGTATCAGGATCCAGGACCGTATCTCCAGCGGAGATAACCGACAATAATAGGAAAGTGCATACGTGGCCCATACGTTAAGGAACTGTTCTTCCCACACAATGCCTAGTAGAGTCATATTCATGACTCATATACCTCTACTAACTGCCAAGTCTCCTAACATGACTCTATTAGCAGTTATGTAACTTCCCTAGTCCTAAAATACGTAGGACTAGGAATGTAGGCATGCCAGCTATATACATACGAAGTACACTCCAATATATGGAAACCTCATATGAATACATAAGCTGTAAAATGCAGTAGAACCATAACTAATTTCATCCATAAAAATAAATGAATAAAAGATATCATATAATGAGAATGAATCGTCTTGATACAATATGTTGGGCGGAGACAAATCTACTACCAACAAAAATAAGGAGAAATACATAAAAATGAAATGAGCGAAGCGAAGACGATCCAAGCGCAATCATCCTTGAAAAAATGGAGATGGTCGCGGCTAGAGCTAGAACACCTGCGAAAGACAAGAGCACACACCTGGAGAGATAACCAGGTCCTCAGAGGGACGTAACAAGACACATAATATCATGCCATATAAACTGAATAAATATTGCTCAAATAAATAAGTCAATTGAATTTATAACATGGTCCAATACACACCTATTGAACGAGCGTACTATCCCCCCAACCAAACAAGGACAGGAGTTGGTAAACTAATTCTCGGTGACGTATCTTTCCATGCCATGAATCCAATATGGTATTCGGACCCCAACAAGGTTCAATACCTTCTCATCGAAGTAGTAAGTCACACCTACAACCAAACAAGGACAAAATGTGACGAACTAATCCGCGATAAGTTATTGTTCCAAGCCACGGTCAGATACAAGTACCCAAACCAAAAGTACTCGTACCTAACGGATAAGGTAGCCTAACTATTCTAAGTGAAATGTAGTTAAGAACAATCCTTTCTACGCATGGGCCCTGGCTAAATAGGATCGGCGTAGTCCCCCCTTGGGGAACTAGAGGCCCAATCAATAAGAGCATGACGTTCTGCAGAATCGCCAGTGGCCGTCAGTAATCTTGGGTAAGCTGACCCGCGTCTCCGGCGGAGCTCACGGGTTACAAAAGGGAAAGTGCATCGAAGCCCATACGCTAAGGAATTGTCCTCCCCGCCCAATGCCTACTCTGTTGTATCCACAACAGTGAACCTCTATAACCGCTAAGTCAAACTAAGCATGCAACCTCTATTAGCGGTTATTCCTATCGCACGGCTTGTACGTACTGGTGGCCAGCCAATCACGCATGTCCGTGTACTATATGCGACACACAACTTTGTGGTACAACGTGTCAAGGCCAATGAATGCAACACACAAGGTGGTCTCTTAAATCTAGGTTTTTAATGTGTAAGAAAAATAATACATAGCAGAAAATATAATGAACAGTAAGTTCTAACAGTTATGCCATGTATCACAGTTTATTTTGTATAAAGAAAATAATAAGTAATGCATGGAATATGAGCTAAAATAAGTAAACAACAAATGGCAAGGTGTCTTGCCTGGTATGGCACCCGCAGTGGTACAAAGATCAAGGTGGCACAATTTACAACTTCGGTGCAACAACTATGCAAGGTGATCTCTGATGGTGGCACGAATAGTTCCATTGGGTCCAGGACGGTCAACTTAGCTAGGGACGATATAAATAAGTTTGGGATTTGGAAGAAGATATGAATATGATTAGAGAGACAAGATCGATAATTGAAGAAATTTGTTTAAATAAATAAAAATATGTATAACTATTTTAGAAAATAATTATCGTATTTGGAAACTATATTATAGTAGTCAAAATAATATTTGAAAACATAGGAATTATTTTGATATCAAACTATAATAAAATTAGATTAGAAAATTAAAAAGAATATGTTTAGAGTCCTAAATCCGTTGTTAAAATACCATAAATAATATAAAATTAATAAGATATTCAGAAACTTTTAGAATCATTTATAAATATTATATATATATATATTTTGTCAAAGTAATATAAAAGCCCTAATGAGTTCAAAGCCCAATATTATACTTTGTAACCAATAATTTAGAAATACTACTATATATATATATTTTAATAAGACAAAATAATAATAACAATACTAAAATACCAATAATAATAACAATAATAATAATAATAATAATAAAAAGAAAAAGAAATCAGATAATAATAAAAAAACAAAAACAAAAACAAACATAAAAACACAAAACAATCGAAAAAAACTATTGAAAACGAAAATAAATATTACAAAGAGTTGCTGTTCTTCTCGAGAACATCAAAGCAGTAAATAATAAAAAAATGTCAAAGAAAGAGTGAGAGAGAGAGAGAGTGGAAGAGAGTTGGGAACGGAGAGAGGGGCGGCGGCGGAGGAGTCTCGGCCCGGCGGAGGAGCAGCTCAGTGAGCGGCGCGGAGAGAGCGGGGAGAAGAGGAAGAAGGGGCTAGGGCGGTGAGCGGAGCTGCGCGCGGCGACGGTAGCCGGCGAGCCGCGGTCCGGCGGAGGGTTTCGACGAAGTGGGTTCCGTCGGCGGTGTGTGGCGGAGAGAGGCGTGGAGGGGCGCACGCGGCAGTTAGGGCGACGCGGTGGTGGGGGATCGGCGCTCGCCGCACGGAGGTTTCAAAGAGGGTCGGGGTAGGCCACGACGGGCGGAGGTCGGGTCGGAAAGGGGAAATGGGTTTTGGCACGCGGCGGAGCTTCGCCGACCAAGGGAAGTCGGAGAGCGCGCGCAGGCGGCGGATGGAGGGTACGGGGAGTAGATCGAGAGGGGCGGTCGACCGTAGAGCCACGGCGGCGCGTCCAGGCGCGGCTCGCGGTCATCGCTCGGCGGCGGAGGTCTCTCGACGGGCGCGGGCGAGGGGAGATGGTGGCCGCGGGGTCCGGCGAAAAAACCCTCGAGCGCGGTGGCTCTCGATATCGGAGCTGTGCGAAGCTCGACTCGGAGGTCGGCTCGTCGGAGATAGGCCGGCGCTATTACAGGAGGTACGTATGGTGGTGGTTTAATTTAATTTTGGGTTTATTTGGGTGGTTGTCGGTGGTGGCGTGGTGATGATGATGGTGGTGGTTGTCAGCGGCCGGGATGGCCGTGACGACTGTGACAGTGTAGGTTTAGGTGGCTACGGGTGGCTGTGCCGGGGTTCGACGGAGTGTGTTGTCGTCGGGTTTGGGTTTGGGGCTGTGGTGGAGTTGCTAGGTCGTGGGGATGAGCGGGGGTTGGCCAGAAGGTGACAGGGTGGTGGTTTAGTCGGAGGTTGCGGGGTCTGGTGTAATGGCGGGGTCGAGATGGTGGAATTCGGTGAGGGCTTCGGCCAAAATTAGGGTTAGGGTTAGGATTTATCGTGTCGGGATTGTCGACACGGGGGAGAGGATTTGATGTATATGTAAATTATATGGAATAAGAATTTGGATGGTGGAACACGGACACGGTGCACGCACTTCATGGAGAATTATTTGTGGAGAAATTTGTTGTGGATGAATAATGAATTGGAGGAGTACCTGCCTATTTATAGGACGTGGGAATTCCCAATTGGATAAGGATTAGGAGTAGTTTAAACCCACTTTAGATAATTGCTACTAATAAATTTAAAATCAAATCCAAATCTAAATGCAAATCTAATTTAAATCAAATTAAATTTTAGTTTAAAATCGAATAGGATAATTCAAATTTTAAATACTTAACTATTAAATAAATCCAAAATTTCAAATCAAGGTTTAAATCTTCACAATAATTTCGAAATATATTTTCTAAAAATATTAATAATAATAATTTTAAAAATTACATTAATATTTTTAAATATCTTTTTGAATAATAAAATATTAATATTAATAAATCTCAAAAATTATATTTTTATTTAAAATAGACTAATAAATAATTGCGCAAATATATGTATGCACGAATAATGCATACATGATTATGCTTTTCCTAGTATACAATAAAATATTATTTATGATTAATAACTGCTAAAACAAAAGGCTTTTTATAGCAAGAATAATAATTATATAATATTTTGAAAGCGTATAATATAATAGAAAAATATTTTTCTAAAATATGTACGCTCGCACATATTCACACTCGACGAGCAAGAAAATAATTTCGTGTGCGACGTAAAATACGACTACGCGACGTACAATACAAAATTTTAAATTAGTACCAAATTTAATAATAAAATATATTAGAAATTTAGGGGTTTTACAAGTTACCCCTCACGCATCCGCACAGGTGATCAGCCATCACGTAAGTACCTCTACATGCTACTCATCTCACACATATCTCGTGGTACAACTGTGTCAAGGTTTATGTTATACACTACAAATGGTAGTCCCTTAACTCTAGGTCCATATGCAACCAAATGATAATAAGCAAAGTAGCTAATATCACTGAGCAGGCAATAAATCAGGAACGGTAATAATGGTACAGCTACAAGAACTGGAAGTAAGTAAACATTGATATGCAATAACAAAAATATAGACTAAATATAAGCAGTAAATATGGCAAGTGTTGACACATAATCACAGTCAACCAAATATTGATAAAATTGACAATATGATACTTGTCATAATTCAATATGACACATCAAGACTGAACCCAGTGCAAGACGGACGACGGCTCGTACCTACAGCGCACTATGTTTCGAGTCTATATTTTTACTTTTCCTGAGTCTAGACAATTGTAAACTGAGTTGCACTGAGTAGTTTGGGCCTATGCCTATCTCCAAGCCTTAAACCAAAAGCTCCACCAAAACCAACTAGCCCATTTAGCCCATTAGAACTATTCTGTCTTCTGGAGACAGAGTTCGGGCCGAACTCTGCTTCCACACAGAGTTTGGGCCGAATTATGTCCCCTAAATTATAGGACCCTAATTTTTAGGGTTTGCTGTATGCTAGTTGTCCAACGGCCAAAAATTTGAATTCTTGACCCAGAATTCTGGCCGAATTCTGCCTATCCAGAACCCTATAAATAGGCCTTGAATTCTCACTTTTTTAATCATCCAATCTTCTCTTCTCTTCTCTCTAAAGCCTTATATAAGCCTTACCCTTCTCATCTACTAGCCACAAGCTCCCTAAGCCTCAAAGTGCTCAGTGCTCTTCAGTTAGGAGTTTGTGCAAGAGTTCAAAAAATTGCTTGAAAAATTCCAGGCATCGCCACTGCGATCTCTGTAAGAAGTTGACGTGCTCTTCTGAAGAAAAGGTACGGGGTGTAACTATTATTTCACAAATAGTAGATTTAATCCTGAGCTAGAGTTCTCAGGCCTGGACTAGTCCTCCACGAGGAAAACAAGGTTAAAATCGGCTGTGTTTGCGTATGCTTTCTCGTTCTTTATAATTTCCGCATTTACTCTGATTATTTACTGTTGGTGAAAGAGTTTAATTTTTAATTGGATATTATTGTCATAAACTCTATTCACCCCCCTCTAGAGTTGCCTACTTGTTCTTTATTTGGTATCAGAGCTCTGTTCTTTCAACAAGGACTAACATCCTAAAGATGATCCATGGCAACCATACAACCCATGTTTTCCAATCACGGTGAAGGGCAGTCCACTCATAGGCCTCCCCTATTTGATGGAACAAACTACACCTATTGGAAAACAAGGATGAGTTTTTATCTTAAGTCGCTAGACTTCGACCTGTGGACCATTGTTACCGATGGTTACAAAAAGCCCGCCAGGATAGTTGTCAATGATGATCTCGTCGAAAAACCCTACGACAAATATTCTGACGAAAAAAAGAAACATGCGAGTCTAGACGCGTGAGCCATTAATGCTTTATTTTGTGCAATAGACAGGAATGAGTTTAACAGGGTCTCAACATGCACCACCTCTTATGCAGTATGGAGACGTCTAGAAGTGACACATGAAGGAACCACCCAAGTCAAGGAGTCAAAAATAAGTCATCTCACTCAAGAATATGAGGCGTTCAAGATGAAGCCTAATGAGACGATCACATAAATGTTTACAAGATTCTTCGACGTCATCAATCCTTTGTCATCTCTCGGCAAACAATATACAAATCACGAGAAGATCCGCAAGTTACTTAAGGGGCTACCGAAAATTTGGAACCCTTAGGTAACAGCTATCATAGAAGGAAATGATCTCACCACAATGTCTATGAAGACTTTGATGGAAAAGTTGATGACTCACGAGCTTGACCTCAAAAACTTCGAAGAGCCTACTCCAAAGGCAAAAGAGATTGCCCTTAAAGCTCATTATCGAAGGGCTGATCCTGAAGAGATTGATGACGACAATTCGGAAGGTGATGATCAAGCTCTCCTTGTCCGCAACTTCAAAAAGTTCCTTCGCTTCAATCAAAGAAAGAAGGAACAACAAGAAGATGACGAAGAAGAACCAATATGCTACGGCTGAAAGAAGATTGGACACTGTTTGCCATTGATTATCAAAGAACAGAACAGTTTTATAGGAGGACTAAACTTTAATTCACAATTACAAACTCGCTTGTACAAAAGAAAGCCTAGGAACAAAACCTAGGAAAAGCAATCTAAGTCCAATTGTTTAATTTGGATTCTGGGGGGTGACGGTAGAGGCTCGGGAAAGTACTATCAACTCTGCCTTATTCCTTGGACGATCGAACGCAACCTCGGCTCCGGCGAAGAAATGCCCTCTTTTTGTGTACTTTTTGCTCTGTGTGTCTCTGTGTGTGTGTGCAAAGGAATAATCCTATGCTATTTATAGGAGTTTGTGATGAGTGGGGTGTACAGCTACGTGGCCACATCCTTGTAACTGCACCTTGAGAAGTGGGCAGTTGGAGATTGGTTAAGATTAATCTTGATCTATTTGTTGTAATAAATCTAGACTGTTATGTCGGTTGTAATAAATCTGAACTGTTATAATTTGTTGGATGTAATAAATCCGAGTTATTTAAGACTTAGTCAACTTCTGCCATGTGTCCCAACTGCTGCTATGTTGCGAGCCGCATGAATGGTGCATCCTGACTGAGCCGTATGATGGACTGTCCCCATGATTGAGCCGCATGAGAGCTGCATGAGGGTGGTCTCATGACTAAACCGCATGAGGGTGGCCTCATGACTGAGCCGCATGGGGGTGGCCCCATAACCGAGCCGCATGAGGGTGGCCTCATAACCGATCCGCATGAGGGTGGCCACATAACCGAGCCGTATGAAGGTCACACATGCAATCCGCATAAAGAGCTTTCTTAGAATTTGTGAACTGTGCCAGCTATCATAAAGATTTTCTTGTCTTTTTATGAGCATGTCGCATATCTTCTTTATGTCAGAGCCATCATTTCTGTCAGAGCTGTCACTTTGTGTCAGAGCATTAATGGCCAGATGTACGGAGTAATTATGGCCAGCTGTATAGGCCTATTTCGAACCGCATAAGGCCACGTGGCTCCTCATGAAGCTTTCTGAGCCACATGAAGCTTTCTGAGCTGCATGAGGCTCTCAGGAATTTTGTGCCGTATGAAAACTCCCCAAGTTTTGAGTCGCATGGAGTTTCATGTTGATTCTGGGCCGCATAAGAATTACTGTTCTTTTCCATGCTTCTACAAGACCCCCTTCAAAGTTTTCAATTTGTAAAATTGAAATACTTTGAATACGAAGCATGGGCATGGCCGCATAAGCTCTTCATGCCGCATAGATTTCTTGGGCTGCATAGGCTTCTCTGGCCGCATGGACTTCTCTGGCCGCATAGACTTCTCTGGCCGCATAGTCTTTTCTGGCCGGATAGTCTTTTCTGGCCGTATGATGGTCTTCGTGCCACGTAGGCGTCTCATTAATTGCTTTTGATTTGTTTTGATTTTTAAAACCGTCTTTTGGATAGGATCCCAAGAGTCAGCATTAAATATTTAGATTTGCCTTGATGATTCTGAGCATTCTTTTTTGTATGAAAGGGGATAGAATCCTAAGGGTCGGCTTTATCTTCTAGGCAGCATGAAATTCGAAGCGTCTATCGGTTCACACGCTCCGCCAGCCTATAAATATGAGTAATTTTTGGAGAGAGAGATTCTTTACTCTCTTCTTTCTTCAAGCTTTCTTAACCTAGTCTCCGTCTCTTCTCCTCTTTCGATCATCAATGGCTTCTAAGGCTTCCTCCAGTGCTGCGACGAAGGGCAAAGGAGTTGCCTCCTCGTCGGCGATCTCAGTTCACCCCGACGTTCATTCTGCTATTGACGGTAAGAGCGTTGAGAAGAACTGCATGGATTCAAACCCTAACCATAATGGCTATGTCGCTTATTTTATGCGCGGGCCTTTGGCATATAATGCTCTCTTCGTCTTCATTGAACTGCTTAAGTTCAGTGTGATGAATTCGCATATGCTGTGCTGTATGAGCCGCATAAACGTCTCATGTCCGAGCCGCATGGGGTATGCCTCATGTCCGAGCCGCATGAGAGTTGCTTCATGACTGAGCCGCATGAGAGTATGCCTAATATCCGAGCCGCATGAGAGTTGCTTCATGTCCGAGCTGCATGAGAGTTGCTTCATGTCCAAGCCGTATGAGAGTTTGTCTCATGTCTAAACCGCATGAGAGACGTCTCGTGGCCGCATAAGCACTTTATGAACTGGGCCGCATGAAGACCCACCAAACAGAGCCGCATAAGCTCTTATGAACTGGGCCGCATGAAGACCCACCAAACAAAGCCGCATAAGCTCCTTATAAACTGGGCCCCACCAAACAGAGCCGCATAAGCTCCTTATAAACTGGGCCCCACAAAACAGAGCCGTATAAGCTCCTTATAAACTGGGCCGCATGAAGTCCCACCTAATCAGAGCCGCATAAGCTCAGAAACATTAAGTGGTTTTTCTCTGGCTATCTTCTGACTTCTTTCTTTTGTCTTTTTTCAGTGAAGTTGCCAGTCAATCCTGCGGGAGAACTCTTGGTAGGTCGAGCCCAATCTGTTGTGGGTGTGAGGTTCGATCATTTAGTTGATTATGTGTCGGACCAGTTTCCCAAAGATGAACCTGAGGAGAGGTTGAGAGATATCAAAAACCAGTCCTTCTACTTTCTCTCGGACATGATGAACTCGGGGAAATTAGGGGACAAACACCTGAAACCTATGTTCCTCTTTGGGGATGCCCTGACTGTAAAGAACCCCAACATTTTAGATATATCTAAAAGTTGGAGTTTTCTTCTAATGGGATGATATCCATATTCCTTAGATGGAGCGTCACTTCCCACTGTCGTGGTTCAACATGCTGCCAATGGACAGAAAAATGGTTGACTCCTTGACTCCGAGCCGGCAGGGGATATTTGTGGGTGATATTCACTATAACAGAAACTTATGGTCGGTGGTCGCGAGCAAGACACCGATCAGCTGCTACGTGATGGGGTTAGCCCCGGGTAGCTTCTTAAATGTGCAGGGTCCCAACTTCCGGTTCTCTCAAGCTGACACTTTTATGAACCAGCTTGCTCAGAAGGGGTCCTACCCCATTGGTCGGTTGGCCCTGCTGAACTGGATGAACCCTATCCCTTCATGGATCAACTTGACCACGTGGATTTTGCAAACATACGAGAATCTTCTGCACGAGATTGGCCTCTATCATGCCATTCGGGGCACTTATTATGGCCTGCCCCTACATAAGAAGTTATTCATGGCTCTCCTCGAGATGTAAAATCGTCGTACGGGGACCTTCTTTACACCTGGAGGGGAGATGGGACTCGCCCTCTACGAGATACGTGAAGTCTCCAGGCTGCCCTGGGGAAATGAAGTCTTCGAAGCGTATACCCCCACGAACGAAGAGTTCGAAGAGTTGGAGCAGCGGTTCCCGGGCTTTGTTGATGTCTATCGGAAACTACTATGTCACCATAGTACATGCCAACAGACGTCCAAAAAGAAGGACGATAGCTCGGAAGGGAACCTTCCTCATACCAAGACCTGGCTCAGTTACCTTTTTAAGCTAGGCACCTCAGGTCGGGTTTCTCCTCGAAGTCCTCGAACCCGATAGGAAGTACAGAACCAGGTGTCGACTGCCAAGAGAGTGAAGACCACGGGCGACAGATTTTGGAGTCAAACTGACTCCTTTAATTATTTTTATCAGGATACCCAGCAGATGTCTGATAAGGCTCTCCTGGCGGGATTTCTGATGATATGGCTGCAAAACTGCGTAGTTTCGGGAGGGGCTGGTTCTATTGAGAGGATCAGCCGTAACTTTATCCTCTCCGCTGTGAAGCTGGTCTTTGGGGCCAGACTAGCTCTTCTCCCTGCAATGGTATGAAGCATAGATCATGGCCTCCGTACTTTCTCATCCAAGGTCATTGCTCGTGATACGGCGAAGGACTTTGAACGAATTGAGCTGTCCTATCATTATCTGATGGGGTGGCTATTGATGCATTGCCAGTCTTTGATGAGGCCTGGCCCAGAAGACGACGTAACTGCTGATGATGCTTTCATCTTCCAGTATCGCCGTATGCCCTGGAAGTGTAGTACTATGCCAGCCTGTCGGATAGCACTGGCGAGAGTGGACAGATACACCTTTTTCGTGTCTGTTCCTCATTTTACTGATGAAGAAGTGAGCGGCGTACATCTTGATGGTACTGGGCCTCCTCACCTCTTGTTCGATAAAATGCTCCTCTGGTTGCAGAACATCCGTCCTGCACATCTAGTATATCGCGACCGTAACTCCGTCTTCTTGGAGCCTTACTTACCTAGTCGGTTCTTCCGGTAATTTGGGTACAGTCAGATGTTCCTGGATAATCCCAGCTCCTTCCTGGGTTTTGACGGTAACGTCCTTGACGGCATCCGGGCTTGGCACTACTATAACACGGTTCACACCTGCACCAGCTTCTCTGTACCTGATGCTAGGGAGTCAGGGCAAATTTTGTACTTGGCGGCTCTGTACCATGTTATGGTGAACAAGCCCCCTCATGATTTTAACCCAAGTACCAGTTTTATTGTTGGTACTGGCTTGGAGGAGAAGCCGAAAGGGTCCAAGACGAGGAAAAAAGAAGGGGAACACGATCGTTGTGTCAGACTCGGAGTCCATTAACGTGGACGAGGAGGACGAGGAGGATGACCCTGATGACTTGTCTCTTCCTCCTGCAGATGATGTGGTGGCAGATCAGCCCCCTGTTGCGCCTAGTCCTTCACGAAAGCGAAGCAGGCTTGGGTCCGCTGTTGGCGGCATAACTTACTCTCAGAAACGGGCTGCGGTCAAGCCTCGCGGTCCAATCATCAGGGAGAGAAGCAAGGATGTTGATGCCGTTTCGGAGGTGAATAGAATTACAACCATCTTTTTTAGCTCTTCTTTTTCGTACTATAATCTGATCATTCTTCTTTTCTTTGTAGGCGTCAGGAGAAGTGGACTCTCGAGAGCTGGCTACTGTCTCTGAGGTCGACCCGGCTCTAGCCACTTTAATTAGTGATATGAGTGCTGAGCTTATTTCTGCCAGGGTTCTCCCAACGACGGCTGAGGTTCCTCCCGTTGCTGACATCTCAACCCAGGGCGATGTGGGCTCTACTGAGCCAATCCTCGAGGTTGCTGAATTCCAGCCGGGTGATGCTGACCCAATTGCTTCTACCTCTAGGGCGGCTGGGGTAGAGGAACCAGCAGCATTCGGCTCAGATGTCGCTGGTGAGGAGGATACAATGGCTGTGAGCGAGCCTCAGCTTCAGCAACCCTCCCCTGGTAAGCTAAGTCAAGTCTTGACTAGTGAGGAGGTTCATTTGCTCTATCTTCACATCCTTCGGGTTAAGCTGATCGATGGTTGCTCCAGACATACAAGTCCTGCTCCTTCGCTGCCAACGACGGACATCATCCGGGGAGAAGTCACCAGAGGAGATCTGGTGGAAGAAAGTATGCCTCCTCCTACTTCAACTCATATCGAGGGGCCTCCTGCCGGTTCGAGTTTGGAAGAACATGTAGTAGAACGGCCAGGACGGGGAGAAATGGTCCCTGCACCCTCCTTGGTTCTTGTGGCTCCGGAGGTCGACCTTTCCGCCCTGCCAAGTCTCCGGATTCTTCGGGCTGCGGAGGAGGAGATGGCCGCTATTCAAGCGTCCTATCGTTCGGAACTTGTTTCCCTAGTGGCAGGGGCGTCAAGTTTCGGTGCATCTTTTTCAACTCTGCCAGCTACTCTTCCTTTAACGCCGTCTTCTTCGGAAGTTCTAGATGAATCGTCGAAGGACGTGGTTGACAGTTTCTACCGCCACCTGAAGCGAGGGGTTGAAGCTGCTGTGGAGAGGAGGACATCTTTTGCATTGGCCTGTCAATGTACCCACGGCCAGATTGAACTCCTCAGAACTCTCCCCGACGGGGCAGGGATGGTCGAGCTTTTGGAGCCCAAATTACTAGAAGCTGATCAGCTCGTGGCCCAGTTTCAAGTACTGCGGCAAGTCGATCTGTCTTCAGCAATAGATCAGGAGCATGCCTTTCTTATAACAGCCATGGAAAAGGTAAGGACGATATGGGAGACGTCCGAGCCTGTTCTAGTGAAGGACCTTCGAGATTTATCTCTGTAGTACGATCAATTAAGCCGCAGGGGAGAGGATTGCATTGCTCGGGAAGAGGCCGCCTCTCGTGGGATAATCGATACGAAGGAGAAGATCCTCCAGCTTCAGAGGAAATTGGCTACTTTAGAATCTGAGCTCCAGGCTTCTCGCCGAGACAAGGAGCTAATTCTCCAAGACGCCGATCGGGTTACCCGGACCTCTACTGCCTTGGAGCGTGCACTGAAGAAGCTTGAAGACGGCTGGCAGGCACATGCGCATCTGGAGGATGCAGAGAGGTTGACTCAGGAGGCTGAGCGTCGGGCCAAGCGGAGGATTGAGCGATCGACGGCCCATTTGAAGGACCGTCTCAGAGAGCTGTGCGTTGCCGAACCATAATCGGCCTTTTCTTTCTTTCATTTATGTTCCTTCATTTTTGACAGGGACATGGTCCCAGAAAATGTAGTAGTTTTGATTTTTAATGAATGACTTTGTTTTCATCATCTTTTATCTGTCGTGCTTGTACTGTATCTTTGATATTATGACATTTGCCCCACTGGGGGACTTTCTGTGGACCTATTACCCTTGGCATACCTTTGTTTTAGGTATGGATAATAAGTTTGATAGAGATGCCTAGAACGACTCTGTGGTAAGGCGGACATAGAAGTTCATGGTATTAGGCGAAAGAATGCCATGGAACAGCTGGGCTCCAAGGGCATATGGTGACGAGAAAAGAGGCACATGTACTAGGGGACCTAGTTCAATATTTGTGGTCAGCTGTGGACATTCGTGGTCAACTGTGGACATTTGTGGTCAACTGTGGACATTTATGGTCAACTGTGGACATTTGTGGGCCTATTATCCTTGGCGTACCCTGGTTTTGGGTACGGATAATAAGTTGAGAGAAAACCAACATACTTACTCAGAGGTAATGAGGACGTGGTAAACATGAGGGTTTTACAACGGAGTCTTCATACTCAGAGGTAATGAGGTCGTGATAGGAGTGGACTCCACGAAGGGTACATAGAACAACTCAGAGGTAATATGGACGTAGAAGTTCTACGTAAGGGGTGGTTTGTTTTTGATGGAAGTGAAACAACTTAGAGGTGACATCGACGTGGCTGTTTCGAGAATTTTATGGATATGTTACCCTTTTTTATGCACTGAAAGCGCGGGCAATAGATTATGAGGAAAAAGCTCTTTTAGGAAGGAAGATGTAACGCCCCAGTCCCAAGATACGTAGGACTAGGAACGCAGACATGCCAGCTGTATTTATACGAAGTATACTCCAATATATGGAAGCCTCGTATAATACATAAGCTGTAAAATACAGTAGAACCATAACTAATCTCATCCACAAGAATAAAAGGTATCATATAATCAACTATGAATTTGTCTTGATACAATATGTTGGGCGGAGACAAATCTACTACCAACAAAATAAAGAAATAAAATACATGGAGAACGAAATGAGCGGCGAGTGAAGCAAAGACGATCCAAATGCAATCATCCTCGAAGAAGTAGCGATGAACACGGCTAGAGCTAGAACACCTGCGAAAGACAATAGCACACACCTGGAGAGATAACCAGGTCCTCAGAGGGACGTAACAAGACACATAATATCATGCCATATAAACTGAATAAATATTGCTCAAATAAATAAGTAAATCGAATTATAACATGTTCCAATACGCACCTACTGAACGAGCGTACCATTCCCCCAACCAAACAAGGACAGGAGATGGTAAACTAATTCACGGTAACGTATCTTCCCATGCTATGAATCCAATATGGTATCCGGACCCCAACAAGGTTCAATACCTTCTCATCGAAGTAGTAAGTCACACCTACAACCAAACAAGGACAAGATGTGACGAACTAATCCGCGACAAGTTATTGTTCCAAGCCACGGTCAGATACAAGTACCCAAACCAAAAGTACTCGTACCTAACGGATAAGGTAGCCTACCGTTCTAAGTGAAATGTAGTTAAGAACAACCCTTCCTGCGCATGGACTATGGCTAAATAGGATCGGCATAGTCCCCCTTGGGCACCAGAGGCCCCATCAGTAAGAGCATGACGTTCCGCAGAATCGTCAGTGGCCGTCAGTAATCATGGGTAATCTGACCCGCGTCTCCGGCGGAGCTCACGGTTTACAAAAAGGAAAGTGCATCGAAGCCCATACGCTAAGGAATTGTCCTCCCCGCCCAATGCCTACTGTGTTGTATCCACAACACAAAACTACTATAACCGCTAAGTCAAACTAGCATGCAATCTCTATTAACGGTTATTCCTATCGCACGACTTTTACGTACTGGTGGCCAGCCAATCACGTACTTCCGTGTTCTACTTGCGACACACAACTTCGTGTTACAACGTGTCAAGGCCAATGAATGCAACACACAAGGTGGTCCCTTAAATCTAGGTTTAATGTGAGAAAAATAATACATAGCAGGAAAAATGAACAGTAAGTTCTAACAGTTTATGCCATGTATCACAGTTTATTTTGCATAAAGAAAATAATGAACAATGCATGAAATATGAGCTAAAATAAAATAAATAAACAGCTAATGGCAAGGTGTCTTACCTGGTAGGACGCCTGGTGTGCTGCGATAATCATGGTGGCAAGAACTGCAACTTTGGCGCAACAACTATACAAGGTGACCTCGGATGTTGGCACGGATGGTTCCATCGGGTCCAGGACGGTCAACTTAGTTAGGGTGGACATAAGGTAGTCTCAAAATGGGCGAAGGACAGGAGAGAAATTAAAGAAATAATGGATAAATAAATATTTATATATATACGAGTTAAAATTATTTATAATACTCGAAAATATTTTCTTAGTTAAAATAATTTATAGATAAACCTTTGAAATACAAAAAAAAACCTCATTTTAAGGAAAAAAAAACTATTTTTGTCAAAATAACATTTGTAGGTCAAAGCTACAGAAAATATCACAAATAATACTATAGTTAGGCTTTGAAATTTAGTTTTAAATTCTACATATAGGGTCAAGCCCTAATACGTATTTTGTTACTAAATAGTTTGAAAATATTAATGCCAATATTAGTAACTAATTACCAAGAATAAAATAATAAAATTTATTGACTAAAATATATACTAGTGTACATACATATTGTTATCGTATACCATATCTTATAATATAATATTTAATCAATACTTATATCAACATATCTACACAGTACGATATTATTACATATTAACACTATGTTAATGTATACCAAGGTAACACTAATAAGTAGACACTAAAGTTAAGAAACAAATAACAAAATAAAATAAATTAAGATGATAATAATGATAATGATAAAACTTTTAATATATATGTGTAATAATAATAATAATAACAACAACAATAATAATAATAATAATAATAATAATAATAATAATAATAATAATAATAATAATAAGAATAATAATGTATTTAATATACTGAAATCAGAAGATAATAATAATAACCTTAATAATAATTATTATTAACAAAATAAATAATTAAAATAAAATAAAGAAAAGAAAGAAGAAAGAAAAAAATGGGGGCTGTGGTCCTTCTCTTTCGAAGGGACCATTCTCCAAAAAGAAATTTTTTTTGAAAGACATGGGGCTTAAACAGAGGAAGAGAGAGGAGGAGCAGAAAGAGAGAGCCAGCGAGAGAGAGAGATTCGAGTGAGTGACTGAGAGGGGGAGCGGATCGGCCGGAGGGCGGCGGCGGAAGTCTGTGGTCGGCGCGGATGTGGAGATGGGGTTTTCCGACGTAGGGAGCGGCGGATCCGGTCGGCAAGAGGCGGCGATCGACGGGGGCTTTGGTAAGGCGGAGGGAGAGAGGGTTTCTGGTGGAGGAGACGATGACGCTTCAGTGGTCGGAGGCTCCCTGGGAGCGAGGCGGCGGCCACAATCTGGGTCCGCGCCTGCCTGGCGCTCGCCGAGCGCGACTACGGAGGTGCGCCGCACTGTGGAGACTCCGATGGGGGTTTCTATCTGAGACGGACAGGCGGAGTATTAGAGGGCGGTCGGCGGCTGTGCCTCCGGCGGCTCGTGGGGACACGCGCTTGGCTGATGAGGACGGCGGAAGCGCGGCGGGTGGCGGCGTGCGGGGGCTGACGCCAGGCGGCGTCGAGGCGGTGAAGTTTGTGCAGCGGACACGGCTGTTCGCCGGCGAGGCGGCCAGGTGAGTCGAGGGGGCGTGCATGTGTTTAATTTAGGTTTTCTATTGGTTTTGGGTTGCGGATGTGGCTGGGTTTTGGTCGGGAGAGATCGGGGGCGCTGTGTCACTGGTGAGGGCTTGGTAATGGTTGTGATGGTGGTTACAATCGG
The DNA here is from genome assembly GCA_029216955.1 of Iris pallida. Classification (NCBI taxonomy): domain Eukaryota; kingdom Viridiplantae; phylum Streptophyta; class Magnoliopsida; order Asparagales; family Iridaceae; genus Iris; species Iris pallida. The sequence goes on from JANAVB010006299.1 coordinate 24,494, forward strand.
CCAAGGTGGCCAGAGTGACGGTGGCGGGGACGGTGACAGTGGGTTAGGTTAGGGATTTTGGTTCTCGTCGGGGGTTCGTGTCCGGCATGTCGGACACGAAGAGGTTGATGAGAACATGTGTCCGTGTGTGGACACGAAGAAGATAACCATGTAATTGTAAATAAAATAGATTGGAATAAGATTGGATTGACACCCGGGGTCGGACCCGAGGCCGCCACGGCTGACACGGAAGAGATGGACACCGACACGAGGCACGTACACTTTGTAGAATAATTTGTGGAGACAATTTGGTGGATGATAGAAATAAATTGGAGGAGTACCTGCCTATTTATAGGATGTGGGAATTCCCAATAAGATAAGGATTAGGATATTTAAAACCCAATTTGGATATTTCCATATTTAGTTTAAAAGCAATCAAATCAAAATCCAAATCCAAATCTAATTTAAATCAAATTAAATTCTCTTAGTTTAAAATCAAATCAATAAATCAAATTTCAATTATTTAACTATTTAAATAAATACATAGATTCAAATCAAGATTTAAATCTCCATAATAAATTCAAAATATGCTTTCCAAAAATACTAATAATATTAATTTCGAAAATTGCATTTCTATTTAAAATAAACTAATAAATATTTATGAGCTATATGTATGCACAAATATTCTTTACATAAATATACTTTCTAATATACCATTTTATAAAAAAATACTTTATGATTATAACTGCATAAATAAAATGCTTTTCATAATTAAAACCATAAACTTGAAATGATAGCTAGAAATAATTATTACCTATATTATTTTGAAACCATAAAAATAATAAAATAATGTTTTTCAAAAATATGTACGCTCGTACATATTCGCACTCGTCGAGCAAATTCGAAAAAGAAATAAAAGTCGTACGCGACGTATAATACGACTACGTGACGTGTATTACGAAAATTTTAAATCAGTATAAAAAATATAGTAAAAATTTTAGGGGTTTTACATCCTAGCCAACTTAGAAGAATTTCGTCCTCGAAATTAAGAATTTCGTAGGGGGTGAGAGGACACAAGGGGGGTATCAGTAGGGATCCAACGATGACAATGTTTTCACAAAATCATGTCGTAAGAAATCGCGATCTAGATCGTAGAAAAACAATACGGTATGGTCACGGGTAATGAATGAGGGTCACGATTAAGAGAACGAAATAGATTCGCTTTAATTAAGAGATTAGAGGGTCTTGATAGGGTCGAGTAGTTTAGGATGAAGATATAGCAACATCGAGTGAGAATGGTCATAGCCGATAGGAAGGCTAGAGGAAGTTCTAGTATAACGCCTTCGCCCTCCTAAAATAGATGAAGGCGAAAGCAATATAGAGTTCGAAGGAGGCGTTTATCGAATACGAATACGTGATCCAAAGACGATCGAATAATTTCAAAGGAATTGTCAAGGCAGTCGTGGATGGGATTCTAGAGGACAAGCTTAACTATGTCCCCATCCACGTAGAATAATAGGCAAAAGCGAACCAAGTGCACTCGGTTGATCAGACCATCCTGCACCGGTTCTGATTATACGCTATGTTAGTGGGAATTCTTCCAATAACATATGTCATGAACAAGCTTGATAAAGATTTGAGCTTGCAAAAACTAGGCTACATTAGCATCATTAGTCTAGACAGTAAAAATATAGGCACGAGATTAAGATTGAAGTAAAGAACAATTATGAATAGTCTAAGAGTCATACGGATCTAAGTCTTTGTTTATTCCTATTCCATCTTTCTACGGTTTTATTTATCAAGGCTTGGTTGACCTAATGGGTTCTAGTCTCTATGGTCTAGATAATATATTCTCCTTAATGGTCAAGAGTGTGTCGGGTCGTGGGGTGTTCTACCCAACTTAAAAGAATTAAGCTAAGGGTGTTCTGGGACATCCAACTAGTAGGGTCAATCTCTAGCAAGCATGAAGGGAAGATAAGAATAGGGATGGAAGCAAGCAAGCAAGATGCAATTGATGAGTCAAACGGTAGATAAAGTCAAGGAAAGAGGTCAAGTATGTGGATGAGATCCTAGACTTCTAATTCTATACGCAGGCTTGCTTGGTACGGTAAAGTAACCAAACAATTTATCTTGACCTGCATGGGCCACCACAAAAACATGTAACGCCCCAGTCCCAAGATACGTAGGACTAGGAACGTAGACATGCCAGCTGTATTCATACGAAGTATACTCCAATATATGGAAGCCTCGTTTAATACATAAGCTGTAAAATGCAGTAGAACCATAACTAATCTCATCCACAAGAATAAAAGGTATCATATAATCAACTATGAATTTGTCTTGATACAATATGTTGGGCGGAGACTAATCTACTACCAACAAAATAAAGAAATAAAATACATGGAGAATGAAATGAGCGACGAGCGAAGCGAAGACGATCCAAATGCAATCATCCTCGAAGAAGTAGCGATGAACACGGCTAGAGCTAGAACACCTGCGAAAGACAATAGCACACACCTGGAGAGATAACCAGTTCCTCAAAGGGACGTAACAAGACACATAATATCATGCCATATAAAATGAATAAATATTGCTCAAATAAATAAGTAAATTAAATTATAACATGTTTCAATACGCACCTGCTGAACGAGCGTACCATCCCCCCAACCAAACAAGGACAGGAGATGGTAAACTAATTCACGGTAACGTATCTTCCCATGCTATGAATCCAATATGGTATCCGGACCCCAACAAGGTTCAATACCTTCTCATCGAAGTAGTAAGTCATACCTATAGCCAAACAAGGACAAGATGTGACGAACTAATCCGCGACAAGTTATTGTTCCAAGCCACGGTCAGATACAAGTACCCAAACCAAAAGTACTCATACCTAACGGATAAGGTAGCCTACCGTTCTAAGTGAAATATAGTTAAGAACAACCCTTCCTGCGCATGGGCTCTGGCTAAATAGGATCGACGTAGTCCCCCTTGGGCACCAGAGGCCCCATCAGTAAGAGCATGATGTTCCGCAGAATCGTCAGTGGCCGTCAGTAATCATGGGTAATCTGACCCGCGTCTCCGGCGGAGCTCACGGGTTACAAAAGGGAAAGTGCATCGAAGCCCATACGCTAAGAAATTGTCCTTCCCGCCCAATGCCTACTGTGTTGTATCCACAACACAAAACCACTATAACTGCTAAGTCAAACTAGCATGCAATCTCTATTAGCGGTTATTCCTATCGCACGGCTTGTACGTACTGGTGGCCAGCCAAGCACGCACTTCCGTGTTCTACATACGACACACAACTTCATATTATAACGTGTCAAGGCCAATGAATGCAACACACAAGGTGGTCCCTTAAATCTAGGTTTAATGTGAAAAAAATAATACATAGCAGGAAAAATGAACAGTAAGTTCTAACAGTTTATGCCATGTATCACAGTTTATTTTGCATAAAGAAAATATGCCATGAACAGTAAGTTCTAACAGTACGGTATGCCCATAAGCATTCGCCAAGCTTTTCATTCCAGTCACATTTGTTTGAGGACACGAACTTTTTGAGAAGCTTGATTATAGTTTTGTTGAACGCTTCAGCCAATCCATTAGCCGCCGGGTTGTATGGTGTTGAAGCAACATTTTGGATTCGGTATTTGTCGCAAAACCGATAGAAGACGTGGCTTCCGAACTGCGGACCATTGTCGTGGATGATCCTTCGAGGCAGTCTGTAATACCCATATCTCGTATTATGTATTTGCAATATATGTATATATGTTGACCGTATTGTATGTCTCCCTACTTGATTTATTTTGGCATTTTATTGATTGGTTTATCTTGGTTCGGTTCGGTTTGTTTGGCTTGGTTCGGTTTTGCTTGATTTTATGTGAACCAAACCACTCCCACCTACCACCACCTTCATTAAATATCCCACCACACATTTCTCTCTCCACATTAACTTTCTTCTTCCCCACCATTACTTTTCCACCAACCTGAGAGAGTGGAGAGCTTAGGCAAGTGCATCTTGCTTCATAGAGGAACCCCATTTTTATTGTTCCATTGTCTTCCTCATGTGTTTCTAACCCACTTTACTACTTAGCATTTTCCATTTCTATGGTTAAATTCTTGTAGATCTAATTTTGTGGTATTTTCGGTTTCCATGAATTTTGATCTAACAACTTGTATATTTTTGCTAGTTGATGGTTCCATGTTGTAGAGAATTTCACTTTACTCAAATTTGACCTACGGGAGTCTGGATTTGGGTTCCCATGTTATTTGGAGGAGCATGGAAGCCATAGTATTTTCCATGGACATGTTCTCCATGGGAACCATTAATTTTACTTCTGGTCGCATGGCATTTGTATTTGCATGCCCCTTTTATTTAGTTGTTTGCAAGCTTGCATGCATTTGCATGCAACTTGCCTGGGTCGCATGGCCAATTGCCCTGGCCTCATGAGAATTAATTTGCATGGATTTTTATTATTATTTATTTAATTGTAGTAGCTGGCCATCTCCTCTGTTGGAGAGCTTGCATTTTGCATGGCCAATTAATTTGAGTTGGCTGCATGCATTTTTTAGCATAGTAGCATTAAGTATGTAGTGGGCCACATGCCATTTATTATTTTGGCCGCATGGCCTTTGATTTAGTAGCTGGCCGTATGGCCTTAAACCTTCTTGGCCAAAATGGCCATTAACCACTTTAGGCCGCATGGCCTTTGTAGCTTGCATGCCTTAGCAAATGCTTAGCTTTGCATGCTTTAGGCTATGCATGCAACTTAATATATTAGAATGGTTTTCATGCTTTTGTGCCAGCATGCAACTTAATATATTAGAATGGTTTTCATGCTTTAGAATGGCCCTCTAATTGCTTCAGCCGCATGCAACTCAATATTTTGGCCGCATGCTATTACAATATTAGCATGGCCATTCACTTGTCATTCTTTGACCGTATGGCTCATAATCCTTTAGCTGCATGGCCAGCCATAACTTACGATCGTATGACCATTTGCATTCTTAGGCCGCATGGCCATGCAGTTCATCTCAGGCACTTAGTTGCATGCATATATTTCAATGGCTGTATGACTATTGTACATTTTGGCCATTATAGATTTGGCCGCATGGCCAAATATTGGTATTGGCCGCATGGCCAAATATTGGTATTGGCTGTATACATATTGCTAGCTGCAAACTTGGCCTTGCATGCAAGTGCTTGTATGGCATTGATGTTATTTTGGCCGCATGTAATATTTTGGCCGCATGGATATTGTACTTTGGACTTGCATTTAATATTGGCCGTATGGTCCCTTCTACTGGCATGGCTTATTATATACATGTAATCATTACTTCACGTGGATCATTAATTAAATGGTTCACGTGAACTTTCCTTTCTTGCTGCATTAATTGTAGTGGGGTCCCGCGAGGTTTGTATCCATGTAATTTTAGGCCACATGGCCCCAGTACTTGAGTGGTCACGTGTCCTTTTCTTTTGCTTGAGTGGAAGCTTGCGTTTATTGCGGGTTCCTCTCTCCTTGTCTTTTTGGTTGCATGAATATTTCTTGCTGGCCGCATGGCTCCTCTTTAGTTATTTTCTGGCCGCAAAAGCTTTGGCTGGCCGCATGGGTGGCCTCCCACTCTCTTTGGCCGCATATAGGTTCTCCCACTCTTGGGCCGCATGGGGTCTACTTTGATTGTTTAAATGTTTTATTTGTCTGAATTGTGGTCAGAATTTCTTCCCACTCCCAACATAAAAGTTGTAGAGTTTCTCCTTGGCTTCAAGAATATGTATTATATTATTATTTAATTACCACTTGTATGCTTGTGCTATTAATTAAAGTGTGTTCTCTGATACGATGGTGATCCGTTGTGGTACACTTTTGACATGACATGATAGTGACCCGTCGTGGTGCACTCTTGATAAATAGACTTGACATGATAAACTTGGCATGATAATTCTTGATAGTGGCCCGCCGTGGCGCACTCTTGACAAGTAAACCTGACATGATATTCCTTGAATGCTGTTGCGACGGCTAACACGACTTGACAAGAATAAATGGCCTGGACACCGTGGGCAATTGTGCTTGTACAAATGAACCCGTCTTGTCTTACATCATGTCTAGGACAGGGATCCCTGAGTACCACGGTCGGGGGTACCCACTGAAATTAACTAAGGCTAACAACTAGAATAATCCGGCAGTCATGAAGAGATTTCCCAGCTACAGGCAATCCCGTTATCTGGGTGTCCCACTTGGGATCTGTAGCCTGCCGACGAGTAGGGCACATTTCCAGTACACTGTCATGTGTTGCATCCTTATTGTACTAATATTCGACCTGGATAACCTGGATAGTCTGCAGGGCTTGTGGCTGTGGGACAATCTCACTGCATCTTTCTAGTAACTAGGCCTGTGATAACCCTAGTTAGTTAAAATATCAAGCCGTACTCTTTGCTTGTCCGTGATTGATTGGATGGAGTCTAGTCAAGCTTTGCCTCGTCATGATCCTGTACAAGTTTATGACATGACATGATTACTTGTGCTTGTCTTAAATAATAAAGATCAGGGAACCAGTTCTGTTCAGGCGAAGGGTTACAACCGCGGTCCTTGTTTGGTTTACGGGTTGTAACCTGGCTCCCGGAACAGTTCTGTGTTCTCTCTTCGTTTATTGTCTCGTTGCACCCCATGACATGCTCGACGTGCTTTACCTCACTTCAATACAAGATTGTTGCATGTCCTGATTTCTTACTTTATCTTGCCGATAAATAGTGGGAGAAACCAAGTTCCGTTCAGACGAAGGGTTACAACCCCGGTCCTTGTTTGGTTTACGGGTTATAACCTGGTTATCTGAATCGTCCCATGGTTATCTCATCGTATATCACCTGTCATGCTTTTCATTAATTACTGTCTTTTATGTAATTATATTCTTGTGCTGATTGTTGGTTTTAGTTCCTAAGTGAAGCCTCCTTTGTGGCACTTGCTCTTTCTGGGGTCTGACCCAGCTGGTTTTGTATGGCCAGATTCTCGAGCAACCCCAGGGGATCTACCGACTTTCCAGCCAGATGGTGACCACTAGAAGGAATCCTGGCAACGAGTGGGTTTATTTTGGCTCTCCCACTCTATTATAAAATTATTCTTTTGAGGCGTTTAGCCGCCGAGCAAGTGTTAGCTCGTGTACATTTTACTTACTATCTGCCTATGGGCTGTAACATGATTGGCAACCTAGGGTTGATCATGTATGACTGAAACTCTTGCTAGTCCTCACATTTTGTAACGACTAGCTTCATGATTAGCTGAATATGTAATATTTGGGACGCCTTACTATTGTATATTTGGTGATCTTACATCTTGTAACATTTACTTACTTGCTTGTGATTGAGACACTAGGCTTGTGTCATGACCTACACCCTAGAGTAAGGGCACGAGACGTGGTTACGTCCAGCATATGCCGTAGTATCGGCGGTAGAACGTTGTCCTAGGTCTCATGCATCTAACAGTATAAGGCTAAGCAGTTTATACTCCCCGAATGGGGGTGACATAGCAGAATGTAAACTCAATCAAATCTAAGGTAGAGCATAATGGAGGATAGATAAAACATGAAATCCACAAAGAGATACATCAGATAGAAGTCTAAGTGTCTAAGATACACAACCCAGAAACATCTCAAATCTCAAATACAGTAATCCATAAATACAACTCAAGACAACTGAAAATAAGCTATGAGCAAAACCCTAGCTATCTATACAACCTCTACTGTGTCTCCTCTAGGCTAGCAGGCAACCTCCAGGCTATCTGTAAAATTTATCAACAGGTCCAGTCAGGACAAGAGCGAGCACAATACATCTCAACAGTTCATAGCAGGTTAGAAAATATAATCATGCAGTAAAGTAAGATACAGATACTGAAGAAAATACAGTATGTAAACAAAGAGAGAACTGTAATAGAAATATCTACTATACATAGAGAACTAACAGTGGCTAGTGAGTCAGAGTACAATATCGACATGTAAATTGCATAGGAGATTCTGATGAGACACTACGGAGTGATTCTGATGAGATACTACTTGGGTAATATTCACATGTCTACTTCTACTCCCCCGTACCCCTAATCAATACACAAGGATCCAGCCAGGTTATGTTATGATTCCATACAATGGCCCACAAGGGGTGATACATAGATACCCATAAATAGGTGATTCTAGGAATGCCCATAAATGGGTGATTCAAGGAGATTCTGTGATCATGAGAGTACATGTCACAAGTGATCAATGAACCAAGAAGCATAGTGATATACAATGTAAGTGAAACGCACAGAACATGTAATATCCGATGCTCCTGAAGGTAACATCTCAAGAAGGGATCCATATAGTACCAATCCGTGTTACCAACGTGACATTATCAAGTAAAGTAATTTAAAGCAGGAAAATAATTCTAAACAGGATATAAAATGATTAGAAAATGTATGTCACCCTCATTTCTCGTATTTCCCATATTTTGTATTTATACTCGTATCTGGATTTTGGCATGTTTTTTTATTTTTTCTCAGCTTATGAAATTTCGGTATTTCTCGTATTTGGGTTTTTGGCTTGGCTCGGTTTTATTGGGGATGGTTTGGTTTGGTTCGGTTTTATGTGTGGAACACCCTAACCGTAAGCTCCACCCTCAAGCACACCACAACACCCTCTTTATAACTCCACCCACCTCTTCTCTCTCTTCATAACCATCATTAATTTCTTCTTCTTCTTCTTCTTCTTCTTCTTCTTCTTCCTTCGCACAACTTCCCAATCCTTAGGCAAGTGCATCTTGCCACTTCATGAGAACCATATTTTCTTGGTCCATTTGCTAGATTAGGCCATAGGGACCAACATTAGTTCTTGGGTTTTTGTGATTTGGAGCCTCTATTGTTGTAGATCTAAGTTCTTCTATTTTCGGATTTTGCATGTTTTGATCCACTTTTGTTGGAGTTCTGTGAGTTTTGATGTTTCCATGAGGAAGAGCTTTCAATTTCACTCCAGTTGGAGCCTTGGAAATCCGGATTTGGAGTTCGGATGGCCAAGTTATGAACTTTTGAAGTTTTGGTTTCAGCCATGTGTTCTTGCTGTTTGGAGAAGACAGTGAGCAGTGTGCAGAGCTTCTTAGCTCACACACACTGAGCTACGCGTGCTCTTTAGCGCTGTGTACGCAGACTTGAGTACGCTTCCTGTTGGAAGCGTGTTCCCTTGAGCGTGCGTGACTTTTCACGCAGCTGCTCCCTTGAGCGTGCGTGACTTTTCACACACTGTTCCCTTGAGCGTGCGTGACTTTTCACGCAGCTGCTCCCTTGAGCGTGCGTGACTTTTCATGCAGCTGCTCCCTTGAGCGTGCGTGACTTTTCACACACTGTTCCCTTGAGCGTGCGTGACTTTTCACGCAGCTGTTCCCTTGAGCGTGCGTGACTTTTTACACACTGTTCCCTTGAGCGTGCGTGACTTTTCACGCACACTGCTCTGTAGCACGCGTGACTTTCACGAACGCGGCTCTTTCAGCGTGCGTGACTTTTGTACGCTGCTGCCCTGACCCCTTGTTTAACCCTTGACCCTTGGAGTTTTGGTTTTATTTCCTTAAAGCTTGGCTTTTCTATGACCTTGTATATTGATATTTTATTAGATATTTTACGATCATTTTATATCCTTACGCCTTTTGTCATGAACTTAATTTTACTTAATATGTTTGGAATGACTATTGTACATGGCACGGTATGACAAGGAACTAGTATAACACGGCAGTGACCCGTAGTGGTGCACTCCTGACATGACCAACCTGACATGATAGTGGCCCATCGTGGCGCACTCCTGACAAGTACCCTGACATGAATTATTTTAATGCTTAACTTGACTTGCCATGACACCGTGGGTGGCTCTTCGTGCTTGCTTGTTAAATCCACCTGTCCAGTCTTGCATCATGTCTAGGATAGGACTCCTGAGTACCACGGTCAGGAGTACCTACTAAAATGGATTAAGGTTAATAACTAGAATAACACAGTAGTCATGAAGAGATTGACACAGCTACAGGCAATCCCGTTACCTGGGCGCTCTTGGGATCTGTAGCCTGCCGTCGAGTAGGGCACATTTCCAGCGCACCGTCGAGTGTTGCACCCTCTAAGTCACCTAAGGGTACATTTGTCTCCTGGGCGATATACCCACCTGAATTCAACCCTAATCTTTCGTCCTGGGTAGCCTGGATGGTCTGCAGGGCTTGTGGCTGTGGAACAATCTCACTACATCTTGTTAGTAATTAGGTCTGTGATAACCCTAGTTAGTTAAAGTAGTAAGCCGTAGGATCTGCTTGGCCGTGATTGATTGAATGAGGTATAACCAGTTAGCCATGTCTTGATCCAGTACAAGCTTGCTTTCTGTCTTGATTTCTTACATTATTATCTTGCCGATAAATGGTGGGAAACCAAGCTCTGTTCAGATGAAGGGTTACAACCCCGGTCCTTGTTTGGTTTACGGGTTGTAACCTGGCTATCGGAATAGTTCCATGGTTATCTCGTCGTATATCATCCTGACATGTTTTCGTAATTTAGTTTTAATATTAGATTTTCTGTGCTGATTGCTGGCTTTTGTTCTTATTTTGTGGCCCCCTTGTGGCACTTGCTCTTCCTGGGGTTGACCCAGCTGGTTTTGTGTGGCCAGATTTTGGAGCAGCTCCCGAGGATCTACCAAGCTTCCAGCCCAATGGTGGCGACTAGAAGGAACCCGGGCTACGAGTAGGTTTTCTATTTTGTTTCGCTCACTCTATTGTAAAGTTATTCTTTTGAGGCATTTAGCCGACGAGCACCTGTTAGAACGATGCACTTTTACTTACTGTCTGCCTACGGGCTGTAAACATGATTAACAAATCCTAGGGTTGATCATGTATGACTTAACTCTTGCTAGTCCTAACATTTTGTACGACTAGCTTCATGATCAGCTGATATGTAATATTTGGGACGCCTTTTATTGTATATTTGGTTGTCAAACATCTTGTAATTATATTACTTGCTTGAGATTGAGACAATAGGCTTGACCTTAAGAGACTGTTGGCTTGTAGTAAACCCTCATATCTAGACAGCCGTGACCGTATAGTTGAGATGTATTCTATTTCAATATACGTAGCTGGCTATGTCTGCCCCCGCTCTCCAGTATTCTGGTTCTGGGGCGTGACATGGTTTAAGTGGTGGCCCATGCAGGTCTTGTCAATCAAAAAATGTGAGGGTTTACCGAATAGATGTCTCAATCAGTATTCATCCTTGATCTCCGTCCGTATTTTCAAATCCCTGAAATTCTTGCCCTGATTACATGCTTGTATCGTTGATCTGTCCTGGTCCTTCCTTATTGTTTCCTGTGTCGTCTTCCTCAGCAGCACTGTACCTGGTCCTATTGATCGACGAGGTAGAGCACATCCCGCGGATCAGCAGCAACCTGGAGATCAAGTCCAGCATTCCGGAGTCGCCTCCAGAGTGATACCCACTGGAGGAGAGTCACCAGTTCGGCCCGTCCAGCCCGCAGAGCCCGATGATGGAACCTTAGTAGGCCTCATCAGAACCTTGATAGCTTCTCAAGATCGTCGAAGCGACGCCCTGCACCAGACAGTTCAAGATGCTTTGACCCGAGGCGGACATCCAGGGAACCAGGCGGCGAACAGCTTCAAGCGATTGAACCCTCCTTTCTTCGACGGCACTGAGGATGCGATTGCCGAGGATGCATGGCTTCAGGATACCGAGGTGATTCTGGAAGCAGCTAGGACACCAGAGAATGAGAAGGTGGCGGTGGTACGCCTGCAGTTGTTGGATTTAGCTCGCAGTTGGTGGGCGACACAGGCCATGGGATTAGTGGCACCCATTGCTTGGGCAGTATTTAGGGAGAGATTCCAGACGAAGTACTTTGATGCTGTGGCTCGTTACGACCTGCAGACCAGATTTACCAACTTGAAGCAAGAAGGCAGAACAGTCGACAGTTATGCATCAGAGTTTTCTAGGCTCAGCAGGTTTGCCCCCACCTTGGTGGCGACCGAGCTCGATAGAGCCCAGCGGTTCCAACAGGGACTTCATTTGGAGATCTTGTTAGCAGTGGAGCAGTTCGAGCACCAGACGTTCGATGCAGTCTTGAGGGCAGCTAGGAGGCATGAGTACACCTCCCAGAGGATCGTGGATCGGACCGAAAGTAGGAAGCGGTCCCACAGTCAGATGCACCAATCATCAGCTCCAGCCCCGGCAGCTAGGGGATTTACCATTGGAACTCCGAGGCGGGCGGCCTCAGTAACGTCGGTTCAGCATTCGACCCCGACGTACCCGCAGCAGCAGAAGCAGAAGCAGACTTCCGCGATGGGATGTTCTCATTGCGGAAAGCCAGGGCATGTAGTGGCAGACTGTCGCAGGGCGCAGGGATTATGCCTAGCTTGTGGAGCAGCAGATCACAGGATAGGGGCTTGCCCGAATAGGGGTGGTTCATCAGCATCCAACCCTTCTAGCTCTTCGGTGAGAGGACCGGCCCCAACACCAGTTCAGCAGCAGCAGTATCAGTCTTCGAGGCCCTTGCCGCCTCAGTCTCAGGCATTTCAGCAACAAAACCCCCAGCAGTATGCACAAGCCCAAGCTCAGAATCAGAGTAGACAGAGAGGTTTCCAGCAGAGGGGACCCGCAGCTAGAGGTCAGGCCATGATGATGGCTATGGAAGAAGAAGTTGCACCAGGTGAGGTAGTGGCAGGTACTATTCTCGTCAACTCCTTTCCAGCTTCGGTATTGTTTGATTCTGGTGCATCGCATTCATTCATGTCTGCACGATTCGCGACACGGATAGGAATGGAGCCCGAGTCATTATCAGTGAGGCTCAATATACTTACTGGTAATGGTCTTGTGGGAGTAGATCGAGTGTTTTCCTCGTGTCGGATCGTAGTTAGCGGTAGGGAGTTCCCCGCTAGATTCATAGAGTTCCCTATGACAGACTATGATGTAGTCCTAGGCATGGATTGGTTGAGGAACCAGTATGCTAGGATAGACTGCCATATTGGCAGAGTTGTCTTTAGTATCCCCGGCGAGCCAGAGTTTTCATTTTCCAGAGGCGCAGTGGAGCCATCTTCCCCAGCATTGCGGATGGCAGTAGCAGCAGTACAGTTACCCCGGATAGTTGAAGAGTTTCCAGATGTCTTTCCAGAGGAGCTTCCAGGGATGCCGTCGGAGCGGGAGATTGAGTTCACTATAGACTTGATTCCCGGGACAGCACCAGTGTCAGAGCGAGTCTATAGGATGGCGCCTTCAGAATTGGAGATTTTGTACAAGATGATTGAAGAACTGAGGACCAAGGGATTCATCCGTGCTAGTGGATCGCCTTGGGGAGCCCCGATGCTTCTTATGAAAAAGAAGGATGGTACGTCCAGGCTATGTGTTGATTATCGTACCTTGAATTCGGTGACAATCAAGAACAGATACCCTCTTCCAAGGATAGATGACTTGTTTGATCAACTCAGAGGGGCTTCAGTGTTTTCGAAGATCGACTTGCGGTCGGGATACCACCAGATCAGAGTCAGAGAGCAGGACATCCCGAAGACGGCGTTCAGATCTAGGTACGGGCATTGGGAGTTTCTAGTTATGCCCTTTGGAGCGACCAATGCGCCGGCCGTATTCATGGATCTCATGAATCGTATTTTCGTGCCTTACTTGGACCAATTTATGATCGTGTTCCTAGATGACATCCTGGTCTACAGTAAGAGTGAATCAGAGCATGAGCAGCATCTCAGAGTCGTCCTCCAGACGCTTCGGGAGCATCAGTTGTACGCCAAGTTCAGTAAATACGAGTTCTGGCTCGATCGCATTTTGTACTTGGGTCACATCATTACCCGAGGAGGAGTGGAAGTAGATCCCCAGAAGATTGTGGCTATCGAGTCATGGCCGGTACTCAGCTCAGTGGCAGAGGTTCGCAGCTTCCTTGGATTGGCCGGCTACTACCGGCAGTTCGTTTCAGATTTTGCAAGGATTTCAGCGCCGATGACCCAGTTGACCCGCAAAGATGTACCGTTTGTTTGGACAGCAGAATATCAGGAATCATTTGAGAAGTTGAAGCGAGGTTTGATAACGGCTCCCATTCTCACCCTTCCAGATGGGACCGGAGGATTCACAGTTTATTGCGACGCTTCAGGCAAAGGATTGGGGTGTGTCTTGATGCAGCATGGGAAGGTAATATCTTATGCATCACGTCAACTTCGTGGTCATGAAAAGAATTACCCGACCCACGACTTGGAATTGGCGGCGGTAGTATTTGCTTTGAAGTTGTGGAGACACTACTTGTACGGAGATAGAGTAGAGATCTTTACTGATCATAAGAGCCTGAAGTATGTTTTCACCCAGAAGGACCTTAATATGCGGCAGAGAAGATGGCTCGAGCTACTGGTGGACTATGATGTGGATTTGCAGTATCATCCCGGGAAGGCCAACGTTGTAGCAGATGCATTGAGTAGGAGAGCCGGAGTTTATTTTCTGACGGCACAACCAGAATTATTGGCAGATCTTTAGAAGATGGGAATTGAAGTGGTTCTTCCAACCAGCGTGGCATTGATGGCCAGTCTACAGGTTCAGTCCAGCATAGTTGAGAGGATCCGGATGGCACAGTTAACAGATTCCAAGATTCAGCAGCTCAGAGCAGAGTGCGAGGCAGGAAAAAGGCCAGAGTTATGTATTCATGAGGACGGTACACTTGGACATGGTAAGCGTCTTTGTGTACCTAGTGGAGATATCAGACAGGAAGTCATGGCAGAAGCCCACAGTTCACAGTATTCTATTCATCCGGGTGGTACGAAGATGTACCGTGATATTCGTCAGCACTTCTGGTGGAATGGCATGAAGCGGGAGATAGCCCGGTTTGTCTCTCGGTGTTTGGTTTGCCAACAGGTTAAAGCTGAACATCAGAGGCCCGCTGGACTTCTTCAGCCCTTACCGATCCCAGAATGGAAATGGGAGCATATAACTATGGATTTCGTGACCGGATTGCCCAGATCTCCGGCCGGCAGAGATGCTATTTGGGTAATTGTGGACAGGCTTACCAAGGTGGCACACTTTTTTCCATTCAGAGTTGGACAGTCGACGGCGCAGCTAGCAGAGATGTATCTCAGGCAGATCGTCAGGCTTCACGGTGTGCCAGTCAGCATCACTTCAGACAGGGATTCAAGATTCACATCACACTTTTGGCGCAGCTTGCAGAAGAGTTTGGGGACTCGTCTCCAGTTCAGCTCAGTTTATCACCCGCAGACGGTTGGTCAGTCAGAGCGCACAATTCAGAATCTTGAAGATATATTGAGATCCTGTACCCTTGACTTCGGTGGTTCATAGGAGAATCATCTGCACCTGGTGGAATTCTCGTACAACAACAGTTATCAGGCCAGTATCCAGATGGCACCATTCGAGGCTCTTTATGGCAGGAAGTGCAGATCCCCGCTAGCATGGAACGATGTCGGAGAGAGGCAGATGCTCGGACCCGAGTTGATTTCCCAGACAGTTGAAGTGGTCAGGAAGGTCAGAGATCACCTCCGAGTTGCCCAGGACCGCCAGCGCCATTGGGCCGATGCTCATCGACGACCTTTAGAATTTGCTGTCGACGACCATGTATTCCTTAGGATCTCGCCTAATCGCGGCGTCATTCGCTTCGGCGTGCGGGGAAAGCTTAGTCCTAGGTATATAGGGCCGTTCGATATTCTAGAGCGAGTAGGAGATGTATCCTATCGTCTCGCTCTTCCGCCGTCGCTAAGTGAGGTACACGATGTATTCCATGTGTCCCAATTACGACGGTATATTCCGGACCCGAGCCACATCCTAGACCATTCGGAATTGGTTGTTGGTACCAACCTTTCGTATGAGGAGAGGCCCGTGTCTATTTTGGACCGGAGGGAAAAGATACTCAAGAACAAGACTATTAAATTAGTCCGTGTTGCTTGGGGTCGTCACTCTCTAGGTGAGTCAACGTGGGAGCGTGAGGACGACATCCGATCGCGATATCCCTACCTGTTTGACTCGTGAGGTATAATATCTTTCTTATGCCTTACATTTTCCCTTCCTTGCTTGCATTGTATGATTGTATGATTGAACTGCTTAGTGTAACTTGCCTGTGCATAGTATAGCTTGTCGTGGCAATCTCTAGCTCCTTGATTAAATTCCGAGGACGGAATTCTTTTAAGGTGGGTAGAGTTATCACCCTCATTTCTCGTATTTCTCGTATTTCGTATTTATACTCGTATCTGGATTTTGGCATGTTTTTTTTATTTTTTCTCAGCTTGTGGAATTTCGGTATTTCTCGTATTTGGGTTTTTGGCTTGGCTCGGTTTTATTGGGGATGGTTCGGTTTGGTTCGATTTTATGTGTGGAACACCCTAACCGTAAGCTCCACCCTCAAGCACACCACAACACCCTCTTTATAACTCCACCCACCTCTTCTCTCTCTTCATAACCATCATTAATTTCTTCTTCTTCTTCTTCTTCCTTCGCACAACTTCCCAATCCTTAGGCAAGGGCATCTTGCCACTTCATGAGAACCATATTTTCTTGGTCCATTTGCTAGATTAGGCCATGGGGACCAACATTAGTTCTTAGGTTTTTATGATTTGGAGCCTCTATTATTGTAGATCTAAGTTCTCCTATTTTCGGATTTTGTATGTTTTGATCCACTTTTGTTGGAGTTCTGTGAGTTTTGATATTTCCATGAGGAAGAGCTTTCAGTTTCACTCCAGTTGGAGCCTTGGAAATCCGGATTTGGAGTTCGGATGGCCAAGTTATGAACTTTTGAAGTTTTGGTTTCAGCCATGTGTTCTTGCTGTTTGGAGAAGACAGTGAGCAGTGTGCAGAGCTTCTTAGCTCACGCACACTGAGCTACGCGCGCTCTTTAGCGCTGCGTACGCAGACTTGAGTACGCTTCCTGTTGGAAGCGTGTTCCCTTGAGCGTGCGTGACTTTTCACGCAGCTGCTCCCTTGAGCGTGCGTGACTTTTCATACACTGTTCCCTTAAGCATGCGTGACTTTTCACGCAGCTGCTCCCTTGAGCGTGCGTGACTTTTCACGCAGCTGCTCCCTTGAGCGTGCGTGACTTTTCACACACTGTTCCCTTGAGCGTGCGTGACTTTTCACGCAGCTGTTCCCTTGAGCGTGCGTGACTTTTCACACACTGTTCCCTTGAGCGTGCGTGACTTTTCACGCACACTGCTCTGTAGCGTGCGTGACTTTCACGAACGCGGCTCTTTCAGCGTGCGTGACTTTTGTACGCTGCTGCCCTGACCCCTTGTTTAACCCTTGACCCTTGGAGTTTTGGTTTTATTTCCTTAAAGCTTGGCTTTTCTATGACCTTGTATATTGATATTTTATTAGATATTTTACGCTCATTTTATATCCTTACGCCTTTTGTCATGAACTTGATTTTACTTAATATGTTTGGAATGACTATTGTACATGGCACGGTATGACAAGGAACTAGTATAACACGGCAGTGACCCGTAGTGGTGCACTCCTGACATGACCAACCTGACATGATAGTGGCCCGTCGTGGTGCACTCCTGACAAGTACCCTGACATGAATTATTTTAATGCTTAACTTGACTTGCCATGACACCGTGGGTGGCTCTTCGTGCTTGCTTGTTAAATCCACTTGTCCAGTCTTGCATCATGTCTAGGATAGGACTCCTGAGTACCACGGTCAGGAGTACCTACTAAAATGGATTAAGGTTAATAACTAGAATAACACAGTAGTCATGAAGAGATTGACACAGCTACAGGCAATCCCGTTACCTGGGTGCTCTTGGGATCTGTAGCCTGCCGTCGAGTATGGCACATTTCCAGCGCACCGTCGAGTGTTGCACCCTCTAAGTCACCTAAGGGTACATTTGTCTCCTGGGCGATGTACCCACCTGAATTCAACCCTAATCTTTCGTCCTGGGTAGCCTGGATGGTCTGCAGGGCTTGTGGCTGTGGAACAATCTCACTACATCTTGTTAGTAATTAGGTTTGTGATAACCCTAGTTAGTTAAAGTAGTAAGCCGTAGGATCTGCTTGGCCGTGATTGATTGAATGAGGTATAACCAGTTAGCCATGTCTTGATCCAGTACAAGCTTGCTTTCTGTCTTAATTTCTTACATTATTATCTTGCCGATAAATGGTTGGAAACCAAGCTCTGTTCAGATGAAGGGTTACAACCCCGGTCCTTGTTTGGTTTACGGGTTGTAACCAGGCTATCGGAATAGTTCCATGGTTATCTCATCGTATATCATCCTGACATGTTTTCGTAATTTAGTTTTAATATTAGATTTTCTGTGCTGATTGCTGGCTTTTGTTCTTATTTTGTGGCCCCCTTGTGGCACTTGCTCTTCCTGGGGTTGACCCAGCTGGTTTTGTGTGGCCAAATTTTGGAGCAGCTCTCGAGGATCTACCAAGCTTCCAGCCCAATGGTGGCGACTAGAAGGAACCCGGGCTACGAGTGGGTTTTCTATTTTGTTTCGCTCACTCTATTGTAAAGTTATTCTTTTGAGGCGTTTAGCCGACGAGCACCTGTTAGCTCGATGCACTTTTACTTACTGTCTGCCTACGGGCTGTAAACATGATTAACAAATCCTAGGGTTGATCAAATATGACTTAACTCTTGCTAGTCCTAACATTTTGTACGACTAGCTTCATGATCAGCTGATATGTAATATTTGGGACGCCTTTTATTGTATATTTGGTGGTCAAACATCTTGTAATTATATTACTTGCTTGAGATTGAGACAATAGGCTTGACCTTAAGAGACTGTTGGCTTGTAGTAAACCCTCATATCTAGACAGCCGTGACCGTATAGTTGAGATGTATTCTATTTTAATATACGTAGCTGGCTATGTCTGCCCCCGCTCTCCAGTATTCTGGTTCTGGGGCGTGACAATGTACTCGCCTGGTATCCTGAATGTCCGAAGAGAATATACTGTCCGAGGAGTGGTGTCTGTCTCCTATAGAACAGTACAAGTCACAACAAGTCTAAAATAAGGAAATAGACTGCTACAATGCATCTACATGAAGTTTGGGGTCAATCTAGGCTAAAGTCAACCTTTGGTCAACTCTAGTCAACTAGACTAGTCAAACTAGGTCAACTAGGTCAAACCTAAACCAAACAAGTCTATACTAGTCTAACTAGTCTATTCTAGGCCTAATCAAGAATAAACAAGTCTAACTAAACTCTCACTAGGCAAACAGACACACAATAGGCTAAGAGCCCTAGGCTATAGGCTATATCATGTCTAAGCCAAACCACAAACACATATATACATAACAATATATATATCTAATATATTGTAGTACACTCATAACATATAGGCTACCTATATGTACATCCCACACACACACACATATATATATATATATATATATATATATATATATATTTTTTTTTTTATATATATATATAAATATATGCATCACTATTCACATATTCATATACATAGATATATATAGGAAAGCTATATATATAGGCACACACATATATATATATATATATATATATATATATATATATAATATATATATATATATATATATATATATATATATATATATATATATAGAGAGAGAGAGAGAGAGAGAGAGAGAGAGAGAAAGAGAGGTAAAAGAGTAAGTGAGTATGTGTGTGTTTGGCATGTGTGTGAAAGGATATGTGTTAATATTCTAAAATTTAGTGATAGGTAGGTGTATGTTACATGGGATACATGATGTCAAAGGGTGTATGAATGCATGTATGTAAAAGGTTATAGGTTAACTCAGTTTATAGAAATACATACATACATACTTACCTTGTATACATGCATACCTACATATCATGTATATTACATTTACATGGTACATACATGTATACTTATATTATATTATACTTACATTCATGCATATTAGATACTTGTATTTATATTAACATATTGCAAACATTCATTTCACTCATGCATCTATGCATTACCTACATGTTTTATACATATGCATACATTGTATATTCATATCATTTCATACATTAACATAGAAACATACAAACATGCACACATCATATGTTTCATACCTTATATTACCTTACATATCATGTTATATATTATCATTCATTCCTTTCATATATTATATTCTATATTACCTATATACATGTATTTCCTCCATTCATTCATGCTTGCATCATATACTCTATATTACCATACATGTTTGTCACCCTCATTTTCCGTATTTCCCGTATTTCGTATTTTTACTCGTATCTGGATTTTGGCATGTATTTTATTTTTTCTCAGCTTGTGGAATTTCGGTATTTCTCGTATTTGGGTTTTGGCTTGGCTCGGTTTTATTGGTTTGGTTTGGTTCGGTTTTGTGTTGGAACACCCTAGCCCTATGCTACACCCTCATCCCCACCACAACTCCCCTCTTTATATCTCCACCAACCTCTTCTCTCTCTTCATAACCACCATTAATTTTTTCTTCTTCTTCTTCTTCTTCTTCCTCTACACGCTCTCCACTCCCTTAGGCAAGTGCATCTTGCCACTTCATGAGAACCATATTTTCTTGGTCCATTTGCTAGATTAGGCCATGGAGACCAACATTAGTTCTTGGGTTTTTGTGATTTGGAGCCTCTATTGTTGTAGATCTAAGTTCTCCTATTTTTGGATTTTGTATGTTTTGATCCACTTTTGTTGAAGTTCTGTGAGTTTTGATGTTTCCATGAGGAAGAGCTTTCAATTTCACTCCAGTTGGAGCCTTGGAAATCCGGATTTGGAGTTCGGATGACCAAGTTATGAACTTTTGAAGTTTTGGTTTCAGCCATGTGTTCTTGCTGTTTGGAGAAGACAGTGAGCAGCGTGCAGAGCTGTTTAGCTACGCACACTGAGCTACGTGCGCTCTTTAGCGCTGCGTACGCAGGCTTGGGTACGCTCCCTGTTGGAAGCGTGTTCCCTTGAGCGTGCGTGACTTTTCACGCAGCTGCTCCCTTGAGCGTGCGTGACTTTTCACGCAGCTGCTCCCTTGAGCGTGCGTGACTTTTCACGCAGCTGTTCCCTTGAGTGTGCGTGACTTTTCACACACTGTTCCCTTGAGCGTGCGTGACTTTTCACGCACACTGCTCTGTAGCGCGCGTGACTTTCACGAACGCGGCTCTTTCAGCGTGCGTGACTTTTGTACGCTGCTCCCCTGACCCCTTATTTAACCCTTGACCCTTAGAGTTTTGGTTTTATTTCCTTAAAGCTTGGCTTTTTCTATGACCTTGTATATTGATATTTTATTAGATATTTTACGCTCATTTTATATCCTTACGCCTTTTGTCATGAACTTGATTTTACTTAATATGTTTGGAATGACTATTGTACATGGCTTGGTATGGCAAGGAACTTGCATAACACGACAGTGACCCGTAGTGGTGCACTCCTGACATGACCAACCTGACATGATAGTGGCCCGTCGTGGCGCACTCCTGACAAGTACCCTGACATGATTTATTTTAATGCTTAACTTGACTTGCCTTGACACCGTGGGTGGTTCTTTCTTGCTTGCTTGTTAAATCCACTTGTCCTGTCTTGCATCATGACTAGGAGGGGACTCCTGAGTACCACGGTCAGGAGTACCTACTAAAATGGATTAAGGTTAATAACTAGAATAACACAGTAGTCATGAAGAGATTGACACAGCTACAGGCAATCCCGTTACCTGGGCGCTCTTGGGATCTGTAGCCTGCCGTCGAGTAGGGCACATTTCCAGCGCACCGTCGAGTGTTGCACCCTCTAAGTCACCTAAGGGTACATTTGTCTTCTGGGCGAAGTACCCACCTGAATTCAACCCTAATCTTTCGTCCTGGGTAGCCTGGATGGTCTGCAGGGCTTGTGGCTGTGGAACAATCTCATTGCATCTTGTTAGTAATTAGGCCTGTGATAACCCTAGTTAGTTAAAGTAGCAAGCCGTAGGATCTGCTTGGCCGTGATTGATTGAATGAGGTATAACCAGTCTAGCTATGTCTTGATCTCGTACAAGATTGCTCCCTGTTTTGATTCCTTGCATTATTTAACTTGCCGATAAATGGTGGGAAACCAAGCTCTGTTCAGATGAAGGGTTACAACCCCGGTCCTTGTTTGGTTTACGGGTTGTAACCTGGCTATCGGAATAGTTCCATGGTTATCTCGTCGTATATCATCCTGACATATTTTCGTAAATTTTAGTTTTAATATTAGATTTTTGTGCTGATTGCTGGCTTTTATTCTTATTTCGTGGCCCCCTTGTGGCACTTGCTCTTTCTGGGGTTGACCCAGCTGGTTTTGTGTGGCCAGATTTCGGAGCAGCTCCCGAGGATCTACCAAGCTTCCAGCCCGATGGTGGCGACTAGAAGGAACCCGGGCTACGAGTGGGTTTTCTATTTTGTTTCGCTCACTCTATTGTAAAATTATTCTTTTGAGGCGTTTAGCCGACGAGCACCTGTTAGCTCGGAGCACTTTTACTTACTGTCTGCCTACGGGCTGTAAACATGATTAACAAATCCTAGGGTTGATCATGTATGACTTAAACTCTTGCTAGTCCTAACATTTTGTACGACTAGCTTCATGATCAGCTGATATGTAATATTTGGGACGCCTTTTATTGTATATTTAATGATCATACATCTTGTAATTATATTACTTGCTTGAGATTGAGACAATAGGCTTGACCATAAGAGACTGTTGGCTTGTAGTAAACCCTCATATCTAGACAGCCGTGACCGTATAGTTGAGATGTATTCTATTTCAATATACGTAGCTGGCTATGTCTGTCCCCGCTCTCCAGTATTCTGGTTCTGGGGCATGACATGGTTTAAGTGGTGGCCCATACAGGTCTTGTCAATCAAAAAATGTGAGGGTTTACCGAATAGATGTCTCAATCAGTATTCGCCCTTCATCTCCGCCCGTATTTTCAAATCCTTGAAATTCTTGCCCTGATTACATGCTTGTATCGTTGATCTGTCCTGGTCCTTCCTTATGGTTTCTCTGTGTCGTCTTCTTCAGCGGCACTGTACCTGACCCAGCCGATCAGCGAGGAGGAGCACCTCCCGTGGACCAGCAGCAACCTGGGGATCAAGCCCAGCATTCCGGAGTCGTCTCCAGAGTGATACCCACTGGAGGAGAGTCACCAGTTCGGCCCGTCCAGTCCACAGAGCCAGATGATGGTACCTTAGTAGGCCTCATCAGAACCTTGATAGCTTCCCAGGATCGTCGAAGCGACGCCCTGCACCAGACAGTTCAAGATGCTTTGACCCGAGGCGGACATCCAGGGAACCAGGCGGCGAACAGCTTCAAGCGATTGAACCCTCCTTTCTTCGACGGCACCGAGGATGCGATTGCCGCGGATGCATGGCTTCAGGATACCGAGGTGATTCTGGAAGCAGCTAGGACACCTGAGAATGAGAAGGTGGCGGTGGTACGCCTGCAGTTGTTGGATTTAGCTTGCAATTGGTGGGCGACGCAGGCCATGGGATTAGTGGCACCCATTGCTTGGACAGTGTTTAAAGAGAGATTCCAGACGAAGTACTTTGATGCTGTGGCTCGGTACGACCTGCAGACCAGATTTACCAACTTGAAGCAAGGAGGCAGATCAGTCGACAGTTATGCATCGGAGTTTTCTAGACTCAGTAGGTTTGTCCCCACCTTGGTGGCGACCGAGTTTGATAGGGCCCAGCGGTTCCAGCAGGGACTGCATTTGGAGATCTTGTTGGCGGTTGAGCAGTTCGAGCACCAGACGTTCGATGCAGTCTTGAGAGCAGCTAGGAGGCATGAGTATACCTCCCAGAGAATCGTGGATAGGACCGGAGGTAGGAAGCGGTCCCATAGTCAGATGCACCAGTCATCAGCTCCAGCCCCGGCAGCTAGGGGATTGACCATTGGAACTCCGAGGTGGGCGGCCTCAGTGACGTCGGTTCAGCATTCGACCCCGACGTACCCGCAGCAGCAGAATCAGAAGCAGACTTCCGCTATGGGATGTTCTCATTGCGGTAAGCCAGGCCATATAGTGGCGGACTGTCGCAGGGCACAGGGATTGTGCCTGGCTTGTGGAGAAGCAGATCATAGGATAGGGGCTTGCTCGAATAGGGGTGGTTCATCGGCATCCAACCCTTCTAGCTCTTCGGTGAGAGGACCGACCCCAGCACCAGTTCAGCAGCAGCAGTATCAGTCTTCGAGGCCCTTGCCGCCTCAGTCTCAGGTATTCCAGCAACAACACCCCCAACAGTATGCACAAGCCCAAGCTCAGACCCAGAATAGGCAGAGAGGTTTCCAGCAGAGGGGACCCGCAGCTAGAGGTCAGGCCATGATGATGGCTATAGAAGAAGAAGTTGCACCAGGTGAGATAGTGGCAGGTACTATTCTCGTCAACTCCTTTCCAGCTTCGGTATTGTTTGATTCTGGTGCATCGCATTCATTCATGTCTGCACGATTCGCGACACGGATAGGATTGGAGCCTGAGTCATTATCAGTGAGGCTTAATATACTTACTGGTAATGGTCTTGTGGGAGTAGATCGAGTGTTTTCCTCGTGTCGGATCGTAGTTAGCGGTAGGAAGTTCTCCGCTAGATTCATAGAGTTTCCTATGGCAGACTATGATATAGTCCTAGGCATGGATTGGTTGAGGAACCAGTATGCTAGGATAGACTGCCATATTGGCAGAGTTGTCTTTAGTATCCCCGGCGAGCCAGAGTTTTCGTTTTCCAGAGGCGCAGTGGAGCCGTCTTCCCCAGCGTTGCGGATGGCAGTAGCAGCAGTACAGTTACCCCGGATAGTTGAAGAGTTTCCAGATGTCTTTCCAGAGGAGCTTCCAGGGATGCCGCCAGAGCGGGAGATTGAGTTCACTATAGACTTGATTCCCGGGACAGCACCAGTGTCAGAGCGAGTCTACAGGATGGCGCCTTCAGAATTGGAGATTTTATACAAGATGATTGAAGAATTGAGGACCAAGGGATTCATCCGTGCTAGTGGATCGCCTTGGGGAGCCCCGATGCTTCTTGTGAAAAAGAAGGATGGTACGTCCAGGCTATGTGTTGATTATCGTACCTTGAATTCGGTGACAATCAAGAACAGATACCCTCTTCCGAGGATAGATGACTTGTTTGATCAGCTCAGAGGGGCTTCAGTGTCCTCGAAGATCGATTTACGCTCAGGTTATCATCAGATCAGAGTCAGAGAGCAGGACATCCCGAAGATAGCATTCAGATCGAGGTATGGACATTAGGAGTTCCTTGTTATGCCCTTTGGAGCGACCAATGCGCTGGCTGTATTCATGGACCTCATGAATCGTATTTTTATGCCTTACTTGGATCAGTTCGTGATCGTGTTCCTAGATGACATTATGGTCTACAGCAAGAGTGAAGCAGAGCATGAGCAGCATCTCAGAGTCGTCCTTCAGACGCTTAGGGAGCATCAGTTGTACGCCAAGTTTAGTAAATGCGAGTTTTGGCTCGATCGCATTTCATACTTGGGTCACATCATTACCCAAGGAGGAGTGGAAGTGGATCCCCAAAAGATTGTGGATATCGAGTCATGGCCGGTACCCAGCTCAGTGGCAGAGGTTCGCAGCTTTCTTGGATTGGCCGGCTACTATCGACGGTTCGTTTCAGATTTTGCAAGGATTTCGGCGCCGATGACCCAGTTGACCTGCAAGGATGTGCCATTTGTTTGGACAGCAGAGTGTCAGGAATCATTTGAGAAGTTGAAGCGAGGTTTGATAACGGCTCCCTTTCTCACCCTTCCAGATGGGACCGGAGGATTCACAGTTTATTACGACGCTTCAGGCAGAGGATTGGGGTGTGTCTTGATGCAGCATGGAAAGGTAATATCTTATGCGTCACGTCAACTTCGTGACCATGAGAAGAATTACCCGACCCATGACTTGGAATTAGCGGCGGTAGTGTTTGCTTTGAAGTTGTGGAGACACTACTTGTACGGAGATAGAGTGGAGATCTTTACTGATCATAAGAGCCTGAAGTATGTTTTCACCCAGAAGGACCTTAATATGCGGCAGAGAAGATGGCTCGAGCTACTGGTGGACTATGATGTGGATTTGCAGTATCATCCCGGGAAGGCCAACGTTGTAGCAGATGCATTGAGCAGGAGAGCCGGAGTTTATCTCCTGACGGCGCAACCAGAATTATTGGCAGATCTTCAGAAGATGGGAATTGAAGTGGTTCTTCCAACCAGCGTGGCATTGATGGCCAGCCTACAGGTTCAGTCCAGCATAGTTGAGAGGATCCGGATGGCACAGTCAGCAGATTCCAAGATCCAGCGACTCAGAGCAGAGTGTGAAGCAGGAAGAAGGCCAGAGCTATGTATCCATGAAGATGGTACCCTTCGGCACGGCACTCGTCTTTGTGTACCCAGTGGAGATATCAGACAGGAAGTCATGGCAGAAGCCCACAGTTCACAATATTCTATTCATCCGGGTGGTACGAAGATGTACCGTGATATTCGTCAGCATTTCTGGTGGAATGGCATGAAGAGGGAGATAGCTCGGTTTGTCTCTCGGTGTTTGGTTTGCCAACAGGTTAAAGCCGAACATCAGAGGCCCGCTGGACTTCTTCAACCCTTACCGATCCCAGAATGGAAATGGGAGCATATAACCATGGATTTCGTGACCGGATTGCCCAGATCTCCGGCCGGCAGAGATGCTATTTGGGTTATAGTTGACAGGCTTACCAAGGTGGCACACTTTCTCCCATTCAGAGTTGGACAGTCGACGGCGCAGTTAGCAGAGATGTATCTCAGGCAGATTATCAGGCTTCACGGTGTGCCAGTCAGCATCACCTCGGACAGGGATTCAAGATTCACATCACACTTTTGGCGCAGCTTGCAGAAGAGTTTGGGGACTCGTCTTCAGTTCAGCTCAGCTTATCACCCACAGACGGATGGTCAATCAGAGCACACAATTCAGACTCTTGAAGATATGTTGAGATCTTGTACCCTTGACTTCGGTGGTTCATGGAAGAATCATCTGCACCTGGTGGAATTCTCGTACAACAACAGTTATCAGGCCAGTATCCAGATGGCATTCGAGGCTCTTTATGGCAGGAAGTGCAGGTCCCCGCTAGCATGGGACGATGTCGGAGAGAGGCAGATGCTCGGACCCGAATTGATTTCCCAGACGGTTGAAGTGGTCAGGAAGGTCAGAGATCACCTCCGAGTTGCCCAGGACCGCCAGCGCCACTGGGCCGATGCTCATCGGCGTCCCTTAGAATTTGCTGTCGGCAACCATGTATTCCTTAGGATCTCGCCTAACCGCGGCGTCATTCGCTTTGGCGTGCGGGGAAAGCTTAGTCCTAGGTATATAGGGCCGTTCGATATTCTAGAGCGAGTAGGAGATGTATCCTATCGTCTCGCTCTTCCGCCGTCGCTAAGTGAGGTACATGATGTATTCCATGTGTCCCAATTACGACGGTATATTCCGGATCCGAGCCACATCCTAGACCATTCGGAATTGGTTGTTGGTACCAACCTTTCGTATGAGGAGAGGCCCGTGTCTATTTTGGACCAGAGGGAAAAGATACTCAAGAACAAGACTATTAAATTAGTCCGTGTTGCTTGGGGTCATCACTCTCTGGGTGAGTCAACGTGGGAGCGTGAGGACGACATCCGATCGCGATATCCCTACCTGTTTGACTCGTGAGGTATAATGTCTTTCTTATGCCTTACATTTTCCCTTCTTTGCTTGCATTGTATGATTGTATGATTGGACTGCTTAGTGTAGCTTGCCTGTGCTTAGTGTAGCTTGTCGTGGCAATCTCTAGCTCCTTGATTAAATTCCGAGGACGGAATTCTTTTAAGGTGGGTAGAGTTGTCACCCTCATTTTCCGTATTTCCCGTATTTCGTATTTTTACTCGTATCTGGATTTTGGCATGTATTTTATTTTTTCTCAGCTTGTGGAATTTCGGTATTTCTCGTATTTGGGTTTTGGCTTGGCTCGGTTTTATTGGTTTGGTTTGGTTCGGTTTTGTGTTGGAACACCCTAGCCCTATGCTATACCCTCATCCCCACCACAACTCCCCTCTTTATATCTCCACCAACCTCTTCTCTCTCTTCATAACCACCATTAATTTCTTCTTCTTCTTCTTCTTCTTCTTCCTCTACACGCTCTCCACTCCCTTAGGCAAGTACATCTTGCCACTTCATGAGAACCATATTTTCTTGGTCCATTTGCTAGATTAGGCCATGGAGACCAACATTAGTTCTTAGGTTTTTGTGATTTGGAGCCTCTATTGTTGTAGATCTAAGTTCTCCTATTTTTGGATTTTGTATGTTTTGATCCACTTTTGTTGAAGTTCTGTGAGTTTTGATGTTTCCATGAGGAAGAGCTTTCAGTTTCACTCCAGTTGGAGCCTTGGAAATCCGGATTTGGAGTTCGGATGACAAAGTTATGAACTTTTGAAGTTTTGGTTTCAGCCATGTGTTCTTGCTGTTTGGAGAAGACAGTGAGCAGTGTGCAGAGCTGTTTAGCTACGCACACTGAGCTACGCGCGCTCTTTAGCGCTGCGTACGCAGGCTTGGGTACGCTCCCTGTTGGAAGCGTGTTCCCTTGAGCGTGCGTGACTTTTCACGCAGCTGCTCCCTTGAGCGTGCGTGACTTTTCACGCAGCTGCTCCCTTGAGCGTGCGTGACTTTTCACGCACACTGTTCCCTTGAGCGTGCGTGACTTTTCACGCAGCTGTTCCCTTGAGTGTGCGTGACTTTTCACACACTGTTCCCTTGAGCGTGCGTGACTTTTTACGCACACTGCTCTGTAGCGCGCGTGACTTTCACGAACGCGGCTCTTTCAGCGTGCGTGACTTTTGTACGCTGCTCCCCTGACCCCTTATTTAACCCTTGACTCTTGGAGTTTTGGTTTTATTTCCTTAAAGCTTGGCTTTTTCAATGACCTTGTACATTGATATTTTATTAGATATTTTACGCTCATTTTATATCCTTACGCCTTTTGTCATGAACTTGATTTTACTTAATATGTTTGGAATGACTATTGTTCATGGCACGGTATGACAATGAACTAGTATAACACGGCAGTGACCCGTAGTGGTGCACTCCTGACATGACCAACCTGACATGATAGTGGCCCATCGTGGCGCACTCCTGACAAGTACCCTGACATGATTTATTTTAATGCTTAACTTGACTTGCCTTGACACCGTGGGTAGTTCTTTCTTGCTTGCTTGTTAAATCCACTTGTCCTGTCTTGCATCATGACTAGGAGGGGACTCCTGAGTACCACGATCAGGAGTACCTACTAAAATGGATTAAGGTTAATAACTAGAATAACACAGTAGTCATGAAGAGATTGACACAGCTACAGGCAATCCCGTTACCTGGGCGCTCTTGGGATCTGTAGCCGGCCGTCGAGTAGGGCACATTTCCAGCGCACCGTCGAGTGTTGCACCCTCTAAGTCACCTAAGGGTACATTTGTCTTCTGGGCGAAGTACCCACCTGAATTCAACCCTAATCTTTCGTCCTGGGTAGCCTGGATGGTCTGCAGGGCTTGTGGCTGTGGAACAATCTTATTGTATCTTGTTAGTAATTAGGCCTGTGATAACCCTAGTTAGTTAAAGTAGCAAGCCGTAGGATCTGCTTGGCCGTGATTGATTGAATGAGGTATAACCAGTCTAGCTATGTCTTGATCTCGTGCAAGGTTGCTCCCTGTTTTGATTCCTTGCATTATTTAACTTGCCGATAAATGGTGGGAAACCAAGCTCTGTTCAGATGAAAGGTTACAACCCCGGTCCTTGTTTGGTTTACGGGTTGTAACCTGGCTATCGGAATAGTTCCATGGTTATCTCGTCGTATATCATCCTGACATGTTTTCGTAAATTTTAGTTTTAATATTAGATTTTTGTGCTGATTGCTGGCTTTTGTTCTTATTTCGTGGCCCCCTTGTGGCACTTGCTCTTTCTGGGGTTGACCCAGCTGGTTTTGTGTGGCCAGATTTCGGAGCAGCTTCCGAGGATCTACCAAGCTTCCAGCCCGATGGTGGCGACTAGAAGGAACCCGGGCTACGAGTGGGTTTTCTATTTTGTTTCGCTCACTCTATTGTAAAATTATTCTTTTGAGGCGTTTAGCCGACGAGCACCTGTTAGCTCGGAGCACTTTTACTTACTGTCTGCCTACGGGCTGTAAACATGATTAACAAATCCTAGGGTTGATCATGTATGACTTAAACTCTTGCTAGTCCTAACATTTTGTACGACTAGCTTCATGATCAGCTGATATGTAATATTTGGGACGCCTTTTATTGTATATTTAATGATCATACATCTTGTAATTATATTACTTGCTTGAGATTGAGACAATAGGCTTGACCATAAGAGACTGTTGGCTTGTAGTAAACCCTCATATCTAGACAGTCGTGACCGTATAGTTGAGATGTATTCTATTTCAATATACGTAGCTGGCTATGTCTGCCCCCGCTCTCCAGTATTCTGGTTCTGGGGCGTGACAATGTTATCATTATATATTGCATTACAATATTTATACATTATGCATTCATATCTATCATTACATATATATATCTTGTATTCATATCTAGCATTCATTATATACTTTCATGCATACATTGTATATCATTCTTTCATTCATGCATTGCTTATATGCATTATATTAATTGCATTCCTACATGCTTGCATTCAACCATATATATACATTAATGTAAAGAGAATATATATCATATGTATATCATTTCATTCATCTAACATATCATGCATTACATACTCTATATTCATTTAATATCCATACTACATAGGCTCATAGGTTACACAAAATGCATATATCGTATAGTCACTCTTCTACTTAAAACCAATACTATACCAATTGGACATCCACTAAATTCTAGGATTACAGTATGTCGTATCCCTTTGTGTTAGCTTTCCGAAACTTTAAACGGATCGCATTTTCGTGTCTGGAAGCTCCCGGAATCGCGAAAATACCGAAACACGTTCGTCTTTCGTACAGCTGACACTCAAATAATTCTACAGCAAGTTACAGAAATAATTTGGATTATTAAAATATATATTTGGAAAGATAACTTTGATACGGTTCTTTTAAAAAAATGGAAGATAAATCGGAGTTCTAACCTAAAAGTTATGACATTTCTAAGTTGCTTTGGTTAATAAAAACGTGAATGAAAATTATGACGGATTTGACAAAAGAACACATATAGGCCAAGATACTTGGATACAAACATAGGTATCCAAATAAAACTCATTCTAACCATCCTAACTAAGATCAATCCACTCTCTAACCATTATAAAACTGAATTTAAATATCTATTTAAACTATTATCATACATACATACACATAGGGTGTCCTAATTTGGGATCTATCAAGTAGGACACAAGACACATACCTAAAATCCTCAAGAGAGCTCCAAATGGCCTCAAATTTGAATCTAAATGGGACACATGCATGAGGATGGATCCTACGGATTCAAAACTAATTTATATGCAAAGGAAATCGATATAGAGGATGGGTTTTACCTATTGGGAGTAGAATCCCAATGAAATCCTTTAGGACATGGTTCCGATACGAAGATCCCTCAAAGTGGACACTCCTCCTTGCACTCCTTTTCTAGTCCTTGGTAGCACCCTTCCCTTGGAGAATGGGAATGATTGAGGGAAGATTTGGTGAAGGAATGATTTGATTTGGAGATCAAATCAATGGAAAGGCTCTCTAAAATTGGGAAAGAACAAAAGGAAAATAGAAGAGGCAAGATTGTAATGAATGAAATGAATCATTCTCTCCTAAAAGTGGCTGCCATAAAGAGTCCATTAGGGCTAATGGAAAATGTCCTAATTGCCCCTCTCTAGTCTCATATGGTTAAGTCTAGACTAGGTTCAAGTTTGGGGTCAAAATGATATAGTTTTGAGTCTCTAACTTAACCATTCTAACATGATAAAAATTAATTTAATTAACTAAATTAATGTTGGGTCTTGTGAGCCATGCTTAACTTAATATTGGGTCCCATCTAGAGTTCAAGCTACCCGGGTCACAATACAAGTCGGAACGAGACGAAACTCAAACCCGACTAAACAAATCCAATAAAAACAATATTAAAAAATATAAAATTTTCCCAGAATATTAAAATATAAAAAATGACCAAAATCATAATACATCAATTTAAATATTATTAAAATAATCTAAAATTCACCAATTAATCAAAATCCTAAATAATTCAAAAGTCACTAAATGACCAAAATACCCTTAGCCTAAAAAGTTGTAAATAGTTATTCTAATCACATGGTTAGGTCTCCACGATCATGGTTAGTCTCTAAGCTTAGCGAAACTAGGGATTAACTAGTTAACCATCAAAATCATAATTCAACATTTTAAATAGTTTTAAATTGATTAAAAAAATTACCAAAAATCACAACATGAGTTAAATCCTATTATCGATTAATCAAAATTATAAAATTTAAAAATTACCCTCATTTGAAAAATTGGGTGTTACAATCCTATCCACCTTATAAAAATTTCGTCCTCAAAATTAAGATGATCGCACCCCCTTTTAGGTCAAACATAGTCAAGGGTCAATCACTAGTCAATTTTTTCAACATCCTAGTACTTGGTCATCCACTGGTCAACTTCTTAAGATTTTACCTATGCTAGCTACCTAAGTGTTGGCAACCAGAATTTAGCAAAAAGAGAAACTCTATAATAGGCTAGCGCTTAACTTCCCAATCCGATCAGGGCTGATACTATAAATCTCATAAGCTACAGGTTTATAAACACACTTTCTCCACATCAAGGACTAACCTATATATATATATCCACAGTTGATACTAATGGGGGTAACATCCCTATTTCCCGACAATCAAGGTCCTAAGAATTTTATCTAAACCATGCAATTTGAAGGAATAACATACAGGGTCAAGGCATACTGTTGCAGTTGGAAGTCTCACCTAGGTGCACTGGTCATTCTAGGTCAAAACAGTACTATGGTATCAACACACAAGCAATCTAGGGTGTCCTAATTAGGAAGGTAAGGGAACAACAACCATTAAGGTTGTAAGGGTTGTCTACCATCCTATATAAGAAATTAGTCATTAACAAACAACTGAGAAATTATTAAAAGGTTACTATTCCATAAAATGGTAAAAATTGAAAATTTAGGCACAACAAATCACAAATAGATTTTTGTCTTGACAAGATCTAAGTTGATCAATTTCTGGATAATTCGAGATTTGGGCAAGATGGGGAATCAATGAAATCAAGTATGAGCACGAGCATCCAATGATGAAGATCCAGGTCATGATTAAATTTAATTCAACTGGATATGAATACGAGGTTCATAGGCGATAAAAATAATTCCAAGAAAAATTGTCAAGGCTGTTGCGGATAAGATTCTAGGGCAAGTTTAACTATGTCTCCATCTACGTAGATTAATATGAAAAGCGAACCAAAACGCAATAGGTTGATCAGACCATCATACGCCGGTTCTGATTAGACAATATGTTAGTGGGTGCGCACCCAATAAGATATGTCATGATCAAGCTCAAAAAGGATAAGCTTGTAAAACTAAGGATAATTAGCAGCATAGGATATAAGTAAGGGTGGTAGTGATGAACGAAGATACATAGTCCAGATTCTTAACTAAATGGGTCAAGCAATCAAGTTAAGGTATAAGGTTAAGCATTTAAGGAATCAAGCAGAACATCATCACATCTCGGGTCGAAGGAATTGAGTCAAGGCTAGATCTCTAATTGAAATCAGGAATAATTCAGTATCATGGTAGAGGTTATAGTTTAGCCATTTGACCAGAAAATCATATCAAGAAAATAGAGTACAAGGAGACGGGTTTTAGTGGGACATGATATACCTACACGAAGGTGAGTTCGTCTAGGTCTTGCATATAATATTTGTTGGAGGGTAATAGCTAACTACATTCCGAATGTCAAGGTCACGATAAGGAACGTCAAAGGATCTCAAAATAGAAAGTGGGGGTTCAAGAGGTGGTAAATAAATGCACAAGATAAGGAAGATCAAGTTAATCATCTGTTTCTGATACCCTTAAGTTCATCTGGTCATAACTTGCCAATCGTATCCTTACCTCACCAGTCTCCATATAAAAATTTAACCTTTACCTAAGCCTTTACCATGACTACCGTAGGCAATTTCTAATTTCCAAACATTACTCATGAAGCATAGCCTTCACATTTAGGAATCAACATTAACCATTTATTCAAATTTCCAAATTCTTTCACCTTGTCTTAAATTTGGCCCGAAACCTCTAAATCCCGTTTACGAATCCCTTGAACTTGTTCAAATGGTTCTCCTCGTGTTATTTAATTTAAATACCTTTAGGCCTTATAAAACTTATCCTCCATAAAAAAAAATCAACTTCCCTATTTTCTTCGACATACACCTTTGAATATTATTCTCCTAAAAAAAATTTCCACAACAATCTCTAAATTTCTATAACTTTATGTTCCCTCTATCCCTAGTCATTTTCTTGCAATATCTTGTTCAATATCCTTATTGAATGCACTTAATTTCTCTTTTCTGTTACTAACCTTCTACATAGCCTTAGGGTAAAACATCCCAAGAATCAATAACCAGAGTTTCGAGGTTCTCAAATCTAGGTTGACCTTGAATATCCTCATCAGTTTGAATACACCTATAAACTATCTCAAAACCCCATAATCTCCCTAAGTGTGATTGTTTCCAGATTGGTAGTGTACATCTCCTGATTCTATTCGAGACCTTTACCATATTTCTATCTCAAGGTTTCAATATTGAACACTCCACATTTTGATTTCCTCTAGATCATAATAATTAGTTATGTCTCCTCTGAGCTACATGATTCACATCACTTCTTCAGTCTTTTCCAGGCAGAAGATATAAAGATTCAAGGGTTTCGAGGTACATCTGGTAGGGATGATAAGATATGGGTGATTGGTGTAATTAGATAGAGTTTAAGATAAGAAGAAAATAAGAATACAAGAAAATAATGGCAAGAAGGAGTAATGAAGATCTGTTCTTTCTTATCTGTTCAAACGAGATGATCCCATCAAGCTCAAATTCAATAGCAAAAAAATGAGGGTGAATCCAAACAAGAGGAAAAAGGAATTCCAATTGAAAATCAAAAATGAGTTTCTCAGGGGTCGTCCAGGAATCTCTCAAAGAATCCTAAGTGTGATTGAGTGCCTTGAATTTGAAAATATTAAATACAAAATTAAAATCAACAACTACAGAATTTTATCCAAATCATCAACTAATACCAGGATTCAAAGTTCTACAATGAATCCACCAAAATCAAATTCAAATCAAGGAAAAGGTGAATCAAAATAAGGGAAAGGGAGTTTAAATCAGAGTTCAAAATTAGATTCTCAAGGGTCATCCCAGGAATCTCTCAAGGAATCCTAACAGTGATTAAGTATCCTCTCATCCTAACATCTTAATTTCTATATGCTATAGCAGGCTCGTAGTAGTACAGCTAAGTCGTTGCGCTACTACGAAATCGCACTAATGCGAATCTCGACCTGCGTGGGCCACCACAAAAAATGTGTCACGACCCGCACCCTAGAGTAAGGGCACGAGACGTGGGTACGTCCAGCATACGCCGCAGTGTCGGTGGTAGAACGTTGTCCAAGGTCTCATACATCTAACAGTATAAGGCTAAGCAGTTTATACTCCCCGAATGGGGATGACATAGCAAAATGTAAACTCAATCACATCTAAGGTAGAGCATAATGGAGGATAGATAAAACATGAAATCCACAAAGAGATACATCAAATAGAAGTCTAAGTGTCTAAGATACACAACCCAAAAACATCTCAAATCTCAAATACAGTAATCCATAAATACAACTCAAGACAACTGAAAATAAGCTATGAGCAAAACCCTAGCTATCTATACAACCTCTACTGTGTCTCCTCTAGGCTAGCAGGCAACCTCCAGGCTATCTGTAAAATTTATCAACAGGTCCAGTCAGGACAGGAGCGAGCACAATACATCTCAACAGTTCATAGCAGGTTAGAAAATATAATCATGCAGTAAAGTAAGATATAGGTACTAAAGAAAATACAGTATGTAAACAGAGAGAGAACTGTAATAGAAATATCTACTATACATAGAGAACTAACAGTGGCTAGTGAGTCAGAGTACAATATAGACATGTAAATGGCATAGGAGATTCTGATGAGACACTACGGAGTGATTCTGATGAGATACTACTTGGGTAATATTCACATGTCTACTTCTACTCCTCCGTACCCCCAATCAATACACAAGGATCCAGCCAGGTTATGTTATGATTCCATGCAATGGCCCACAAGGGGTGATACATGGATGCCCATAAATGGGTGATTCTAGGAATGCCCATAAATGGGTGATTCAAGGAGACTCTGTGATCATGAGAGTACATGTCACAAGTGATCAATGAACCAAGAAGCATAGTGATACACAATATAAGTGAAACGCACAGAACATGTAATATCCGATGCTCCTGAAGGATAACATCTCAAGAAGGGATCCATATAGTACTAATCCGTGTTATCAACGTGACAGTATCAAGTAAAGTAATTTAAAGCAGAAAAATAATTCTAAACAGGATATGAAATGATCAGAGAATGTACTCGTCTGGTATCCTGAATGTCCGAAGAGAATATACTGTCCGAGGAGTGGTGTCTATCTTCTATAGAACAGTACAAGTCACAACGAGTCTAAAATAAGGAAATAGACTGCTACAATGCATCTACATGAAGTTTGGGGTCAATCTAGGCTAAAGTCAACCTTTGGTCAACTCTAGTCAACTAGACTAGTCAAAGTAGGTCAACTATGTCAAACCTAAACCAAACAAGTCTATAGTAGTCTAACTAGTCTTTCTAGGCCTAATCAAGACTAAACAAGTCTAACTAAACTCTCACTAGGCAAACAGACACACCATAGGCTAAGAGCCCTAAGCTATAGGCTATATCATGTCTAAGCCAAACCACAAACACATATACACATAACAATATATATCTAATATATTGTAGTACACTCATAACATATAGGCTACCTATATGTACATCCTACATATATATATATATATATATATATATATATATATATATATATATATATATATATATATATATATATATATATATATGCATCACTATTCACATATTCATATACATAGATATATATAGGAAAGCTATATATAGGCACACACATATATATATATATATATATAGAGAGAGAGAGAGAGAGAGAGAGAGAGAGAGAGAGAGAGAAAGAGATAAGTGAGTATGTGTGTGTTTGGCAAAAAAAAATATATATAGAGAGAAAGAGAGGTAAAAGAGTAAGTGAGTATGTGTGTGTTTGGCATGTGTGTGAAAGAATATGTGTTAATGTTCTAAAATTTAGTGATAGGTAGGTGTATGTGACATGGGATACATGATGTCAAAGGGTGTATGAATGCATGTGTGTAAAAGGTTATAGGTTAACTCAGTTTATAGAAATACATATATACATATTTACCTTGTATACATGCATACCTACATATCATGTATATTATATTTACATGATACATACATGTATACTTGTATTATATTATACTTACATTCATGCATATTAGATACTTGTATTTATATTAACATATTGCAAACATTTATTTCATTCATGCATCTATGCATTACCTACATGTTTTATACATATGCATACATTGTATATTCATATCATTTCATACATTGACATAGAAACATACAAACATGCACACATCATATATTTCATACCTTGCATTACCTTACATATCATGTTATATATTATCATTCATTCCTTTCATATATTACATTCTATATTACCTATATACATGTATTTCCTCCATTAATTCATGCTTGCCTCATATACTCTACATTACCATACATGTTATCATTATATATTGTATTACAATATTTATACATTATGCATTCATATCTATCATTACATATATATCTTGTATTCATATCTAGCATTCATTATATAATTTCATGCATACATTGTATATCATTCTTTCATTCATGCATTGCTTATATGCATTATATTAATTGCATTCCTACATGCTTGTATTCAACCATATATATACATTAGTATAACGAGAATATATATCATATGTATATCATTTCATTCATCTAACATATCATGCATTATATACTCTATATTCATTTAATATCCATACTACATAGGCTCATAGGTTACACAAAATACATATATCGTATAGTCACTCTTCTACTTAAAACTAATACTGTACCAATTGGGCATTCACTAAATTCTAGGTTTAAAGTATGTCGTAGCCTTTTGTGTTAGCTTTCCGAAACTTTAAACGGATCGCATTTTCGTCTCCGGAAGCTCCCGGAATCGCGAAAATACCGAAACACGTTCGTCTTTCGTACAGCTGACACTCAAATAATTCTACAGAAAGTTACATAAAGAATTTGGATTATTAAAATATATATTTGGAAAGCTAACTTTGATACAGTTCTTTTAAAAAAACGGGAGATAAATCGGAGTTCTAAGCTAAAAGTTATGACATTTCTAAGTTGCTTTGGTTAATAAAAACGTGAATAAAAATTATGACGGATTTGACAAAAGAATACATATAGGCCAAGATACTTGGATACAAACATAGGTATCCAAATGAAACTTATTCTAACCATCCTAACTAAGATCAATCCACTCTCTAACCATTATAAAACTGAATTTAAATATCTATTTAAACTATTATCATACATACATACACATGGGGTGTCCTAATTTGGGATCTATCTAGTAGGACACAAGACACATACCTAAAATCCTCAAGAGAGCTCCAAATGGCCTCAAATTTGAATCTAAATGGGACACATGCATGAGGATAGATCCTACAGATTCAAAACTAATTTATATGCAAAGAAAATCGATATAGAGGATGGGTTTTACCTATTGGAAGTGGAATCCCAATGAAATCCTTTAGGACATGGCTCCGATATGAAGATCCCTCAAAGTGGACACTCCTCCTTGCACTCCTCTTCCAATCCTTGGTAGCACCCTTCCTTTGGAGAATGGGAATGATTGAGAGAAGGTTTGGTGAAGGAATGATTTGATTTGGAGATCAAATCAATGAGAAGGCTCTCTAAAATTGGGGAAGAACAAAAGGAAAATTAAAGAGGCAATATTGTAATGAATGAAATGAATCATTCTCTCCTAAAAGTGGCTGCCATAAAGAGTCCATTAAGGCTAATGGGAAATATCCTAATTGCCCCTCTCTAGTCTCATATGGTTAAGTCTAGACTTGGTTCAAGTTTGGGGTCAAAATGATCTAGTTTTGAGTCTCTAACTTAACCATTCTAACATGATAAAAATTAATTTAATTAACTAACTTAATGTTGGATCTTGTGAGCCATGCTTAACTTAATATTGGATTCCATCTAGAGTTCAAGCTACCCCGGTCATAATACAAGTCGGAACGAGACGAAACTCAAACCCGACTAAACAAATCCAATAAAAACAATATTAAAAAATATAAAATTTTCCCAAAATATTAAAATATAAAAAATAACCAAAATCATAATATATCAATTTAAATATTATTAAAATAATCTAAAATTCACCAATTAATTAAAATCCTAAATAATTCAAAAGTCACTAAATGACCAAAATACCCTTAGCCTAAAAAGTTGTAAATAGTTATTCTAATCATATGGTTAGATCCCCATGGTCATGGTTAGTCTCTAAGCTTAGCAAAACTAGGGATTAACTAATTAACCATCAAAATCATAATTCAACATTTTAAATAGTTTTAAATTGATTAAAAAAATTACCAAAAATCACAACATGAGTTAAATCCTATTATCGATTAATCAAAATTATAAAATTTAAAAATTACCCTCTTTTGGAAAACTGGATGTTACAATCCTACCCACCTTATAAAAATTTTGTCCTCGAAATTAAGATGATCGCACCCCCTTCTAGGTCAAACATAGTCAAGGGTCAATCACTAGTCAATTTTCTCAACATCCTAGTACTTGGTCATCCGCTGGTCAACTTCTTAAGATTTTACCTATACTAGCTACCTAAGTGTTGGCAACCAGAATTTAGCAAAAAGAGAAACTCTATAATTGGCTAGCTCTTAACTTCCCAATCCTATCAGGGCTGATACTATAAATCTCATAAGCTACAGGTTTATAAACACACATTCCCCACATCAAGGACTAACCTATATATATATCCACAGTTGATACTAATGGGGGTAACATCCCTATTTCCTGACAATCAAGGTCCTAAGAATTTTATCTAAACCATGCAATTTGAAGGAATAGCATACAGGGTCAGGGCATACTGTTGCAGTTGGAAGTCTCACCTAGGTGCACTGGTCATTCTAGGTCAAAACAGTACTATGGTATCAACACACAAGCAATCTAGGATGTCCTAATTGGGAAGGTAGGAGAACAACAACCATCAAGGTTGTAAGGGTTGTCTACCATCCTATATAAGAAATTAGTCATTAACAAATAACTGAGAAATTATTAAAAGGTTACTATTCCATAAAATGGTAAAAATTGAAAATTTAGGCACAACAAATCACAAATAGATTTTTGTCTTGACAAGATCTAAATTGATCAATTTCTGGATAATTCGAGATTTGGGCAAGATGGGGAATACGTGTACGTATTTTGACCATATTGTATGTCTCCCTGCTTGATTTATTTTGGCATTTCATTGATTGGTTTATCTTGGTTCGGTTCGGTTTGTTTGGCTTGGTTCGGTTTTGCTTGATTTTATGTGAACCAAACCACTCCCACCTACCACCACCTTCATTAAATATCCCACCACACATTTCTCTCTCCACATTAACTTTCTTTTTCCCCACCATTACTTTTCCACCAACCTGAGAGAGTGGAGAGCTTAGGCAAGTGCATCTTGCTTCATAGAGGAACCCTATTTTTATTGTTCCATTGTCTTCCTCATGTGTTTCTAACCCACTTTACTACTTAGTATTTTCTATTTCTATGGTTAAATTCTTGTACATCTAATTTTGTGGTATTTTCGGTTTCCATGAATTTTGATCTAACAACTTGTATATTTTTGTTAGTTGATGGTTCCATGTTGTAGAGAATTTCACTTTACTCAAATTTGACCTACGGGAGTCTGGATTTGGGTTTCCATGTTGTTTGGAGGAGCATGGAAGCCATAGTATTTTCCATGGACATGTTCTCCGTAGGAACCATTAATTTCACTTCTGGCCGTATGGCATTTGTATTTGTATGCCCATTTTATTTAGTTGTTTGCAAGCTTGCATGCATTTGCATGCAACTTGCCTGGGCCGCATGGCCAATTGTCCTGGCCGTATGAGAATTAATTTGCATGGATTTTTATTATTATTTATTTAATTGTAGTAGCTGGCCATCTCCTCTGTTGGAGAGCTTGCATTTTGTATGGCCAATTAATTTGAGTTGGCTGTATGCATTTTTTTAGCATAGTAGCATTAAGTATGTAGTGGGCCACATGCCATTTATTATTTTGGCCGCATGGCCTTTGATTTAGTAGCTGGCCGCATGGCCTTAAACCTTCCTGGCCGAAATGGCCATTAACCACTTTAGGCCATATGGCCTTTGTAGCTTGTATGCCTTAGCAAATGCTTTGCTTTGCATGCTTTAGGCTATGCATGCAACTTAATATATTAGAATGGTTTTCATGCTTTAGTGCCAGCATGCAACTTAATATATTGGAATGGTTTTCATGCTTTAGAATGGCCCTCTAATTGCTTCAGCTGCATGCAACTTAATATTTTGGCCGCATGCTATTACAATATTAGCATGGCCATTCACTTGTCATTCTTTGACAGTATGGCTCATAATCTTTTAGCTGCATGGCCAGCCATTTCTTACGGCCGCATGACCATTTGTATTCTTAGGCCGCATGGCCATGCAGTTCATCTCAGGCACTTAGTTGCATACATATATTTCAATGGCCGCATGACTATTGTATATTTTGGCCATTATAGATTTGGCCGCATGGCCAAATATTGGTATTGGCCGCATACATATTGCTAGCTGCAAACTTGGCCTTGTATGGCATTGATGTTATTTTGGCCGCATGTAATATTTTGGCCACATGGATATTGTACTTTGGACTTGCATTTAATATTGGTCGCATGGTCCCTTCCACTGGCATGGCTTATTATATACATGTAATCATTGCTTCACGTGGATCATTAATTAAATGGTTCACGTGAACTTTCCTTCCTTGCTGCATTAATTGTAGTAGAGTCCCGCGAGGTTTGTATCCATGTAATTTTAGGCCACATGGCCCCAGTACTTGAGTGGTCACGTGTCCTTTTCTTTTGCTTGAGTGGAAGCTTGCATTTATTACGGGTTCCTCTCTCCTTGTCTTTTTGGTTGCATGAATATTTTTGCTGGCCGCATGGCCCCCCTTTAGTTATTTTCTGGCCGCATAAGCTTTGGCTGGCCGCATGGGTGGCCTTCCACTCTCTTTGGCCGCATATAGGTGTTTGCCATGAAATATAAAAGAACAGAACAATTATCGGAGGACTGGACTTTTACTTCACAATACAAACTCGCTTGTACAAAGAAAGCCTAGGGACGAAAACCTAGGTACATCAATCTAAGTATAATTGTTTATTTTAGATTCTGGGGGGTAACGATAGAGGCTCGAGAAAGCGACGACAGCTCTGCCTTACTCCTTGGACGATCAGATGCAGCCTTGGCTCCGGGGAAGATCTGCTTGGCGTTGAAGAAATGCTCTCCTTACTCTCTTTGTGCTTGCTTTTGTCTCTCCAAGTGCTCTGGTGCTCTTCTCCAAAAAAAAGGTCCTCTTTACAAGGGAATGGCACCTTGCTATTTATAGGAGCGGGATACAATCATTAGGGTTTGCAATGATTGCCTCCTTGATATGTCGGCGGTTAAGGACCAATTAATCTGGGCCCTTCCTTCCGATTGTAGCAAATCTAGGTAATTAATGTAGATTATATCAAATCTCTATGGGCAATAAATGTTGATTGCCATGAATATTCGCGACTTGTAATGGCCTGCCACGTGTCCAATTTGCTCGATTTGACTTGATCTGGGCAATTATGGTGATTGCAACCAATCTAATTTTGTTAGAATTTGTTAGCACCCATAATTCTAGGAAGATAAGACAGTCACGTGTCTCAGTCGTCGTGAAAAGTGCCATATGTCTCCACTGGGTCATCTTGGGAGAGCCGTATATGAGTGGACCGCATGAGGATGAACGACCGCATGAAGATGGGCAGCCACATAGGAATGAACAGCCGCATGAAGCTGGACAGCCGTATGCTGATGGGCGGCCGCATAAAGGATGCAGCCGCATGACGATGGACGGTCGCATAAAGGATACAGCCGCATGAAGATGGGCGGCCGCATAAAAATGGGCGGCCGCATGGAGTGGTCGGTCGCATAAATGCAGCAGCCGTATGCCTCAAAATTTGGTGGATCCTGCCAGCTGTGAGAAGATTTTCTCCTCTTCCGTAGGAACGCGCCTTTAAGTCAGTCATTATTGTGCCTTTATGTCAGAGCTGTCATTTGTCAGAGCTATCAGCCGTCAGGGCATTAAATGCAGCAAAAGATGAAGGGAAGAGCTGTTGAAGGCCACGTGGCTCTGGGTCTATTCGAGCTGCATAGACGCGTGAGCCGCATGGACCCCTGAGCCACATAGGCTCTCTGAGCCGTATGGAGATCCTTGGCCGCATAGACCTTTCTTTATTCTTTTTCATGCTTCTACAAGACCCCCTTCAAAGTTTTCAATTTGCAAAATTGAAATACTTTGAATAAGAAGCATGGCTATGTATAAACTCTTCGAGCCGTATAGGATGCTCTGACCGCATGGGTGTCTCAGCCGCATGGCCACCTCAGCCGCATGGTTATCTGAGCCGCATGGTCGTTCCAGCCGCATGGCCATCTGAGCCGCATGGACTCATTGCCACGTCTTTATGCCATGTGTGCAAATCTTTTGTATTGATTGCCTTTGATTTGCTGTCAGATTTATGGCCGCTTTTTGGGGTAGGATCCCAAGAGTTTAGCCTTAAATAATTAGATCGCCTTGATAATCGAAGAGTCAGTTATACTGTACATGGATCGATGCGTCGGTCCATTGGGGTTCTGCCTATAAATAGCAGAGTGTTTGGAAAGAAGACTTTCTTTATTTTCTGCTCTTGCCCTAGCTCTCTTGTCTTCGTCCTCCTTCTCTGATCATAGTAATGGCTCCCAAGAAGACTGTTGCGGCGAAGGGTAAGAAGGCAGCGTCATCGTCGGCGGCAAAGGGTAAGAAAGCTGCTTCTGTGACGATGACTGTGGCAGCTCCTTCGCCCGCTGACGTGCCCGTAGTTCACCCAGACGTCCACCCCGCCATCGC
The DNA here is from genome assembly GCA_029216955.1 of Iris pallida. Lineage (NCBI taxonomy): Eukaryota > Viridiplantae > Streptophyta > Magnoliopsida > Asparagales > Iridaceae > Iris > Iris pallida. The sequence continues at coordinate 68,800 of JANAVB010006299.1, forward strand.
TGGTAAGGACTTTTACGTGAATTTGGAACCCTAACTGTCATGGCTACGTAGCATATTTTATGCACGAGCCTTCATCTTCATGTGTGCCGCATGTACGTCTCATGGTCGAGCCGCGAGCCGTATGAGAATCGTTACTGTGGCCGCATACGTACTTCGCCAATGGGGCCGCATAAGCTGCGCTGAGCCGCATAGACTTGCACGAATTTGTTTGTCGCATGAACTTATCCGAACTCTGAGGGCCCTATAAGAGCACTGCCGCATGAACCTTCACTAGACGGAGCCGCATAAGTGTTTTTCTGAGTTTGAGCCGCATGAGGCTCCATTAAGTTGGAGCCGCATAAGCTCGAAAACACCCATCAGTTCTTTTTGTCCATCTTTTTAACTTATTTTCTTTTGTCTTCCTTTTTCAGTAAATTTTCCAGTCGATGTTGCGGGAGAACCTCTAGTGGGTCGTGCTCAAGCCGCTATGGGCTACAGGTACGACCAGATAGTTTGGTATGTGGCGGACCAGCTTCCTAGTGATGAGCCTTTGACGAGGTTGAATGCCATCAAGAACCAACCCTTCCACTTCCTATGTGCCATGATGAATTCGGAAAAATTGGAAGGGGAATACCTGAAACCTGTATTCTTCTTTGGAGACGCTTTGACTGTGAAGAACAGTCAAGTTCTGGATATATCGGAGAACTGGAGCTTCATTTCTAACGGGATTGCGATCCGCATCCCTCAAATGGAGCATCACTTCCCACTATCTTGGTTCAATATGCTCTCGCTGGACAGGAAGATGGAAGAGTCTTTGACTCCTACCCGGAATGGGATGTTTGTGGGCGACGTCCATTACAACAACAGCATGAAGTCAGTATGTGCGGGCAAGGTGCATGCCAGCCGTTATATAACGGGATTGGCCCCGGGTACTTTCTTGAATGTGTCGGGTCCCAATTTTATATTTTCTTCAGCCGATACTTTCCTGAACCAACTTGCTCGGAAAGGCTCCTATCTCATTGGCCGGTTGACGCTCCCGAGTTGGATACACCACATTCCCTCATGGATCAATCTGTCTATGTGGATCTCGCAAAAGTATGAGGCCTTTCTGTGTGAGATTGGTCTTTATCATGCTATTCGTGGCACCAGCCACGGCTTGCCCATAAACAAGAGATTATTTATATCTCTGCTGGAGATGTACAACCGCCGTACGGGAACCTTCTATACACCTGTAGGGAAGATAGGGCTTGCACTCCATGAAATGCACACGGTTTCCAAGCTTCCTTGGGGGGATGAAGCTTTTGAGGCGTACACTCCTACGAATGAGGAGTTCGAGGAGTTGGAGGAACGGTATCCAAGCTTCGTGGCTATTTATCAAGAGATATTGTGCCACTATAGCACATGTCAGCAGATAGCCAAGAAGGACAGCAGCTCGGAAGGGAATGCTCCCCACACTAAGGACTGGGTACACTATTTCTTCTCGATGGGTGCCTCAGGTCGAGTTACTTCCCGACGTCCTCAATCCCGGGAGGCGGTTCAAGCCTTGGTGTCGTCGGCCAAGAGGGTGGCCACCACTAGTGACATATTTGGGAGTCAAACCGACTCTTTTGGTTATTTTTAACAGGATACCCAAGAGCTGTCAGAGAAGGTGCTCCTGGTGGGATTCTTGATGGTATGGCTGAGGAATTGCGTAGTCTCGGGAGGAGCTGGTTTATTGAACGGATCAACCGTAATTTTATTCTCCCTGCTGTGAAGCTAGTTTTTAGAGTGAAACTAGCTCTTCTCTCGGCCATGGTGTGCAGCATACACCGTGGCCTCCGTACTTTTACGTCCAAGGTCATCGCCCGCGATGTGACAAAAGACTTTGAACGGACTGAGCTGTCCTATCATTATCTGATGGTGTGGCTATTGATGCACTGTCCGTCTTTGATGAGGCCGGGCTCTGAAGATGGCGTAACTGACGATGACGCTTTTATCTTCCGTTATTGCAATGAGCTTTGGGAGTACGATACCATGCGTGCCTGCCGGATGGCGCTGGCGAGAGCAGATAGGTACAACTTTTTTGTATCCGTCCCTCGTTTCACTGCTGGGGAAATAGCGGACGAACATCTCGACGGTATTGGTTCTCCTCAACTTCTAGACGGCCAGATGCTTTTGTGGTTGTGTAACATCCGCCCCGCCTACTTGGTATACCGTAATCGTAATGCTGTCTTTCTGGAACCTTACCTGCCCAGCAGGTTTGCTCGTCAGTTCGGATACAACCAACTTTTTCTGGACTGTCCCAGCTCTTGTCTGGGTTTTGAAGGTAGCCTCCTTGACGACATCAGGGCGTGGCATTACTACGATACATTCCATACCCGTGCCACTTTATCAGTTCCTGCTTTTGATACGTCGGTAGAGATTTTATATATGGCGGCCCTGTACCATGGCATGGCAAACAAGCTCCCCATCGACTTTAGCTCGGGTACCAGTTTTATTGTTGGTACTGGCTTGGATGAGAAGCCCCAAGGGGCCAAGACGAGGAGGAAGAAGAAGAATAGAGTCGAAGTGCCAGACTCAGACTCCACCACTGCAGATGATGAGGACGATGAGCGTGATGCAGATAACTCTTCATTCCTGGTGGAAGATTTTGGGGCGAATCAGCCGCCTGTTTCGTTAAATGAGATGGTGGCGGATCAGCCATCCGTCGCACCTGGTTCTGTACGGAAGCGTAGCAGACAAATTTTCTCTGTTGGCGGTATTCCTCACTCCCAAAAATTAGCTGCGACCAGACATCGCAGGCTAACTATAAGGGAGAGAGGCGAGGAGGTCGACCCCGCTTCGGAGGTAAAGTGAGTCACTACTATTTTTATTCAGTTCTTCTTTTCTTCCAGTTTTGATCTTAATTATTTTCCTTCCCTCCCGTAGGTGTCAGAAGAAGAGGAATCTTAAGTTGCCAAGGTCGTGACTCGAGATGACGGGGGCTCCGATGAACCTGTCCCTGAAATTGCTGAATTTTATCAAGATGATGCTGATCGAGTCGTATCTCCCTTCGAGGTGGCTGGGATAGAAGAGCCATCCAAATTTAACTTGGAGGTCGCGGGTGAGGAGACCATGTTAGCTGCGAATGAGCCGCAACCTCCATGTTCCTCCCCTGGTAAGATAAGCCGAATCTTAACTTGCGAGGAGGCCTATCTGCTCTATCATCACATCCTTCGGGTTACGTCGATTGATTGTTGTTCTGGACATACAGGTCCTGCCTCTCCAGTGCCGATGATGGACATTGTTGAGACAGGCTCTGCCGAAGGGGCACTGGCGGAGAGGAGCATACCCCCTCCCATTCCGGCTCGTCTTGAGGGGCCTCCCACTGGCTCGAGTTTGGCAAGTCAGGTGGTGGGACAACCGGGGCAGGGGACAATAGTCCTTGCGTCCTCTTCTGCTCGGACGGCTCCGAGAGTCGACCTTTCTACCCTGCCAAGTGTCCAGGCACTTCGGGTGGCAGAGGAAGAGTTAGCCGCTATCCGTGCATTATTCTGCTCAAAATTTGTCCCCTTGGTAGCAAGTTCTAGCGCAACTCCTTCGACGTTGCCGGCCACGCTTTCTTTGACGTCGTCCTCTATAGAGGTCCTGGACGAAGCATTACAGGACGTGGTTGACAGCTTTTATCGTCACTTGAAGAGGGAGATAGCGGCTGCTGTGGAAAGAGGGACCTCTTTCGTCTTGGCCCGGCAATGCGCCCAGGGTCATATTGATATCCTTAAGACTCTTCCCGGTGGGGCAGGGGTAGCTGCGCTTCTGGAGGCAAAATTACTGGAGACTGATCAGCTGGTGGCCCAGCTTCAGGTACTGCAGCAGGCTGATCTGTCTGCTACTGTAGATCAGGAGCGCGGTTTCCTCACAGCTGCTGTAGAGAAGATAAGGGCTGCTCGAGATAAGACCAGGCCGGCTATACTGAAGGACCTCCGCGATCTGTCTGATCGATATGATCAGTTGAGCCGCGAGAGTGAAGATGTTATGGCTCGGGAAGTGACTGCCTCCTGTGGGATCATTGACACGCGGGAGCAGATCCTTGAGCTTCAGAAGAAGTTAGCTTTCCTGGAGTCTGAGCTTGAGGCTGCCCGTACCGAAAGGGGGCTAATTATCCAGGAGGCTGACAGAGTTAATCGAGCTTCGGCTGACCTGAAAATTGCCCTGAAGAAGTTGGAGGACGATTGGCAGGCACACATGGACTTGGATAATGGGGAGCGGTTGTCCCAGGAAGCGGAGCACCGAGCTAAATAACGGCTTGAACAGGGGGTCGCCTTGGTGAAGAACCGCCTCCTAGAATTATGTAATACCGAACCATAGTCGGCCCTTTTTTTCTTTTTTTTTGTTTCTGTTCTTTTCCTTTCTTTAAGTGGGACGTTGTCCCTAGAACATATAGTACTTTCGCCTTCCAAATAAAAGAGTATACTTTATTCTATCCTTTATTTGTACTGTTTGTTGTGCTTGTGGTGTTATGGTGATGTTTACCTCGCATGGGGGACTTGTTTGTGGACCTGTTACCCTTGGCATACCTTGGTTTTAGGTACGGATAACAAGTTTGATTGGGGATACCTAGAACAGTTCCACGGTAAGGTGGTCATGGATGCTCCTGCTATCGGAAGAAAGAATGCCATGGAGCAGCTGGGCTCCCGGGGCATGATGAGAAATGACGGGCCTGTACTAAGAGACTTAGCAAAGGACATTTATGGGCCTATTATCCTTGGCGTACCCTGGCTCAGGATACGGATAATAGGATGAAAGGGAACCAACATACTTACTCAGAGGTAATGAGGACATGGCAAGCATGGGGGTTTTTTACCGCAGAATCTTCCTACTCAGAGGTAATGAGGACATTGCAGGGGTGAACTCAATAGAGGATATTTGTGGACATATTATCCTTGGCGTACTCCGGTTGTGGGTACGAATAATAAGTCGAAAGGGAATCAACATACTTACTCAGAGGTAATGAGGACATGACAAGCATGAAGGTTTCTTCGACGGAGCCTTCCCACTCAGAGGTAATGAGGACATGGCAGGAGTGGGCTCAATAAAGGGGGGGTACATAGAACGACTCAGAGGTAATGAGGACATAGAAGTTCTATGTAGAGGGGTGATTTGTTTTTGGCGAAAGTGAAACGACTCAGAGGTAACATCGACATGGTCGTTTCGGAAATTTGTGGATCTGTTACCCTTTTTGTGCACTGGGAGTGCGGGTAGTGGATCATGAGGAAGGAGCTCTTTCAGGAAAAAAGTTCAGAGGTATAGTCATACATGACTTACTATCTGGAAGAGTGACCGGAGTGTGAGTTCAGAGGCACCTGCAGGTACATAACTCGATAATCTGGGAGATTGTGAATGTGAGTTCAGCGGTACCGGAGGGTACATAACTCAATAATCTGGAATTTGGAGTATGAGTTCAGCGGTACCAGCGGGTATATAACTCGATAATCTGGAATTTTGTGAATATGAGTTCAGCGGTACCAGCGGGTACATAATTCGATAATCTGGAATTTTGGAATATGAGTTCAACGGTACCAGCGGGTACATAACTCAATAATCTAGAATTTTGTGAATATAAGTTCAGCGGTACCAGCGGGTACATGACTCGATAATCTGGAAAATATCGTTTAGACATAATATTTCTTCAGGAACTTGCCGTTGACGGGCAGCATGAGCAAGTCTCCGTTTTGTTTTGCGAGGCGGTAAGCACCGTTGGAGAATACGGCCTCGATGATAAACGAACCTTCCCACTTTGGCTGAAATTTGCCGACGGTCTTGTGATTCATAACCATCGGCCTCCGAACTGCCAGAACGAGATCGCCTACTTGGAATGTTCTGATCTTCACCTTGTTGTTGAAGGCTCCAGAGATACGTGCTTGGTATAGCTCGATCCATTGCTGAGTCAGAAGGCATTTTTCATCTAAGGCCTCTAACTCTTGTAGCCGACGATGGTAGTTATCGTCCGTCATCAATTGGTAAGTGAGAGCGACGCGGAGTGAGGGGATTTGAGTCTCCAATGGGAGAACTGCCTCAGTCCCGTATACCAGGGAAAATGGCGTATTCCCAGTGGCTGTTTGGACTGTAGTACGATACGCCCATAAGCATTCACCAAGCTTCTCGTTCCAGTCGTGTTTGTTGGAAGACACAAACTTTTTGAGCAACTTGATGATGGTTTTGTTGAATGCTTCTGCCAACCCATTTGCTGCCGGATTGTATGGCATTGAGGCAACAATCTGAATTCTGTGCTTGTCGCAAAACCGATAGAAGGCGTGGCTTACAAACTACGGACCATTATCGTGGATGATCCTTCGGGGCAGTCCAAAGCGATAGATGACATGATGCTTGGGAAAGCTGATCACGTTTGAAGTTTTGACTTCTGCAAGCGGAATAGCTTCCGCCCATTTGGAGAAGTAATCCGTGATTGCGAGTATGAAGTGATGTCCTCGGGAGGAAGGTGGAGTAATCGGACCGATAATATCCATTCCCCATGCTTTGAATGGCCAGGACGCCACTGTCGGATGTAAAAATTCGGATGGCTAGTGGATAAAGTCTGCGTAGACTTGGCAGGCTTTGCACTTTCTTGCGTAGTCTATCGCATCTGCCACCATCGTGGGCCAGTATTAGCCCATTCGGCGAAGACGGTCTTATAATTTTGGGCCAGGCTGATGGGCCCCACAGACACCGTCATGAGCTTCACGTACGGCTTCTTTGGCTTCTGCATTTGACAGACATCGTAGTAATAATCTATCGTAGGGGCGATACAACATTTTCGTCTCTGTATCGTAGAAGAATTTGAGAGAACGCCTTCTGATAGAGGTGGCTTCCTTTGGGTTCTCGGGTAGGATGTCGTAGACTATGAAGTCTATGAATGGTTGTCTCCAGTCTGGCGCTTCGTCGATCGTCTGAGCGGAATAACTCGCCACGAATTGAACGTTGTTCTTGGGACAGACCAGTTCGTGGCCTATTACGTCAACCGAATGATGAGTATGGTTTGGCACTGCTAGGGAAGCGACAAGGCCTGCTAGGGCATCGGCCTCGATGTTTTGGAGTCTGGGAACGTGTTCGATAAAGAATCCTTCAAATAATGAAATAATGTTGATCGCTATTTGGTGATAGGGGATCATGTCTTCATGGCAGACTTCGTATGAACCCCGGATTTGATTGGCGATTAACTGCGAATCGCCGTATGCTTCAAGATATTCTACCCCCAGCTCCCTTGCAAGTTGGAGACCAATGACCAAAGCGTTGTACTCGGCCACATTGTTAGAGCAGGGTTCCGTGAGGGAGTAAGTGCGACTGATCACTAGGCTGGAAGGAGAAATCAGCACCACCCCGACTCCAACGACGATGTTGCCCTTGGGCCCGGTTCTTGAAGCACCGTCGAAGAACATTCGCCACATATCATCATGGGAGGCCATATGTGAGTCGACGACCTCATCTGGGATTCCTTCATATACTCTGGACGACTTCGAGCCTGGGTGGGCTGCTAAAAAGTCTGATAGGGCTTGACCTTTAACAGCCTTCTGCGGGACGAAGACCATATGGTAAGGAGACAACAATATTGCCCATGTGGCGAGGCGGGAGCTGAGTGCCCCTGGTTTCGTCATGAGGACCCTGAGAGGGTTGACTCGTGAGATCACATGTATGATTTGTCCTGTGACATAGTGCCACGTCTTTTGAATGGCGAACACCAGGGCGAGGCATTCCTTCTCTACGGCGGTGTATCGGTGCTCTGGCCCAATCATCATTCGGCTGAGGTAGTATATAGCTTGTTCATGGCCTGCATCATTGTTTTGTGCCAGCAGAGCGCCGAGGGAATGCTCCATTGCTCGTATATAGAGCAGGAATAGTTTTTCAGCAACCGGGGCCACCAGGACTGGTGGTTTCGACAAGTATTCTTTGATGCTGTCGAAGGCACGTTGGCATTTTTTATCCCATACGTGAGATGGGTAAATAGCCGACATCGTCCGGAGAGGTTAAAAATAAACCTCCTGATGTAGGCTAGCCTCCCTTGAAGGCCTCTGAGTTCGCAGAGATTTCTTGGGGGACCCATCTCCATAATTGCCTTCGTCTTCTCTGGATCTACATGAATTCCCTGGGCAGTAATAATAAAACCCAGAAATTTTCTGCTGGATATGCCCAGGAAGGATTTTGTGGGATTCATCTTCAGGTTGTGCGCTCGTATTAGGTTGAATACCGTCCTCAGATCCTGCAGATGGTCTCCCTTATAGCGACTCTTGACGGCGATGTCATCGACGTAGCATTCCACAGTCTTGCGCAAGTGGTCTCTGAAGTTGATACTCATGGCTCTTTGATATGTGGCACCAGCATTCTTTAAACCGAAATACATGACTGTGTAGCAGTATGTTCCAATCGGTGTTCGGAATGATGTATGCTTCTCGTCGTCAGGAGACATCTTGATTTGATTGTACCCTGAGAAGCCATCCATGAATGACATGCGTTCGAAGCCGCATGTGTTGTCGATCATGATGTCTGTGATAGGGAGGGGGAATTCATCTTTGGGACATGCCTCGTTCAGATTACGGAAGTCGATGCAGATTCGAATCTTCTCGTTCTTCTTGAGGACCGAAACTATGTTGGCGACCCAGTCTGGATGTTGTTCCTCACGAATGAAGCCACTGGCTATTAGTTTGTTGACTTCGGCTTCGATCGCATCCATGATGCCCGGGCGGAAGCGTCGCTGTTGTTGTTTGACCGGCTTTGCATCTGGCCGAATGTTGAGCTTGTGAAGGGCAACCTCGAGATTTAGTCCTGGCATGTCTTCATAGCTCCAGGCGAACACATCTATGTATTCTTTGACGAGTTCCAGTAGCGATTCTCGCCCTTCGTTTGTCAGGTTTTTACTGATAAAGATTGGTTTTGGAGAAGATTCGCTGCCAAGGTCGACCTGTATAACCTCATCTTCAGTAGGAGGTTCTCTTTGTTCGAACCGCTTTTCCCATTGTGCATCCAGCTATTGGGCCCACGGCTCTAACTCGAGGATTTCAGGAATATCTTTATCTTCTTTGTAAGCGTCGTCGAATGCCATATTGACTGACAGGACTTGTCTGAATACGTCTCCGATGCTGGTATCCGAATCATAAGTTGGTGACCCGGTTGAATATGAATGCCAGTCGCATTCCTCGTTTGAGCTTTCAGGGGTTGTCGTGGGTGTGACATAACCTAGCCTACATCTGGTTTTGTTGTAGTAGTCTCGTGGTTTCCCAGTCGGGACTGGCGGCTTTAAAGGTAATCGTCGACCAGTACCGTAGTTCAAACCTGGCATAGTCTCCAGATCATACCCCTGTTTTTGCATAAGATATTTGGATTGGGGGCTATACAGATAAAGAGGCAGTCTTCCGGCATCTGATTCGAGATCGACCTTCTCTATGGTGAAGGGCTGTGGGTCGTCCTTCCGGCCGAAGATGATTGGATGGTCCCCTCCCTCGATTATGCGGTAAGCGTCTTCCACTGGAGTAAGCTGGTTTGCGGTGTAAACATTTGTCACCTGTGTGTGTAGGTGAGTGCCTATACCGTATTCCATAGCATACATTGTACCAAGCTTATTAAGCTCGAGGTAGTTCAAAGATAGCCCTTTATTGATGAAGTAAGGTATCTTTTTTAGCGGGATTACATCATCTGCGGATGGAACATCAGTGTGAGCAGCCACATACTTGGCCAGTTCTGGTTCTTCTTCGGCCACCCCCTGTATAAATGAAGACTGAGAGGATGACTTGGGCAACCTGATCATCAGGGGTTCTGCTGGTGGAGCAGAACATGGAGTCGTTAGCAAACTAGCGACCCCTAGTTTGGTACTCGATGCTGGACGGGGAGTTGTTGGCTCGCTAGAAGCCTCCGACTTTGCATCGGGGTGACGATTCTTCTTGGAAAGACGTATTATCATTGGCTTGTCGGAGGGATTGAGCTTCTCCGTTTGTGGCTGGCCGACTCTAGGCAGTCTGATTGTTAGTGGCTCCGTTGTAGGTCTTGGCGCTTGGCCGGACCTTGGCAGCCGGATTATCATTTGCCCTTCTTATGCCGAGAGGCTGATTGCGTCCTTACGCAGAGCGGCCGTAAGGGATGCAGATTTGCCAGGTTTGCGAGCTTGAAGGTGGATCGTCAGAGGTTCTTCTGATCCTGAGGCCGTCTCAGTTCGAGCTTGTACGTTTTCATCCAGGTGCCTCTTCGACTTCTCGTATAGGCAGGAGTCTGAGTAGTAGGATTCGACCCCTTTGAAGGGATCGATGTCGGCAAATTTTGTCCTCACGAAGCCGTGTTTGTCGATATACTTGAAGCACTGGTACAGCATGGAAGGCACGATCATATAATCGTGTATCCAAGGGTGCCCCAAGAGAATGTTGTAAGAAGTGTCCGTATCTATGACATAACAGGTTACTTCTGACTGGAGATCGCCAATTTGGTACTTCAAGCGAATCTTTCCGATCGGGTAGCTCCTGCCCGAATTGAAACCGCTGATGGCGGTGCTTGTTTGCGTCAGGCGATGCATAGAAATGCAGAGATGATGTAACAGTCCCTTCGGGATGATGCTTATGGAAGAACCAGGATCAATGTGCATCCGGTCCACCTTTACGTTGCCGATGTATCCAGTGTAGTATAACAGACGATCGTGCAGGTTGGTCTTAATGAGCATATCTTGCGGAGTGAAGACAATGTTGGGCATCGCTCCTGTGCAAGTGCTGTCTTGGAGATTGGCAGGCGGGCTCTCTTCTGTAAGGTTGACCTGAGCCAGATAGGCGTCGGCATTTTGGAGTGCATCGCTCAAAGCCGCGCGAACATCCTTTGAGAGTCGCAGGAGCTCGTATAATGATAATTTGGCCGGTGTGTTGGCCAATTGCGCCAAGATGTCGAAGTTGTAGGGCCTTTCCAGCCCCTGAGGTGCCTCTTTTCGGTGGGATTTGTCAAAGCGAGTCTCCTTCGGCCTAGGCTTGTCGGTCATCGGAGGCTGAGAGGTCCTGGAGTGTCAGCGGTGGCTGGCTGATGATCTTCAGCCAAGTTATCAGCCACAGGTTGGGATTGTGCCCCAGACCGAGTAACGACAGCCGTGACTTCTTCGACATCTGTCGAGATTGTGTGGCAGGATCTATTTTTTCCACTCTTTTTCTTGCGAATGGAAGATGGTGTGGACTGAGTCACTTCAGATACCAAGTCTAGATGGACCTACATGACCTCCCCTAGTAATGTGGTGAGGGGCACTAGACCAGCAGCCTGATCCCGAGGAGGTGGAAGATTAGCAATCTCTATTGTCGCCAGAGGGATGGGTACCACACCGTCTTGAGCTTCGGTTGGAGGGAAGCTGCCAAATTGTACTGACACCATATTGGCTGCCACGGTTACCTCTTCGAAATCAATAGCCAGAGCGTTCGAATCGATGAGATGTTGGATGTACCGTTTCAGTTGGTAGCAGTCGTGTGTAGCATGGTGGACGTAGCGGTGGTAATGGCAGTACTTTGGGCTTTCCATTTTCGCCGGTCGAGGTTCCTGTCTTGGTAGAGGGAGCTGAATTCTGTCTCCTTGTATGAGCATGTCCAAGATGGGCTTGACGTGGCCGTCTTCGAAGGAGTAGGTCATTTGCGGCCATTGTTCGTCCGCCGATTTTGACTCAGGTTTCTGGGCTGTATCGGCCACCATAGCTTGCTTGCCCTTGTTGTCCCGATTGTTGGAGGAGTTACCACCATTGTTGTTGTTGGTATTAGGGCGCTTGCCCTTGTCCTCTCCCTCTGAGATGTGCAATCCCAGTTGGCGAGCCTTCTTCAACCTTTCTTCAGCGCTAGTGGCACTGATGATAAACGTCTTCCAATCCTTAAATTGACTTTCGCCCATCCAGAGACTGATTGTTGGAAGCAATCTCTTTTGGCAAATTTCAATCAAGGAGGAATCATGGTTACCAGACGGTAATTTTATTACGGATTGGCAAAATCGCTCAATATAGTTCTTTGTCAGCTCCTTCTCCCCTTGGATGACGTCCATGAGGGTGGACATTGTGACGTCCTGTCCTACTTCATAAAATCTCTCCAAGAACATGCGCTTGAAGCTGGTGAAGGAGTGGATGCAGTTGTTTGGCAGGTTGCGATAACAGTCGAAGGCGACCCCTTCCAATGTCCCAATGAATAATCGTGTAAGGATGGCATCGTCATGGGGCAGATGGTCGGTGGTGACCTCGAACTAAGTGATGTACCGACTTGCGGAGGTCTTGCCATCATAAGGATTAATGTTTAACGGCTTATATCTTGGTGGAAAGGGGACATCCCTCCATGCAGCAGGGTATGGTTGCCTTATTCTGAGGTCTTGGGGGTTTTCTCGAGCGTGAAACATGGCTCAGAGCTCCTGGACCTCTCTTCTTGCTTCTCTGGCCTCATCCGCAGCGGTGGGAGCCGACGTCTCAGGAGGATTATTGCCTGGGTTTGGTGCTGCTGAATTTGAGTCCGCATTGACCGCAGGACTCGTGCTTGTTTGGCCAGGCGTCCCTCCTTGCAGAGTTGAAAGGGCCGCTTTGATCTCGTCTACAGACTTGACCATGGCGTACAGTATGGCCTCCAGAGTGTCGATGCGTTGGCGATCACTGGAACCACCTTGATTGCTGTCCGTCATGAACACCGTCCTTACATGAGGAGAGATGGAAGGAACGGTGGAGGACGTGCCCTCCGAATCATACCCCTGTACCGAGAAGTCATCGGGGTATGTGGGAATGTTCTCCTCTGGTTCGGACTCAGAAGGAATAGTACCCCCAGCTTCAGAGCTTACTTCATCTTGAGAGTCGTGGACGTCCTCGGGGACGTCGGCACCTGCTGTATCTGATGGGAGAGTCGTTTCCCCGGGCTCGTCTCCTTGGAACATCGAATTATCGTGGATGCTCTGAGGAGTGCCACCCCCAGTTTCAGTAACCCCCAGTGGTGTGGATGATGAATCTCCTACTATAGTAGATTTCATCTTCGAACGGGTACCATAGAAAACTCTGGTGGTGGATAACCGTTTAGACGACAGTTTCTTAGTCACAGTGGTTGAGATCTTTGGGCTGGAAACGTTTATCTTCTTCCCTCTCCCATCGGCGGGGATTTTCTGAGTGGAGTTGCAAGAGACGATAGGTGCGCCTCATCCTCTGAGCTCGGCTGTTGTAATCTTTAGAAGACGGATTGTCGGTCTTCTCATATTGTCGCATTGTTACAGCAGCAGTTGATGATGATTTGGGTGCAGTGACGTCCGTGGGAGGACTCTTTGCACCCCGAGGCCCCCTCTCTTTTCTTGCGCTTGTGGAGGATAGCCTCATGCAAGTCAGATGGGTCCGGAACGACCATGTTTGCTCCCTGGATCTTGGGAGACTTTTGGGAACCTCTCTGTCCGTTCGTCGTCGGGGGCTGGACTCTAGTGGTTCTGTACAACTTCCCATAAAAGGCCCGCATAACAGTATATGGAGCGCTCAGATGGTCAAAGGTTGGGACAGCCGACTGAGCTCGCCGAGCTCGCGCTGCCCTTGACTTCTTCACTCGGGCACCTGAAGGCGTATAGTAAGAAGAGTCAAAGTGGTGCTGGAGAGAGTCAGACATGTCTTCTCGGCAGTATGAGAGATCAGGACCATAGGAGAGGCGATCGAAGACTGAGCCGCGTGGAACGGGCGTCATGCGGCTGGAATCAACAGTCTTCATGCGGCTGGCAGTCGTAGCCGTATGGGCTTTCCTCATGCGGCTGGAAGTCTCAGCCGCATAGGTCTTCTCCATGCGGCTGGGAATCCTGGCCGCCTGAGTGCTATGCGTTCGGCTGGCAGTTTCGGCCGTATGGTCATCATGCATGTGGCTGACAAGTTTGGCCGCATGAGTCTTCGTCTTGCGGCCAGTGCCTTTGTTCGACTTCTTCCTGGAGCACATAGAATCACTCTTTGCCCCTGCAAGTCCAGCATCGTAGTGCTTTCCTCTGCCGGACTTGGGGACAACAGAGTCCTCTATGGCTTGAAGTGGAGCTGCACGAGAGTTGCCTTCGTCGTCTTGGGCAGCAGAGAGTACTCCGTCCAGAGTTTGGGGAGAAGTGAATGAGTTTGGCCTCCACTCCCTGCGAGCCTTCTTTGTGCGGGTTCGCTTCTAGACCGGGCCAGCGCTTCCTTCGGAGAGCATTTCTTTGAACGCCTGTTGGTCGTAGCGGACGACCATCTTTTGTTGTGTGGAGCCATGTTTGGCTGCATCCGATTGCGTCACCAACTCCTCAGCTGTGGAGAAGTTTGTCCCCAGTAGAGTCGCCATCGTGTTTGCCATGAAATATAAAAGAATAGAACAATTATCGGAGGACTGGACTTTTACTTCACAATACAAACTCGCTTGTACAAAGAAAGCCTAGGGACTGAAACCTAGGTACAGCAATCTAAGTACAATTGTTTATTTTAGATTCTGGGGGTGACGGTAGAGGCTCGGGAAAGCGACGGCAGCTCTGCCTTACTCCTTGGACTATCGGATGCAGCCTTGGCTCCGGAAAAGATCTGCTTGGCGTTGAAGAAATGCTCTCCTTACTCTCTCTGTGCTTGCTTTTGTCTCTCCAAGTGCTCTGGTGCTCTTCTCCAAAAAAAGGTCCTCTTTGCAAGGGAATGGCACCTTGCTATTTATAGGAGTGGGATACAATCATTAGGGTTTGCAATGATTGTCTCCTTGATATGTCGGCGGTTAAGGACTAATTAATCTGGGCCCTTCCTTCCGATTGTAGCAAATCGAGGTAATTAATGTAGATTGCATCAAATCTCTGTGGGCAATAAATATTGATTGCCATAAATATTCGCAATTTGTAATGGCCTGCCACGTGTCCAATTTGCTCGATTTGACTTAAACTGGGCAATTATGGTGATTGCAACCAATCTGATTTTCTTAGGATTTGTTAGTACCCATAATTCCAAGAAGATAAGACTGCCACATGTCTCAGTCGTCGGGAAAAGTGCCATGTGTCTCCACTGGGTCATCTTGGCAGAGCCGCAAATGAGTGGGCCGCATGAGGATGAATGGCCGTATGAAGATGGGCAGCCGCATAGGGATGAACTGCCGCATGAAGGTGGGCAGCCGCATGGGGATAGGCAGTCGCATACTGATGGGCGGCCGCATAAAGGATGCAGTCGCATGACGATGGGCGGCCGCATAAAGGATATAGCCGCATGAAGATGGGCGGCCGCATGGAGTGGTCGGTCGCATAAATGCAGCAACCGCATGCCTCAGAATTTGGTGGATCCTGCCACCTGTGAGAAGATTTTCTCCTCTTTCCTAGGAACACGCCTTCATGTCAGTCATTATTGCGCCTTTATGTCAGAGCTGTCATTTGTCAGAGCTGTCAGCCGTCAGGGCATTAAATACAGCAAAAGACGAAGGGAAGAGCTGTTGAAGGCCACGTGGCTCTGGGTCTATTCGAGCCGCATAGACGCGTGAGCCGCATGGACCCCTGAGCCGCATTGGCTCTCTGAGCCGCATGGAGATCCTTGGTCGCATAGACCTTTTTTTATTCTTTTCCATGCTTCTACAATAGGTTCTCCCACTCTTGGGCCGCATGGGGTCCACTTTGATTGTTTAAATATTTTATTTGTCTGAATTGTGGTCAAAATTTCTTTCCACTCCCAACATAAAAGTTGTAGAGTTTCTCCTTGGCTTCAAGAATATATATTATATTATTATTTAATTACCACTTTTATGCTTGTGCTATTAATTAAAGTGTGTTCCCTGACACGATGGTGACCCGTTGTGGTGCACTTTTGACATGACATGATAGTGACCCGTTGTGGTGCACTTTTGACATGACATGATAGTGACCCGTCGTGGTGCACTCCTGACAAATAGACTTGACATGATAAACTTGGCATGATAATTCTTGATAGTAGCCCACCGTGGCGCACTCTTGACAAGTAAACCTGACATGATATTCCTTGAATGGTGTTGCGACGGCTAACACAACTTGACAAAAATAAATAGCCTGGACACCGTGGGCGATTGTGCTTGTACAAATGAACCCGTCTTGTCCTGCATCATGTCTAGGACAGGGATCCCTGAGTACCACGGTCGGGAGTACCCACTGAAATCAACTAAGGCTAACAACTAGAATAATCCAGTAGTCATGAAGAGATTTTCCAACTACAGGCAATCCCGTTATCTGGGTGCCCCCTTGGGATCTGTAGCCTGTCGACGAGTAGGGCACATTTCCAGCACACTGTCATGTGTTACACCCTTATTGTACTAATATTTGACCTGGATAACCTGGATAGTCTGCAGGGCTTGTGGCTGTGGGACAATCTCACTGCATCTTGCTAGTAACTAGGCCTGTGATAACCCTAGTTAGTTAAAGTATCAAGCCGTACTCTTTGCTTGGCCGTGATTGATTGGATAGAGTCTAGTTAAGCTTTGCCTCGTCTTGATCCTGTACAAGTTTATGACATGACATGATTACTTGTGCTTGCCTTAAATAATAAAGATTAGGGAACTAGTTCTGTTCAGGAGAAGGGTTACAACCCCGGTCCTTGTTTGGTTTACGGGTTGTAACCTGGCTCCCGGAACAGTTCTGTGTTCTCTCTTCGTTTATTGTCTCGTTGTACCCCATGACATGCTCGACGTGCTTTACCTCACTTCAATACAAGATTGTTGCATGTCCTGATTTCTTACTTTATCTTGCCGATAAATGGTAGGAGAAACCAAGTTCCATTCAGACGAAGGGTTACAATCTCGGTCCTTGTTTGGTTTACAGATTGTAACCTGGTTATCTGAATCGTCCCATGGTTATCTCATCGTATATCACCTGTCATGCTTTTCATTAATTACTGTCTTTTATGTAATTATATTCTTGTGCTGATTGGTGGTTTTAGTTCCTAAGTGAAGTCTCCTTTGTGGCACTTGCTCTTTCTGGGGTCTGACCCAGCTGATTTTGTATGGCCAGATTCCGGAGCAACCCCAGGGGTTCTATCGACTTTCCAGCCAGATGGTGACCATTAGAAGGAATCCTAGCAACGAGTGGGTTTATTTTGGCTCTTCCACTCTGTTGTAAAATTATTCTTTTGAGGCGTTTAGCCGCCGAGCAAGTGTTAGCTCGTGTACATTTTACTTACTGTCTGCCTATGGGCTGTAACATGATTGGCAACCTAGGGTTGATCATGTATGACTGAAACTCTTGCTAGTCCTCACATTTTGTAATGACTAGCTTCGTGATCAGCTGAATATGTAATGTTTGGGACGCCTTACTATTGTATATTTGGTGATCTTACATCTTGTAACATTTACTTACTTGTTTGTGATTGAGACACTAGGCTTGTTATTGACTATAAGAGACTGATGGCTTGTAGATAAACCCTCATATATCTAGACAGTCGTGACCATATAATGGAGTGGATCCTATTTCATTATACGTAGCTGGCTATGTCTGCCCCCGCTCTCCAGTGTTCTGGTTCTGGGGCGTAACACAGTCCAAAGCGATAGATGACGTGATGCTTGAGAAAGCTGGTCACGTTTGATGTCTTCACTTCTGTAAGTGGAACAACTTTCGCCCATTTGGAGAAGTAATCCGTAATTGCCAGTATAAAACGGTATCCTCTGGATGAAGGTAGGGTGATTGGACCAATGATATCCATTCCCCACGCCTCAAATGGCCAGGATGCCACCGTCGGATGTAGGAACTCGGATGGTTGGCATATGAAATCTGCGTGGACCTGACAAGCTTTGCACTTTCTTGCATAGTCTATCGCATCTGCCACCATCGTAGGCCAGTAATAGCCCACCCGGCGAAGGCGGTCTTGTAATTTCGGGCCAGGTTAATGGGCCCCACAGACGCCGTCGTGAGCTTTACGTACATCTTCTTTGGCTTCTGTATTTGACAAACATCGAAGCAGTAGTCCATCATAAGATCGTCGATACAGCATCTTTGTCTCTGTATCGTAGAACAATCTGAGAGAACGTCTTCTAATAGAGGTAGCTTCTTTTAGGTTTTCCGACAAGATGCCATACTGCAAAGTCAATAAAGGGGAGCCTCCAGTCCTGTGTCTCGTCGACTGTCAGGGCAGAATAACTCTTAGCAAATTGGACGTTGTTCTTAGGACAGACCAATTCATGGCCTATTACGTCAACCGAATGATAAGTATAATTTGGGATCGCTAGAGAAGCAGCCAGTCCTGCTAAGGCGTTGGCTTCAATGTTCCGGAGTCTGGGAACATGTTCTATAAAGAACCCTTTCAGGAACGTAATGATGGCGATTGCGATTTAATAATAAGGGATCATGTCTTCGTGGCGAACTTCATATGAACCCCGGATCTGATTGACGATTAACTGTGAATCGCCATATGCTTCCAAGTACTCTACCCCTAGTTCCTTTGCAAGTCGGAGGCCGATAACCAAAGCATTGTACTCGGCCACGTTGTTTGAGCAGGGTTCTGTAAGAGAATATGCCCGGTTGATCACCAAGCAAGAGGGAGAAATCAGCACCACTCCGACCCCAACGACGATATTGCCCTTGGGCCCGGTTCTTGAAGTACCGTCGAAGAATATTCGCCAGACAGTATCTTGGGAAGCCATGTTTGAGTTGGCGACCTCGTCTGGGATCTTTTCATATATTCTGGTTGACTCCGAACCTGGATGGGCCGCCAAGAAATCTGCCAGAGCTTGACCTTTAACAACCTTTTATGGAACGAAGATCATGTCGTAGGGAGATAATAATATCGCCCAGGTAGCGAGGCGAGAGCTGAGTGCACCTGGTTTGGTCATGAGGACCCTAAGAGGGTTGACTCGTGATATAACATGGATGGTTTGTCCTGTATTATAGTGTCGCGTCTTCTGAATAGCGAACACCAAAGCAAGACATTCGTTCTCCACGGCGGTGTATCTATGCTCAGGTCCTATCATCATTCAACTGAGGTAATAGATAGCCTGTTCATGCCCTGCAACATTGTTCTATGATAGTAGAGCACCGAGGAAAAGCTCCATCGCTCGTACATAGAGCAAAAACGACTTTCCAGCAACCGGAGCTACCAGGACTGAAGGGTTTGACAGGTATTCTTTAATGTTGTCGAAGGTGCGTTGGCACTCTTCATTCCATACGAAGGAGACACCTTTTTTCATGAGGTGTATGAATGGTTGACATCGCCCGGAGAGGTTAGAGATAAACCTTATGATGTAGGCTAGCCTTCCTTGAAGGCCTTTGAGTTCTTCGAGATTTCTCGGGGGACCCATCTCCATGATTGCCTTCGTCTTCTCAGGGTCTATATGGATTCCTTAGACAGTAATGATAAAACCTAAGAATTTTCCGCTAGATACTCCCAAGAAAGATTTGGTGGGATCCATCTTCAAGTTATATGCTCGGATCAGGTCGAATACTGTCCTCAAATCGTATAGATGATCTTCCTTAGAGCGGTTTTTGACAGCGATGTCGTCGACGTAACACTCCACAGTCTTACGCAGGTGATCTCTGAAGATGACACTCATAGCTCGTTGATATGTGGCACCGGCGTTCTTTAAACCAAAAGGCATGACAGTGTAACAGTACACGCCAATCGGCGTTCGAAATGATGTATGCTTTTCGTCGTCAGGAAATATCTTGATTTAGTTGTATCCTGAGAAGCCATCCATGAACGACATGCGCTCAAAGCCACATGTGTTGTCGATCATTATGTCCATAATAGAAAGAGGGAACTCATCCTTACGACATGCTTCGTTCAGATTTCGGAAGTCGATGCAAATTTGGATCTTTCTATTCTTCTTGAGGACCGATACTATATTGGCGACCCAGTCTGGATGTTGTTCCTCCCGAATGAAGCCGTTGGCTATCAGTTTGTTGACCTCAACTTCTATAGAATTCATGATGTCCAGGCGAAACCGTCGTTGCTGTTGCTTGACCGGCTTTGCGTCCGGATGAATGTTGAGTTTATAGAGAGCAACCTCGGGGTTTAGCCCTGGCATATCCTCATAGCTCTATGCGAACACATCAATATACTTTTTGACGAGCTACAAAAGCGACTCCCGCTCTTCGTCTGTCAGGCTTTTGCTGACGAAGATTGGCTTTGGAGAGGATTCCTCACCGAGGTCAACTTGCATGACCTTATCTTTGGTAGAAGGATCTCTTTGTTCGAAACGCTTCTTCCACCGCGCATCTAGCTGTTGAACCCAAGGCTCTAACTCGAGAAGCTTGGGTACATCTTCGTCTTCTTAAAGTGGATGATCCGGTTGAATGTGAATGCCAGTCACATTCCTCATCTGAGCTTTCAGGAGTTGTTGCGGGTGTAACATAGCCTAGACCACGTCTGGTCTTGTTGTAGTAATCCTGTGGTTTTCCTGCCGGGACCGACAATTACAAAGGTAATCGCCGGCCAGTGCCATAGTTCAAGCATTGCGTAGCCTCTATATCATACCCCTGTTTTTGCATGAGGTACTTGGATCGGGAGCTATACAGATAAAGGGGCAGTCTCCCGGTGTCGGGTTCGAGATCAACTACTTCTATCCTGAAGGGCTGTGGATCATTCTTTCGGTCGAAGATGATTGGATGATCCTCTCCCTCGACTATGAAGCAAGTGCCTTCCACGGGATTGAGTTGGTTCACGGTATAGACATTTGTCACTTGGGTGTGTAGGTTGGTGCCTATACCATGTTCCATAGCATACATTATACAAAGCTTATTAATCTCGAGGTAGTTCAAAGATAGCCCTTTATTGATAAAATAAGGTATCTTTTCAGGTGGGATTACATCGTCAATAGAAGGAACATAAGTGTGGGCAACCACATACTTAGCTAGCTCTAATTCCTCTTCAGCCACCCCCTGTATAAATGAAGACTGGGAGGATAACCTGGGCAGCTTGATCATCTGAGGCTCCACTGGTGGTGCTGAACGTGGGGTCGTAGGTGCACTAACGATCCCTAGCTTAGCGCTTGGTGCTGGACGTAGAGTTGTTGGCTCACTAGCAGTCCCCGACTTAGTGCTTGGCTGTCGACTTGTCCTGGAAAGACGAATCATCATAGGCTTAGCAGAAGGATTGATCTCTTCTGTTAGTCGTTGGCCGACTCTTGGCAGCCCGATTGTCAGTGGCTCCATAGTGGGTCTCGGCCCTTGGCCAGACCTTGGCAGTCGGATTGTCATCTGCTTCTTTTGTATAGTAATCACCGAAAGACTAGTTGCTTCTCTACGCAGCTGTGAGAGGTGCAGTCCTGCCTGGTTTGCGGGGTTGGAGATAGATTCTCAAGGGTTCCTCGAGCCCTGCAATGGCCTTCGTCTGCTCTTGAACATCCTCTTTGATCAGGTGCCTCTTTGATTTCTCGTACAAGCAGGAATCCGAATAGTAGGATTCGACCCCTTTGAAGGGATCGATATCGACAAATTCTGTCTTTACGAAGCCATGCTTGTCGACGTATTTGAAGCATTGGTGCAATATGGAGGGCACGATCATATAATCATGTATCCACGAACGCCCCAGGAGAATATTGTAGGAGGTATCTGCGTCTTTGACATAGCAGGTTACTTCCGACCGAAGGTCGCCAATTTGGCACTTCAAGCGAATCTTCCTAATGGGATAAATTCTTCCTGAATTGAAACCGCTGATGGCGGTGCTGGTAGGAGTCAGCCGATGCATAGGAATACGCAGGAGGTGAAGCAAGCTCTTCGGAATAATGCTTATCGAAGAACCGGGATCAATATGCATCCGATCCACCCTGATGTCGCCGACGTATCCAGTATAATACAGAGGGCGATCGTGCAGGTTGGTCTTGATATGCATATCCTGCGGAGTGAACACAATGTTGGGCATTGCACCTGTACAAGCGTTGTCCTGGAGATCTGCCGGCGAGCTCTCTCCTGTAAACTTGACCTGAGCCAGATATGCGTCGGCATTCTGGATTGCTTCGCTCAGTGCGATGCAAACATCTTTGGAGAGTCTCAGGAGCTCATATAATGATAATTTGGCTGGTGTGTTGGCCAATTGTGCCAAAATATCAAAATTGTAGGGCTTCTCCAGCCCCTAAGGCGTGTCTTTCCGGAGCGGTTTGTCAAAGCGGGTCTCCTTTGGCTTAGGCTTATCGGCCGGCGGAGGCTGAGAAGCTCTTGGGGTATCGACAGTGGCCGGATGACGTTCTTCAGCCGAGTTACCCGGCATGGGTTGAGTTTGTGCACCAGACCGGGTAACGACAGCTGTCCCTTCTTCGACATCGGCTGAGATTGTACGGCAGGACTTGACTTTCCCGCCCTTCTTCTTGCCAGTAGAGGGTGATACTGGCTGGGTTACTTCAGATACTAAGTCCGAGTGGACCCACATGACCTCCTCTCGTAATGTGGTGAGGGGTACCAGTCCAGCAGCCTGGTCTCGGGGAGGTGGAAGATTAGTGACCTCCATTTTTGCCCAGGAGATGGGTACTATGCCGTCTTGGGTCCTCGTCGGCGGGAAGCTATCGAATTGGACTGACACCATGTTGGCAGCGACCGTCACCTCTTCGAAATCAATGGCCAGGGCCTTGGAGTCGATGAGGTTCTGGATGTACCGTTTCAATTAGAAGTAGTCTTGTGTAGCATGGTGGACGTAGCGATAGTAGTGATAGTACTTGGGGCTCTCCATCTCTGTAGGTCGAGGTTCATGCCTTGGCGGAGGGAGCTGAATTCTGTCTCCTTGTAAGAGCATGTCAAAGATGGGCTTGACATGACTATCCTCGAAGGAGTAAGTCATCTGCGACCACTACTTTTCTGCCTGCTTCGGTTCGGGCTTCTGGGCTGTGTCGGCCACCATAGCCTGTTTGCCCTTGTTGTCTCGGTTGTTGGAGGAATTACCGCTGTTGTTGTTGTTGGCATTAAGGCATTTTCTCTTGTCCTCCCCATCCGAGATGTGCAATCCCAGTTTGTGAGCTTTCTTCAACTTGGCTTCTGCGCTAGTGGCGCTAATGATGAAGGTCTTCCAGTCCTTAAATTGACTTTCGCCCATCCAGAGGCTGATTGTGGGGAGCAGCCTCTTTTGGCAAATTTCAATTAAGGAAGAGTCCGGATTACCGGAGGGCAACTTCATCGCGGTTTGGCGAAGCTGCTCAATGTAGTTCCTTGTCAGCTCCTTCTTTCCTTGAACAACGTCCATGAGGGTTGACATTGTCACATCTTGTCCCACCTCATAGAACCTCTCCAAGAACATATGTTTGATGCCGACGAAGAAATGGATGCAGTTGTCCGGCAAGTTGCGGTACCAGTCGAATGTGACTCCCTCCAATGCCCCAACGAACAATCGTGTAAGGATGGCATCGTCATGCGGCAGATGATCTGTTGTGACCTCAAAGTAAGTCACATATCGGCTTGCAGATGTCTTTCCGTCATAAGGGTTGATGTTGAATGGTTTGTATCGAGGAGGGAAGGGGACATCTCTCCATGCAGCGGGATACGACTGTCGTATCCTGAGGTCCTGAGAGTTTTTTAGGGCGTGAAACATTGCCCGGAGCTCCTGGACTTCTCTTCTCGCCTCCATAGCCTCTTCTGCAGCAGTGGGAGCCGACATTCTGGGTGGATTGTCGCCCGGGGTTGGTGCTGTTGTGTTTGAGTCCGCATTGACGGCGGGACCCAAGCTTGTTTGGCCAGGTGTCCTTTCTTGGAGAGCAGGTAGAGCCGCCTTGATCTTGTCTACTGACTTAACCAAGCTATAAAGTATGGCTTCAAGAGTGTCGAGGTGCTGTCGATCACTGGGACCGTCTTGGTCATTCTCAGTCATGAATATTGTTCTCACATGAGGAGCAGTAGAAGGAACTGTAGAAGACGTGCTTTCCGAATCATACCCCCGAATTGAGAAGTCATCGGGGTATGTGGGAATGTTCCCCTCCGGTTCGGACTCAGAGGAAGTACTACCCCCTGCATAGGAGGTTGCCTCATCTTGGCACTTGTGGACGTCTTCAGGGATGTCAGAATCTTCTGCATCTGTTGGGGGATTATCTCCCCAGGTTGATCTTCTTGGAACACCAAATTATTGTGGATGTTCCGAGAAGTGCTACCCCCAGCTTCGGCTACTCCCAGGGATGTAGATGACGAATCTCCAAGTGGTGGTTGTGGACAACCGCTTGGATGAGAGTTTCTTAGCCGCGCTAGTTGAGATCATCGGGCTGGAGACATTTACTTTCTTCCCTCCCTTGCCGGTAGGGACTTTTTGGGCAGAATTACAGGAGGCAAAAGGAAGCGCCTCGTCTCCCGAGCTTTGTTCTAGGACCGGTCCTGGCTGCTGCAGTCGTTGGAAGACGGACTGCCGGTCCTCTTATACTGCTGTCTTGTTGCAGCAGCAGTTGACAATGACTTGAGTGCAGTGATGTCCATAGAAGGACTCTCTGCACACCAAGGTTTCCTCTTTTTCTTTGTACTTGTGAAGGATCACATCACGCAAGTCAAGTGCATCTCGAGCAACCTTTACACTCATTTTTTGGGCCCGGGAGTCCCGAGCACACGAGTGTGGGGCTAGTAAAAGTACTTGCCCCTGATCATTGTTGGCAGACTCTTGAGAACCATCATGTACGTTGGCCGCCGGGGGCTGGACACGGGTAGTTTTGTACAACTTTCCATCAGAGGCCCGCGTAACAGTTAGCGGGACTCCCTGACGGTCAGAAGTTAGGACAGCGGACTGAGCTCGACGAGCCCGCGCTGTCCTAGACTTCTTCGCTTTAGCACCCAAAGGCACGTAGTAGGAAGAGTCCAAGTTGTGCCATACAGAGTCTGGCACATCTTTCTGGGAGCAAATGAGGTCAGGACCGCATGAGAGGCGGTCGAAGACTGAACCCGAGCCGCATAGGGCGGATGGTCTGCGGCTGGGATTAGATGCCGCATGAGCCATCTCCCTGCGGCTAGGCTTGGTGGTAGCGTAAGCATGCTGCATGCGGCTGGGATAGGTGGCCGCATGAGCGGTCTGCTTGCGACTGAGATTGGCGGTCGTATGAGCTTTCTGTATGCGGCTGGAGCTCATGGCCGCATGAGCCTTCTCCATGCGGCTGGGATTGGTAGCCGCATGAGTCTTCTCCATGCGGCTGAGATTGGTGGCCGTATGAGCCTTCATGCGACTGGCGCCCTTATGCGGCTTCTTCTTGGACCGCACAGAGTTCCCATTTGCTCCCGCAAGTCTAGCATCGTAGTGCTTTCCTTTGCCAGACTTGGGGACAGCAGTGTCCTCTGCGGCCTGAAGTAGGGCCGCATGTGAATCTTCTCCGCCATCTTGGATAGCAGAGAACACTTCTTCCAGAGCTTGGGGAGGAGTAGCAGTTTTGGGCCTCCACTCCCTGCGGGCCTTCTTCGTGCCGGCTCGCTTCTAGATCGGGCTAGTGCTCCCGTCGGAGAGCATCTCTTCAAACGCTTGCTGGTCGAAGCGAACAACCAGCATCTGTTGCATGGAGCCAAGTTTGGCTGCGTCTGATTGCGTCACCAACTTGTCAGCAGTGGAGAAGTTAGTCTCCAGCAGAGTCGCAATCGTGTTTGCCATTGATTATCAAAGAACATAACAGTTTTATGGGAGGACTGAACTTTAATTCACAATTACAAACTCGCTTGTACAAAAGAATGACTAGGAACAAAACCTAGGAAAAGTAATCTAAGTACAATTGTTTAATTTGGATTCTGGGGGGTGACGGTAGAGGCTCGAGAAAGTGCTATCAACTCTGCCTTACTCCTTGGACGATCGAACGCAACCTCGGCTCCGGCGAAGAAATGCTCTCTCTTTGTGTGCTTTTTGCTCTTTGTGTGTGTGCAAAGGAATAATCCCATGCTATTTATAGGAGTTTGTGATGAGTGGGGTGTACAGCCACGTGGCCACATCCTTATAACTGTGCCTTGAGAAGTGGGCAGTTGGGGATTGGTTAAGTTTAATCTTGATCTGTTTGTTGCAATAAATCTGGACTGTTATATCGGTTGCAATAAATCTGAACTGTTATGATCTGTTGGTTGCAATAAATCCTAGTTGTTTAAGACTTAGTCAATTTCTGCCACATGTCCCAACTGCCGCTATGTTGCGAGCCGCATGAATGGTGTATCCTGACTGAGCCGCATGATGGACTGTCCCCATAATTGAGCCGCATAAGAGTGGTCTCATGACTGAGCCGCATGAGAGTGGTCGCATGACTGAGCCGCATGAGGGTGGTCTCATGACTGAGCCGCATGAGGGTGGCCCCATAATCGAGCCGCATGAGGGTGGCCTCATAACCGAGCCGCGTGAGGGTGGCCTTATAACCGAGCTGCATGAGGGTTGCCTCATAACCGAGCCGCATGAGGGTGGCCTCATAACCGAGCCGCATAAGGGTGGCCTCATAACCGAGCCGCAAGAGGGTGGCCTCATAACCGAGCCGCATGAAGGTCACACAGGCGATCCGTATAAAGAACTTTCTTGGAATTTGTGAACTGTGCCAGCTATCATAAAGATTTTCTTGTCTTTTTATAAGCATGTCGCGTCTCTTCTTTATGTCAGAGCCATCATTTCTGTCAGAGCTGTCACTTTGTGTCAGTACATTAATGGCCAGCTGTACGGAGTAATTATGGCCAGCTGTATAGGCCTATTTTGAACCGCATAAGGCCACGTGGCTCCTCATGAAGCTTTCTGAGCTGCATGAAGCTCTCAGGAATTTTGTGCCGCATAAAAACTCCTCAAGTTTTTGAGCCGCATGGAGTTTCATGTTGATTCTGGGCCGCATAAGAATTACTGTTCTTTTCCATGCTTCTACAGACACGTCCGAAAGGACTGTCCATTCGCAAAAAAAAGCAACCGATATTAAAAGCCCTATAAGAAGTCTTCCTCAAGAAAATATACCAACACAAGCATTTGACATGAAAGCGAAGCTAGTGACTCCGAGGAAGAAAATGACTCCCCTCAAGACACCACCAATGTATGCCTAATGGCAACATCCGATAAGGTAACTAGCGATAGTCTCGATGATTTCACTTTTGATGAACTTGGCGATGCATTCAATGATTTACTAAATGACCACAAGAAAGCCATTAGTAAATATATGCATGCCAAGGAGAAGATCAAAAACTATGAAGTCGAGATTCAAAAACTCTCTTCTTTGCTTGATAATGTTAGAGATACTCCACCCACGGAAGACACTAATGAGGTATCTAAGCTTAAGTTAAGCCTACATGATGCCGAAACACGTATTGAAAATCAAACACATGAGATCACAGCACTCAACACTGAACTTACTGAAGAAAAGAATAGACACAAGATCTCTATTACTAAAATTGATGGTTTGAATGCTAAGTGTAATGAACTGCATGTTGCCTCTAAGAAATTAGAGATTAGATTGGGAAAACAGGTTGCTCAACCTCAAACCCAATCACATAAGACATACACAAAGCACAAGACTACTCAAAATAGTTAAACACGTCATCCACCTGCAGTACGTAAACATGCTTACATGTATACGCACTTCCATACAGCACACAAACCACATGCACATAGAAATTATTCTCATAACTATCATTCTACTGCGACACACAATCACCATGCTACATATAGACATCATCAACATGCTTCCAATACGAAAAGACATGCTACTTGCACATACTGTGGATTACATGGACACATCTTACTGCAATATAGAATTAGGAGATTAGTTGATACAAATCTATATACATGGGTGCCAAAAACTAACATTTCAGGACCCACAAGAACTTGGGTACCAAAGGTCACATCTACTCTTGATGTAGGTGGACCTTTCCTCCTCAACTAAAAGTAAGCGGATTCTCGATAGTGGATGCTCGCGACATATGACAGGAGGCACAAATCTTTTCGCATCACTATCGATGAAGAGGGAAGGGCATGTATCCTTCGGCAACAACCTAAAAGGGTATATCATAGGTAATGGTACTATTGGTTATCCTCCTTCTCCTGTAATAAAGGATGTCTGCCTAGTGACCGAGTTAAAGCATAACCTGCTCAGCATAAGTCACCTTGCTGATCATGGATATGATATTAACTTTGGACAAAACAAATGCTACATTTATGATAGGTCAACGGGAGACATCGCTTTTGAAGGGATAAGAGAGGATAACATTTACATTTTCTATCTTTCTAGAGATACTAACAGTACAGGGAGATGCCTCTATGCCCACAAGGATGAGAGATTATTATGGCACCAGCGTCTTGGTCATGCCAATATGGATACTATATCCAGACTATCGACTAAGAAGGTAGTAAGAGGCTTGCCCGACATCACATTCAAAAAGGACACGGTATGTGCTGAATGTGAGTTAAATAAGGCAACCAAGTCCTCATTTCATTCCATAAACACTGTAAGTACTACTAGACCCTTGCAATTACTTCACATTGACTTATTTGGTCCTAGTAGAGTAACCAGTCTTGGTGAAAAACTCTATGATTTTGTCATAGTAGATAATTTTTCTAGATTCACTTAGGTTTTCTTTCTTATAAACAAAAATGATGCTATTTCTGTTTTCAAAATTTTTGCTAAAAAGGTTCAAAATGAAAAAGGCTACATGATCACTCGAATCCGAAGTGATCATGGAGGCGAATTCGAAAATACTGATTTTGAAAAGTTTTGTGATTCAAATGGTTTTGATCATGAGTTTTCTTGTGCTAGAACTCCTCAACAAAATGGTGTTATGGAGCGAAAGAATAGGACTCTTGGCGATATGACTAGAGTCATATTGAATAAATTTTTACTTCCGAAATATTTTTGGGCAGAAGCTGTCAGTATAGCGTGCCATATTTTAAATAAGGTGCTCATTCGACCTATTACGAAGAAAACACCCTATGAGCTTTGGTTTGGAAGAACTCCAAATGTTTTATATTTTAGAGTTTTCGGTTATCGATGTTTTATCCTTAACACCAAAGACAACTTAGGCAAATTTGATACCAAAGCTGACGATAGTATCTTTCTTGGCTATGCTGCCAAGAACAAGGGATATAGAGTGTTCAACAAACGCTCATTAATTGTGGAAGAGTCTACAAATATAACTTTTGATGAAGATAATAGTACAGCAGCCACTCCTGACGATGATGTTGAGCCATCAACTTCTACGCCGATGAATACCACAACTGAAACTAATTCTCTGGAGGGCTTGCCAAAGAAATTCTCTTTCAAGCTGTCACATCCAGAAAACTTAGTAATTGGTGAGGTTTCACGCGGAGTAAGTACTCGATCATCGTTAAGAGACTCCATTGCTAGCACTGCCTTAATTTCACAAATTGAGCCTAAAACTCTTTTAGAAGCTTTTAATGATGAGTTTTGGATTTCTGCCATGCAAGAAGAACTCAATCAATTCGAAAAGAGCCAGGTCTGCAAACTTGTTCCTAAGCCAGCTAATCATTCAATTATTGGTACGAAATGGGTTTTTCGTAACAAAGTAAATGAAGATGGTTCAGTTACACGCAACAAAGCTCGTCTAGTAGCTCAAGGATACAACCAAGAGGAAGGTATCGACTACGATGAGATGTATGCTCCTATTGCAAGACTGGAATCCATTCGGATACTTTATGCATTTGCTAACTTTCAAATTTTTAAATTGTTTCAAATGGATGTTAAAAGTGCTTTTCTGAATGGATTTATTAAGGAGGAAGTTTTTGTAAAACAACCCCCTGGTTTTGAAAATCACAAATTTCTCGACCACGTTTTCAAACTCAAGAAAGCGCTATATTGCCTCTAACAAGCCCCTAGAGCTTGGTATGAACGCCTAAGCAATTTCTTGCTAGATAAAGGTTTTTCAAAACACTATTTTTCTAGTGTAAATTTATGTATATGATATCATATTCGGTTCTACTAATGAAAATTTTTGCCAAGATTTTGCTAAGTGTATGCAACGAATTTGAGATGAGCATGATGGGGGAGCTCACCTACTTCCTTGGATTGCAAGTTAAACAAACTTCACAAGGAACTTTCATCAGTCAGTCAAAATATACAAAGGATATGCTGAAGAAGTTTGATCTTGACAATGTCAAACCAATCAGCACTCCTATGGCTACTTCGACCAAGCTGGAACCTGATGAAAGCGGCAAACTTGTTGACCAACGTAAGTATCGAGGTATGATTGGTAGTTTACTCTATTTAACTGCTAGTCGTCCCGATATCATGTTTAGTATTTGTCTGTGTGCTCGCTATCAAGCTAGTCCTAAGGAATTACACATGTCGGCCGTTAAGCGTATCTTTTGATACCTTAAGGGTACTGTTACAGTGGGCTTATGATATCCCAAATTCACATCCTTTGACCTCATCGGTTATTCGGATGCTGATTTCGCAGGATGCAAAGTCGATCGTAAAAGTACAAGCGGCATGTGTCATTTATTAAGCAAGGCTGTAGTCTCTTGGTTTAGCAAAAAGCAGAATTCTGTCGCATTATCCACAACAGAAGCTGAATATATCGCAGCTGGTCATTGTTGTGCACAAATTCTGTGGATGAAGCAAACCCTTGCAGACTACAACCTTTCTTTTATGCACATTCCTATATTCTGTGATAACACTAGTGCCATCAACCTTACTAAGAACCTTATATGTCACTCACGCACGAAACACATTGAAATATGTCACCACTTTTTGCGTGATCACCAGCAAAATGGCACTATAAACTTAGAATTTATTGACACTGATCATCAGCTAGCAGACTTCTTTACTAAACCACTATCCGAAGAGCATTTCAACTTTCTGTGTCGTAAACTAGGAATTTTGGATGAAGCTGTTATTCATTAAAGTAACCTGCGTAAATATCGATTATGTATTGATTCTTTATGATGAATTTGCTATGGGTACAAGCCGAAAGGGTCCTTCTGACAACAAGGCGTAAAAGCCTAAACGACACGGAGCACTAGTCCTCAGGACTACCGCTAGCTGGGATCCGGCCCCTGCAACTACCCCATGGCAGCTTCACAATATTGAATTGTGGTATAATTCCTTGTTTATTACATGGTATACTTTTATTTATCATATGCTAAATTCAAATTTTTGAACTTTATTTTCATTCAGCTTTCACTTGTTGTAATTCTCTACTTGGATTTCTTACTTTTGCATATTCATCTTTCCATTACTTTATTCTTATTTGTCTCATTCATTTTTCAACTTCATTTTTAGCCTGATTTCTATTCTGGCCACAGAACCCAGAATTCGGGCCGAACTCTGCCTAAGACAGAGTTCGGGGCGAATTCGGTCTCGTCATTCCAGAACTGTATGCGGGCTCAGCCGCTGATTTGAAATTGATCCAATGGTCCAGATTCCTTCCGACCATTCGAACCCCTAATATTATAACCGGGTTCTCCCTCTCTCTCTCTCTCCTCCATTGCCACCTTCTAAACTTCTCAAAACTCTTTCTCTTCAAACCCTAACCCTAGTTCTCTCATTCTGTAATACCCAGTTTTTCCAGATGAGGGTAATTTTGAAATTTTATATTTTAATTTATTTAATTATGGTATTTAAAATTTTATATAATTTTTATTAATTTTTAATTATTTTAAAAAACTATTTTAAATCATGACTTATGATTTGGTGTCTTGCTAGTGTAACCCTAGAGCCTAGCTATGTGATTAGGGTGTTTCATTTATCATTTCTAGATTGAGGGGTATTTTAGCCATTTTTGTAATTTTGGGAATTATTTGGAATTATTATTTATTATTTAGATTTATTATAATTAATGTGATTTTTAGTGATTTTTAGAGATTTTTAGTATAATTGATTTTGGGCCTATAGTTGACTAGTGTTGACTAGGAGACTAACCTAGAGACTAACCTAGGTTATGGCCACTTGGTTAGGTTAAGTAACCTTGGTTTGACCTAAGTTAGTGAGGTTTAACTCATGGAAACTTGTTTGGAGAGTTTAGGAGTTGATTAGGCTAGAATGGCTTATGACTTCATAAGTCATGACTAATGACTTGAGATTTAAAGCCCATAGGCCCACACCATGTAGCAAACCCTCACCCTAATCAACCCATGGCAGCCAACCTAGGGTTCCACACCCTATTTAATGCCTCTTCCATTTGTTCTTGCCTCTTTTATTATTTTTCTTCTCAAGCTTGGAGAAAGAGGTATAGCCATCTTCCCCAATCCATAACTTTTCCATTTTAACTCCTTTTTGGCTCAAACCACTTGCATTAGATTCTAATTGTCTCCCTCTTGCTGTTCATGGAGGATAATCCCAGCCTTGGGGCAATTTGGAGAGTTTGGCTAACAAGGAGAAACCCCCTTTTTGGAGCTTTTTATTGGAATTTCAACATATAGGTAAATCCCTATTCCCTCCACCAAATTTAGTTTTCTTTGCATGGATAGTAATCCCTAGGTGTCCCCTAGCAGTAGGGATTAGATTTGTGTCGTTTCGTGTCCGTTTGGTGTCCGTATCGGATACGTGTCATGATGTGTGTATAGGTGTTTGATTAAATGTCACAAAGGATTTTATTTTCGATTTTTGAAAAACTAATTACATAGATACCTAGGCCTATATGTGTATGATAATGTTTGTGAAGACTGATATGGATTTCGTACCGTTTTTGTGTCATAAATTAGACACGCACACACCCGCACAGCCCCGTGCACGTGTCCTGCTACCTGTGTTCGAGTTCTCCCTGGACACAGCACTAGAGGACACAAAATTTTGCGTGCACATAGGGGACATGACTGACATTGACCCTATAAAATTTTGTGAGGTTTTATTGAATGGTTTGGAAGCAATCGAGCCCACACAGGTTTTACACTGTTGCACATGCGCACAGACACTCAACTGACACGCAGCTACAACTATGACACGACACCACGTGGATGCGTTTCAGGCACGTGGACACGTACCTCTACCCTAGGCGTACACATGTGCACGGCCACGTGTCACCACGTGGCCTGTGTCATGCACTGGACACACGTGCACGCGTGCACGACACTGTCTAGTGCACAATGCTCGTGTCTGTGTGTGTTGTGATTTGGACATAATTTTGTCTAGTTTCTTGGACACAAGTGTATTCCTGGACACGTACACATTGTACACAATGCTTACCAACCTTTGCTTTGGGTTTTTGCCATGATTTGATATTCGAAATTGGATGAAACCCCTATTTCTAATACTCACTGTCCTTCTCCTTTTCAGAATTTAATTTCGATTGTTTGGGAATTTAAGGACTTGGTTGTTGGTTTAATATTGAGATTAATGATTAAATAACATGTTTGGATCCTGGACATGTGTATTAGTTGTTGTTGGTTGATTTTACAGTTTGGATTTTGTTTTGCATTTCAAAATGGATTTTGATATTGTTGGAGTGAAATATGTGTAAACTGCTATGTGAACTGATGGATTAATATTACACAGGTGAAATCACTCACACACATCCTATTTTCCTCACATAGATTTTTCCTAGGCCTCCACTTCATAAACACTGTTTTAGGTTCCTGGAAATGTCCCCACCTGCACACTCTCACATGCCCACACCTTGATTAGGTCCCCTATCAAAGTGTGGTTGACACTGTCACAAATTCTGAGAATAATATACCCATATATGCACAAACACATTTACACAAAAATCTGAGAACAGGTTTCCCATACTCCTATTGAAACCTAGGAAATATTTCACACTTTGAACTGTTAGATTGCCATGATATTCCTGATGACACTGAGATTTACCAGGTTTACAAAAAACCTTAGAATTCTGGACACTTGACACAAGTGCACATACACATTGACTCATTTTTCCGGTTATACACCATGTTATTGCACCCTTAACCATGTATACACAGGAAACCAATTTATGTTCTTCACCCACACAACTGTGATCACACACTCACATTATTACCTCACATAAGTCTTTCTCACATCACACTCATACACACAAAACTGAAGCATCACACACACATTCTAAGTTTTCCTCACATTGCACTCCTCTATGATACACACACAATCACACACACACACACATATGCACTTAGCACTCATAGCTCACACTCTCATACCTCATATCACACATGCCAAACTGAGACACAAAGGGCACACACACTCAAATTAGTCCACTTAATCCCTAAACCCAGCCATGAAGCAGCCCTTCCAAATACCTCTCAATCCAGTCCACAGTTAGCCCACATAACAGTCCAAAATTAGCCCTTCATTCAGTCCATAAACCCCCTTGCTTCAAATTCCAGCCCAATACATGCCCATAAAACCTGTCCTAAATACTACACAATACAGTCCTCTAACAGCCCCTTTGCTGTCCTTATTGCTGTCCATGTATAGTCCTATATGCTGTCAATATCAGTCCTTTACACCATGCACTGTCACATGTATAAGATGACACTCACTTCCCTCTACTTTGCACTTGACACACATGAGATCACTCACACACCCACACAATCAAATGCCCTTGAACACACACATGTTAGTACTTCCCCACACATATGCCACTATGTTAGCACACACACACACAAGCATGATTTTTCCCCTATCTTTTGTATGTGTACATATGTATATATAATGTATATATACCAATGTGATATATGTGATATAATATAAATATTGCTTTTGTATATATAAATAGTATGTATATAGACATATAGGAATTGGTATGTATATATGGTACTTGGTATATGTGTTGCCTAATGTATGAATTTGGCTCATGGCCTGTGTAGTGTAGCCTATGGTATCCTTGTGTAGCCTTGTGTATGTGGAATATGCACATGAGTTGGGTTTTGTGAACCTGTGTTACTTGAATGGTGTGTGTTTGCTTTGTGACTTGGGAATTGTAAAACCCCTAAATTTCTACTGTATTTTTTTATTTTATTTTGGTACTGATTTAAAATTTTTGTTTTGTACGGCGCATAGTCGTATTGTACGTCACGCGCAAAATTTTGATTTTCGAAATTGCTCGACGAGTGCGTATATGTGCAAGCGTACATATTTTTTTTAAAAATATTTTTTCTATTTTTATCAATTCAAAATAATATATGTAATAATTATTTTAGCTATCGTACCAAAATCTCAAGCTCATTATTTTATTTATTTATTTATACAAAACCCTTCGTTTATAACAATTATTTCTTGTGCATACGTGTATACTTCCTAAATATTTTACTAGTTTATTTTTATTAAAAATATAATTTTCGAGATTTAGTAATATTAATATTTTTATTATTCAAAAAGATATTTAAAAACATTTATTATTTTCAAAATTATTATTATTAGTATTTTAAAAAATATATTTAGAAGTTATTATGGCCATTTAAATCTTGATTTGATTTTTGAATTTATTTAAATAGATTAAATTGATATCCATATTGGAATTTGATTTATCCCATTGGTTTTAAACTAAAATTTAATTTAATTTAAATTAGATTTGAATTGGATTTGAAATTGGATTCGATTATTGATTTAAATCAAATTGGGTTTAAATATCCAAATCCATAGCTTAATGGGAATTCTCACATCCTATAAATAGGCAGGTACTCCTCCATTATTTTTCCACAAGCCAAAAATATTCCACAATTAATTTCTACCATAAACCGTGCATCGTGTCTATGTCCATCCAGAATCTTATTCCAGTTATTACAAAATACACCACCTCCTCCGTGTCGGACACACCCGACAATACAACCGATCTCCTACTCCTCCCTGTCGTCTCCAGCAACCCAATCACCACTCCGGCATTGTCATTCCGACACAGTCAACACCGTCCATCACTTTCACCATCACCACCACTCCCGTCCTCGCCAAGCCTTCCTGGCTGATTCCACCATCGTCTCCGTCACCCGACGGCCACCATCACAAACCACCGCCCCTACCAAACTCCGGCCACAAGCCCGCTCCACCGCCGTCACCAACATCCCAGAGAAAAATAAATAGGAGAAACCCTCACCTCGGCTTCCTCCGACGATGTCCAGCGACCCGGAGCCGCTCTCCGTTCCAGCCTCCTCCAGCCGAGCAACCCTCTCGTCGCCGCAGACGCTCTCGAGTCGCCGTCGATGGCTTCGCCGGCGAGATTCGAGCTGCCGACCACTCCTCCGCAGGCCGTGCGCCCATCCGCCGCGTTGTCGGCCACCCGCGCTTCCCGACGCGGCCACGGCACCGCCGGCCACCTCTTCAAACCGCGGAAACCCTAAAAATTTTGCGGTGCGCTCCCCGCCGTACCAGAAATCTGGCCGGAGCAGCCCCCTTTCGCCGAGCTCGGCTGGGCGCCATCGCCCTTCCGCCGCCAGGCCAAGAGCCCGCACCGGAACTCCGCCTTCCACCAGGTGATCCCCCTCTTCCTCTCTCACCCTCTCTCGATCACTCTCTCCCCTTCTTCCCATCGCTCTCTCTCTCTCTCTCTCTTAATGTGTGGAATGAGCAGTAGATGACTTGTATTTTTAAAAGGTTATCAATATTATTATTGTTATTATTATTAATAATATTATTATTATTACCTTTATTATTATTTACATTACTGTTATTACTAATATGATTTATTATTATTATTATTACTATTATTATTATTATTATTATTATTATTATTATTATTATTATTATTACTGCTTATTATTATTATTATTATTATTAGTATCACTATTATTGTTATTATTTGTTATATTAAATAAATAGATAAATAATAATTTCCAAAATTATTTTGACAAAACTTAGTATCACTAAAATATTTTTCTTAAAATATTTTGACCAATGAAAAGTTAGTTTTCTACAAAAATTTGTACTTTTACGAATTTAAAGTTTAGCCTAAAAAAATGATTTTTGATTCATCAAGTATTTATCTAGACACATATATGATTAATAAAAATGTAGTTTACAAATTATATATATATAAATTTTTAAGTACTTAAGTAGAATTATTTTCTAGTATATTATAAAATATTTTCTAAAATAATACTATATGTAATTATTTCCATAAATTTTCTTTGATTACCATCATTGGTTGTGTCTAATCAAACACTCTTACTTTCTCGTGAACTTGGACTCTTTCGCAACGACCATGGCTATTAGACAAACAGGACTTGTTGGATCATTGCACCACACCAGGCGTAACACCAGGCAAGACACCTTGCCTTTACTGTTTAAATTTTTTGCTCAATATCATGCATGTTTTAGTTGTTTATTTTAAATTATATGTAAATGCAAATTACTATATTTTATACAATTGGCTTAGAGTTAAGGGACTACCGTCAAATTTAGTGTGTCTCATTGACTTGTCACGATTGTACACGAGTTGTGTGTGAGAGTTGTGAGTATCATGTAGGGGTCACTTGCGTGTGGGCTGATCCCCCGTGCGCATGCGTTAGAATATAACTGCTAATAGATTGTGTAGAAGACTTTGGCAGTTGTTAAGGATTAAACAGTGTCGTGGAGTCGACGCATGTATAGTATCATTGGGGGGAGGGTACAGTTATTAGTGTAGGGGCTACATTTTATTTTTACACACATTTTCGGCCGAGGGTGACTCTCATGAGCACTACCTTCTGTCCAGGTCGATAGCGTCTCGGATGAGCGCTACTTGCTGGCCACTTTCTATTACTTTCTTGCGTGAATCCGTTACAGCCCCTACGTAGAACGTTGTCCTCAAAATGCATATCACATAGGATGGTTAGGAACCTTTACTCATGCATACTTTCCTGTTGAGCTTATTTATTCAGTTTATCGGCATGATATTATGTGTCTTGTTACGTCCCTCTGAGGACCTGGTTTTTTCCCAGGTGTGTGTTTTCGTGATTTCTTGCAGGTGCTCTAGCTAAGGCCATTCCTTTCTTCGTGATGATTGCTCTTGGACTCGCCATTGCTCTCGCTTGCTAAATTATTTCCTTGTATATTTTTCCATATTTAATTTGGTTGGTAGTGGACTTTGTCTCCGCCCAACTATTGTGTACATGACAAACTCAAAGTTGCTTTTATATTATTATTTATCTTTGTGGATGAGATTTAGTGTCTTGGCTTTCTACATATACAACTTATGCATACATACGAACCGTATATTTACTCGTATGTATACAGCTGGCATGATACGTATCTAGTCTCAATTATTTGGGACTGGGGCGTTACATGTTTTTGTGGTGCCCCATGCAGGTCAAGTTTGTCACTTCGGTTACGTAGTTGTACCGATGTGGGCCTGCAATATAGGATTAGAATCTAGGAATCTCATCCACCTACTTGACATCCTTTCTTGACTTCAAATTTCGAACTCTCGTTCGACCTCCTTGAATTGCATCTGCTTGACTCCTTCTACCGTAAATTTCTTAGTTTCGTGTTTAGTAAGATGACTACACTAGTATATGCCCATAGGTTAAACACATGGCTAGATAGATTGCATTGACAATTAATATCCATTGAGGTTATATTTGAGTATAAAGACATTTTTTTTTTCTAGAGATATGATCATAGGGATTAGTTAATTCTAAGTTGGGTAGTAGTAAACTGCCGCCATCAAAAGGATAGTTTAAATTTTATTTTAAATTTACAAGGTGGTATACACAAGAGGATGGCTAGATCGAGAAAGTAAATTTTTATGAATTTTGAAATTGTGAAATAGTTATGATTTAAGTTTTTATATTGTGACACTTGATTTACGGTTAACTTAAGTTTGGATTGTAATATGATAGAGTTTATCTCGAGATTATTTAAAGAGTTTAAATTATGATTTTCTAGACGACTAGAGAGATGAATGTTTAGAAGGAAAAGAACTTGAGGTTTTAAATTGCACGTACGATTTATAAAGTTTATTAAATTCTAAAGAGATGATGGAAAAAAAAATTGTTTAAAATTTTTAAGGAGAAATTCAAATTTCAAATTTTGTCCTATGATCTATGATTTATAGAGTTATTTAGATTTCGAGTTTAAAGCTTGATTATGGATATTTAAAGTTTGGTAAAAGAAAATTTAATTTGAGTTACATGATTTGCGATTGATGAAATCGGCTAAGAGTTTATCTCGAGGTACCTTTGAAAATTAAAATTTTTTTTAAAAAAAAGAAGTGATGGCTTATTATGAAAGTCTAGTTGTGCTGCATTAGATATGATGAAGGTTATTGGAAATTATGATTAAATAATTGAT
The DNA here is from genome assembly GCA_029216955.1 of Iris pallida. NCBI lineage: Eukaryota > Viridiplantae > Streptophyta > Magnoliopsida > Asparagales > Iridaceae > Iris > Iris pallida. Next base: position 107,700 of record JANAVB010006299.1, read on the forward strand.
GGAGTATCTTGAGATTTTATTTCGAAACTTTTGAGGAACTTGAAATCTAGATTAGATCATATTGGTAGAGGACCAAGAAGCAAGAAAGGTCACACTAGTGAGATAGAAGTATTTTACATTAGATTGCCACCTATGGTTATGATGGTGCATATACACAAGTATAGTTAGTCATCGACCAAACCAATGAACATATTTTTGACTTACTCAACCTTCCCTCAATTCTAGATCTTTTGTCGTGACCATCTAATTATTTGAAACTTGAGAAATGATTAGATTGTTTCTTAATTATACTCCATCAAGTGGCTATCCCATCTCTAGAAACTGTATTCCTAACTCATTTTACCCGGATCTACTAGAATCTAAAATTTTCTTTATTTCATGCTTTAAGTTGGTCACTTATTTTGTGCGTTAATCATTATCTCATGAACTCCCACTTTCTATTTTAAATTCTTTTGTGTCCTTTACCGTGACTTGGGTATTTGGAGCACAACACTAGACTTTTCCTTCCCACAAATTTTACAAACAAGACCTACACGAGTCCACCTTCATGTATGTATATCACGTGCCACTAAAACACGTCTCCTTGTACTCAAATTTCATATTGCAACTTTCGGGTCAAAATGACTGGACTCTAATCCCTACCGTGAACCCAATATACTTTTTTAACTATAGATGAGACTCGACCTCGACTCCATTCTTTCGACCCGATATACGATTTTGTTCTACTTAAATTCTTACATGCTTAACCTTGTATTTTATCTTGATTGCTGGACCTATCACACCATTAGTTTAATTCCTTAAGTTGGGTAGAATACCTTATAAACTAGCCTTATGAACTAGCAACCCCTTTGACCTAGTGACCTATATTAGCAAGCTTATTTAGATCCTAGAATCTAGAGGACCTAACCCGTTTAGCCAACTAAGGACTTGGACAAGAAGACTATAGGACGACTGTATGACTTAGAATCATTCTACCTTATTTAAATCTTAATCTCTCGTGCCTATATAATTACCATTTTGACTAATGATGCTAATGTAGCCTAGTTTTTGCAAGCTTATTCCTTATCGAGCTTGTCCAAGGCATATGTTAATTGGGTCGCTCCCACTAACATATTGTCTAATCAGAACCGGTGCATGATGGTCTGATCAACCGAGTGCACTTTGGTTCGCTTTTATCTATCGTCCTACGTGGATGGGGACATAGCTAAACTTGCCCTCTAGAATCCCATCCATGACTGCCTTGGCAATTCCTTTGAAATTATTCGATCGTCTTTGAATCACGTATTCGTATTCGATAACGCCTCCTTCGAACTCTATATTGCTTTCGCCTTCACCTAATTTGGAAGGACGATGGCATTATACTAGAACTTCCTCTAACTGTCCTATCACCATGACCATTACCACCCAATGTAACTATACCTTTGTCTTGAACTACCCGACCTTTCCCTCGACCCTAAATTTACAATATTGACTTTCTAAATCACTTGAATTTAAGAGTGATTACAATCGTCTCTTAATCATATCCTCAACCTAGACTACGATCATATAAACTTCTTTAAACCCTCCTACCTACCGTTGTGCCTTCTCACCCCCTCCTAATTCTTAATTTCGAGGACGGAATTCTTTTAAGTTGGGTAGGATTTAAAACCCCTAAATTTCTACTGTATTTTTTATTTTAATTTCGTACTGATTTAAAATTTTTGTATTGTACGTCGCATAGTCGTATTGTACGTCACGCACGAAATTTTGATTTTCGAAATTGCTCGATGAGTGCGTATATGTGCAAGCGTACATATTTCTTTTAAAAATATTTTTTCTATTTTTATCAATTCAAAATAATATATGTAATAATTATTTTAGCTATCGTACCAAAATCTCAAGCTCATTATTTTATTTATTTATTTATACAAAACCCTTCGTTTATAACAATTATTTCTTGTGCATACGTGTATACTTCCTAAATATTTTACTAGTTTATTTTTATTAAAAATATAATTTTCGAGATTTAGTAATATTAATATTTTTATTATTCAAAAAGATATTTAAAAACATTTATTATTTTCGAAATTATTATTATTGGTATTTAAAAAAATATATTTAGAAGTCATTATGGCCATTTAAATCTTGATTTGATTTTTGAATTTATTTAAATAGATTAAATTGATATCCATATTGGAATTTGATTTATCCCATTGTTTTTAAACTAAAATTTAATTTAATTTAAATTAGATTTGAATTGGATTTGAAATTGGATTCGATTATTGATTTAAATCAAATTGGGTTTAAATATCCAAATCTATAGCTTAATGGGAATTCCCATATCCTATAAATAGGCAGGTACTCCTCCATCATTTTTCCACAAGCCAAAAATATTCCACAAATAATTTCTACCATGAACCGTGCATCGTGTCTATGTCCATCCAGAATCTTATTCCAGTTATTACAAAATACACCACCTCCACCGTGTCGGACACACCCGACAATACAGCCGATCTCCTACTCCTTCCTGTCGTCTCCAGCAACCCAATCACCACTCCAGCATCGTCATTTCGACACAGTCAACACCGTCCATCACCTTCACCATCACCACCACTTCCGTCCTCGCCAAGCCTTCCTGGCTGATTCCACCACCGTCCCCGTCACCCGACGGCCACTATCACAAACCATCGCCCCTACCAAACTCCGACCACAAGCCCGCTCCACCACCGTCACCAACATCCCAGAGAAAAATAAATAGGAGAAACCCTCACCTCGGCTTCCTCCGGCGACGTCCAGCGACCTGACCCGATCCTGACCTTATCTCGGAGCCGCCGCGAGACTCCCCGTTCTAACCTCCTCCAGCCGAGCAGCCCTCTCGTCGCCGCAGACGCTCTCGAGTCGCCGTCGATGGCTTCGCCGGCGAGATTCGAGCCGCCGACCACTCCTCCGCAGGCCGTGCGCCCATCCGCCGCGTTGTCGGCCACCCGCGCTTCCCGACGCGGCCACGGCACCGCCGGCCACCTCTTCAACCCTTCGCCGTGGAAACCCTAAAAAGTTTGCGGTGCGCTCCCCGCCGTGCCAGAAATCCGGCCGGAGTAGCCCCCTTTCGCCGAGCTCGGCCGGGCGCCACCGCCCTTCCGCCGCCAGGCCAAGCGCCCGCGCCGGAACTTCGCCTTCCCCCAGGTGATCCCCCTCTTCCTCTCTCACCCTCTCTCGATCACTCTCTCCCTTCTTCCCATCGCTCTCTCTCTCTCTCTCTCTCTTAATGTGTGGAATGAGCAGTAGATGACTTGTATTTTTAAAAGGTTATCAATATTATTATTGTTATTATTATTAATAATATTATTATTATTAGTTTTATTATTATTTACATTACTGTTATTACTAATATGATTTATTATTATTATTACTATTATTATTATTATTACTGCTTATTATTATTATTATTACTATTATTAGTATCACTATTATTGTTATTATTTGTTATAATAAATAAATAGATAAATAATAATTTCCAAAATTATTTTGACAAAACTTAGTATCACTAAAATATTTTTCTTAAAATATTTTGACCAATGAAAAGTTAGTTTTCTACAAAAATTTGTACTTTTACGAATTTAAAGTTTAGCCTAAAAGAATGATTTTTGATTCATCAAGTATTTATCTAGACACATATATGATTAATAAAAATATAGTTTACAAATTATATATATATAAATTTTTAAGTACTTAAGTAGAATTATTTTCTAGTATATTATAAAATATTTTCTAAAATAATACTATATGTAATTATTTCCATAAATTTTCTTTGATTACCAACATTGGTTGTGTCTAATCAAACACTCTTACTTTCCCGTGAACTTGGACTCTTTCGCAACGACCATGGCTATTAGACAAACAGGACTTGTCGGATCATTGCACCACACCAGGCGTAACACCAGGCAAGACACCTTGCCTTTACTGTTTAAATTTTCTGCTCAATATCATGCATGTTTTAGTTGTTTATTTTAAATTATATGTAAATGCAAATTACTATATTTTATACATTTGGCTTAGAGTTAAGGGACTACCGTTAAATTTAGTGTGTCTCATTGACTTGTCACGATTGTACACGAGTTGTGTGTGAGAGTTGTGAGTATCATGTAGGGGTCACTCGCGTGTGGGCTGATCCTCCGTGCGCATGCGTTAGAATATAACTGCTAATAGATAGTGTAGAAGACTTTGGCAGTTATTAAGGATTAAACAGTGTCGTGGAGTCGACGCATGTATAGTATCATTGGGGGGAGGGGACAATTATTAGCGTAGGGGCTACATTTTATTTTTATACATATTTTGGGCCGAGGGTGACTCTCATGAGCACTACCTTCTGCCCAGGTCGATAGCGTCTCGGATGAGCGCTACTTGCTGGCCACTTTCTATTACTTGCTTGCGTGAATCCGTTACAGTCCCTGCGTAGAACGTTGTCCTCAAAATGCATATCACATAGGATGGTTAGGAACCTTTACTCATGCATACTTTTTTGTTGGGCTTATTTATTCAGTTTATTGGCATGATATTATGTGTCTTGTTACGTCCCTCTGAGAACCTGGTTTTTCCCCAGCGTGTGTTTTCGTGATTTCTTGCAGGTGCTCTAGCTAAGGCCATTCCTTCCTTCGTGATGATTGCTCTTGGACTCGCCATTGCTCTCGCTTGCTAAATTATTTTCTTGTATATTTTTCCATATTTAATTTGGTTGGTAGTGGAGTACATGGCAAACTCAAAGTTGCTTTTATATTATTATTTATCTTTGTGGATGAGATTTAGTGTCTTGGCTTTCTACATATACAGCTTATGTATACATACGAGCCGTATATTTACTCTTATGTATACAGCTGGCATGATACGTATCTAGTCTCAATTATTTAGGACTGGGACGTTACAGGAATCATGTTTGATTGGCTAGTATAGGCTTGGTTAGGCCTAGTGAGACTTGTTTGGGCTAGGACTTGACCTAGTTGACTAGTGTGGTTGACAAGAGTTGACCAAGTATTGACTTTAGTCTAGTTTGACCTAGACAGCATGCAGATGCATTGTAGATTACTATTATCATCTCCTGTATACATCTTGACTTGTGTTGCTCTAACTAGGAGTCAGGTACCTCATCTCGGACAGTACATTTACTTCAGACATTCAGATACGAGGCGAGTACATTCTCTGATCATTTCATATCCTGCTTAGAATTATTTCCTGCATTAAATTACTTTACTTGATACTGTCACGTTGGTCACACGGATTAGTACTATCTGGATCCCTTCTTGAGATGTTACCCCTTCAGGGAGCATCGGGGTACTCTATGTTCTGTGCGTTTCACTTACATGGCGTATCACTATGCTTCTTTGGTTCTTTGATCACTTGTGACATATATTCATATGATCACAGATTCTTCTTTGAATCCTTATCCCATTTATTGGGTTTTCCAGAAACCCCATTTATGGGACAATTACGTACCACCCTTCGGGGGCTTATCACCCTTTGGGGGCTTATCACCCTTTAGGGGCATATCACCCTTTGGGGGCTTATCACCCTTTGGGGCTTATCACCCTTTGGGGGCTTACCACCCTTCGGAGGCTGTTACATAGAATCATAACATAACCTATTTGGATCCTTATGTATTAATTGGGGGTACGGGGGAGTATAAATAGCCATGTGAACAATTCCAAAGTAGAATAGCCATATACGCCTCTTTAGTATTGCCATGTACAAATCAAGCCGTTCACATGTCGACTTTGTACTTTAAATCACTAGTCACTGGTAGCTCTTTACTTATAGTAGATATTTCTATTATAGTTCTCTCTCTGTTTACATACTGTATTTCTTCAGTATCTATATCTTACTTTACTGCATGATTATATTTTCTAACCTGCTATGAACTGTTGAGATGTATTGTGCTCGCTCCCGTCCTGACTGGACCTGTTGAAAATTTTACAGAGGATGATGAGGAACCCTACAACCCTTACTTTGGAGCTTGCCTAGATGACACTCGCGACTTGGACCCCTGGGGAGGTTCAGACAGCTGCTGAGGACGATGCCTTGCTTAGTATAGATAGCTTAGACTGTTTCCCTTTCATGTTTAGTTGTTGTCCTTGATTCCAGAGTTTGTATATTTTTAAAGATGTTGAGATTGTTATTCATTTCTGTTGTACCTCAATTGAGGGTTTCTTATCTATTTTATTGTGCTACATTCTACCTTAGATTATGATTGAGTTGTACCTCTGTGTTGGCCTCCTTATGGAGAGTATTCATATTATATTAGTTATAGTTCATGACCTAGAACAGCGTTCTACCGCCGACACTGCAGCGTAGGCTGGGCGCTGTTACGTTCTCGTACCCTCACAGTGGGTGCGGGTCGTGACACATTTTTAGTGGTGGCCCATGCAGGTCGAGTTTGTGTAGTGGTATTCGAACTAGAGTATCACTACAGCCTGCAGTAGGATTAGGATTATTTTGAGGTACTCAATCACATTAGGAAAAACTCTTAACTGGATTCCTGCCATCTAAATTCCTGATACTTCCTTGAATAACTGTCCTCCCTTGAATTACCGTTTCTATCTCAGTATTGATTCCTTGTTTGATCTGTCTCCAGGATGATGATCGAGACACGATCGCATCGCTCTGGCTCAGCAGACGCTGGTGAGAGGCCTACCACCCCTCGCCTGATTGTGGACGCTGGGACCACAGCACCCCCTATTTCTGCTCATATAGGAGCTTCTGTAGCTTTTGGGAGCGCACCTCCACCTGTTCGGAGGTCTTTCTCCGTCATTCCAGATATCTACCAGCAGCAGTTACCGTCAGGGACAGTAGATGCGGTTCAGGTGTTTACCTTCTTCCAGCGATTCTTGGAGTTTCAGCAGCAGATACAGCAGAGCCAGTCTAATACTATCCGACAGAGCATACAAGATACTCACCAGTTGGTCAGGACGACAGTAGAGCTGGTGGCTGCTCAGCCATAGGGAGGCCAGATGCAGTCGTATCAGCCGAGGACTCCAGACATCTATTCCATCAAGAAGATGGGACCCCGAGACTTCAAGGGTACAGAGGGCATCATATACGCTGACGATTGGATAGAGCACATTGAGGAGATATTCCGATTGGCACAGATACCACCAGGATTACAGATCGAGGCAGCCGCCAGTCAGATGCAGGACTTGGCCCGTACCTGGTACCAGACAGACCCGAGGGTTGGTACAGTCGGTTAAACTTGGGCAGCGTTCAAGAAACTGTTCAAGGAGAAATTCTTTCTCGATACCGCAATCTGTGCTTTGGAGGCGCAATTCGAGAGTTTGGTTCAGGGGAACCAGACCGTTGAGGAGTACGCTGGAGAGTTCAACCGTTTGAGAAGATTCATCGAGGATCTTACCGAGGTCGGAAAGGCGAGGAGGTTCCGTAGGGGTTTGATCAAGGAGATCAAGTCATATACCAAGAGCGACCGTGACGCCACTTTCGAGCAGATTCTGGTAGGAGCCATGACGACGCAGGACGATCTTGGGCTGAAGGAGAAGAGGGTGCGAGACACTCAGGGTGCTAGTGGCTGTGAGGGCTCGGCCAAGATGCCCCGCTTACAGTTTCAGCAGCTGTATCCGTACCAGATGCCCCACTTACAGTTTCAGCAGCAGTATCCGCAGCAGATGCTACCTCTACAGTTTCAGCAACAGTACCAGCAGTCGAGGGTCTACCTTCAGCAGCGGCAGTTTTAGGACCGTGTACCCTTTCAGCAGGCGCAGCAGCCACAAAGGCAGCAGCAGACCCCGGGACAGCAGCTTGTTATCATTTGCCCTTTTTGTAAAAGACCAGGGCACGATTGGGGCGAATGTCGGAAGAGGCTGGGCAGATGTTTGCATTGCGGAGGATCCGATCATCGTCTGAGAGAGTGTCCCGAGTAATCGGGACAGACGGTTCAGAGAGCAGGAGCTAGGGCTCCAGTAGGCCAGCAGAGGGGATTACCCTTACCGACTCAGTAGCAGAGGTACATGCAGCATCAGCAGCAGGCCAGAGGAGGCCAACAAGGGCGAGCTTTCGCCAGGACAGTCGAGGATGCTCAGGCCGTTGGAGATCTAGTTGCAGGTTCCGTTCTTTTGCCTCAAATTCTGCAATTGCCTCTTATAACTGCCTTGAAATTTTGATTCCTTCTGTTCCCTGTTGATTTATCAATTTTGTCCTGTTGTTCTTGTGTTATGTTTGATTTCTTCTGAGATAAATCATATGGGCTAGGTCACCCAGTTATGGAATCTAGAATCTTCGATAGTCGTGTTTAGCTGGCATAGTGAGGACATATAGTCAGATTTAGGACGTATTTCTCGGGTGTGGAAATTTAAGGTTTTCGCTGCCAAGCATGCGACAATACAAAAATTTTAAATACCATAATTCTAGAGGTATGTGCCTTAGTCGAGGACTCTGTGATTATCGTAGCCTTGCTCACTAGCATGACGAAGATTCTGAGTATCATGATTTTGGACAGACGCATATGATTATCTAACGGTATGTTTGAGACTTTCATTGTGGGGTGTTTGACCTAGAAGGACTGCTACCATCTTAATTTTGAGGACGAAATTTTTATAAGGTGTGTAGGATTGTAACACCCAGTTTTTCCAAATGAGGATAATTTTGAAATTTTGTATTTTAATTTATTTAATTATGGTATTTAAAATTTTATATAATTTTTATTGATTTTTAATCATTTTAAAAAACTATTTTAAATCATGACTTAAGATTTGGTGTCTTGCTAGTGTAACCCTAGAGCCTAGCTATGTGATTAGGGTATTTCATTTATTATTTCTAGATTGAGGGGTATTTTAGTCATTTTTGAAATTTTGGGAATTATTTGAAATTATTATTTATTATTTAGATTTATTATAATTAATGTGATTTTTAGTGATTTTTAGAGATTTTTAGTATAATTGATTTTGGGCCTATAGTTGACTTTGACTAGTGTTGACAAGGAGACTAACCTAGAGACTAACCTAGGTTATGGCCACTTGGTTAGGTTAAGTAACCTTGGTTTGACCTAAGTTAGTGAGGTTTAACTCATGGGAACTTGTTTGGAGAGTTTAGGAGTTGATTAGGCTAGAATGGCTTATGACTTCATAAGTCATGACTAATGACTTGAGACTTAAAGCCCATAAGCCCACACCATGTAGCAAACCCTCACCCTAATCAGCCTATGGCAGCCAACCTAGGGTTCCACACCCTATTTAATGCCTCTTCCATTTGTTCTTGCCTCTTTTATTGTTTTTCTTCTCAAGCTTGGAGAAAGAGGTATAGCCATTTTCCCCAATCTATAACTTTTCTATTTTAACTCCTTTTTGGCTCAAACCACTTGCATTAGATTCTAATTGTCTCCCTCTTGCTGTTCATAGAGGATAATCCCAGCCTTGGGGCAATTTGGAGAGTTTGGCTAACAAGGAGAAACCCCCTTTTTGGAGCCTTTCATTGGAATTTCAACATATAGGTAAATCTCTATTCTCTCCACCAAATTTAGTTTTCTTTGCATGGATAGGAAGCCCTAGGTGTCCCCTAGCAGTAGGTATTAGATTTGTGTCATTTCGTGTCCGTTTGGTGTCCGTATCGGACATGTGTCATGATGTGTGTATAGGTGTTTGATTAAATGTCACAAAGGATTTTATTTTCGATTTTTGAAAAACTAATTACATAGATACCTAGGCCTATATGTGTATGATAATGTTTGTGAAGACTGATATGGATTTCGTGTCATTTTTGTGTCATAAATTGGATACGCACACACCCGCATAGCCCCGTGCACGTGTCCTGCTACCTGTGTCCGAGTTCTCCCTGGACACAGCAGTAGAGGACACAAAATTTTGCGTGCACATAGGGGACATGACTAACATTGACCCTATAAAATTTTGTGAGGTTTTATTGAATGGTTTGGGAGCAATCGAGCCCGCACCGGTTTTACACTGTTGCACACGCGCACAGACACTCAACTGACACGCTGCTACAACTATGACACGACACCACGTGGACACGTTTCAGGCATGTGGACACATACCTCTACCCTAGGCGTACACGTATGCACGGCCACGTGTCACCACGTGGCCTGTGTCATGCACTGGACACACGTGCACGCGTGCACGACACTGTCTAGTGCACAATGCTCGTGTCTGTGTGTGTTGTGATTTGGACATGATTTTGTCTAGTATCTTGGACACAAGTGTATGCCTGGACACGTACACAGTGTACACAATGCTTACCAACCTTTGCTTTGGGTTCTTGCTATGATTTGATATTCGAAATTGGATGAAACCCCTATTTCTGATACTCACTGTCCTTCTCCTTTTCAGAATTTAATTTCGATTGCTTGGGAATTTAAGGACTTGGTTGTTGGTTTAATACTGAGATTAATGATTAAATAACATGTTTGGATCCTGGACATGTGTATTAGTTGTTGTTGGTTGATTTTACAGTTTGGATTTTATTTTACATTTCAAAATGGATTTTGATATTGTTGGAATGAAATATGTGTGAACTGCTATGTGAACTGATGGATTAATATTACACCGGTGAAATCACTCACACACATCATATTTTCCTCACATAGATTTTCCCTAGGCCTCCACTTCATAAACACTATTTTGGGTTCCTGGAAATGTCCCCACCTGCACACTCTCACATGCCCACACCTTGATTAGGTCCCCTATCAAAGTGTGGTTGACACTGTCACAAATTCTGAGAATAATATACCCATATATGCACAAACACATTTACACAAAAATCTGAGAACAGGTTTCCCATACTCCTGTTGAAACCTAGGAAATATTTCACACTTTGAACTGTTAGATTGCTATGATATTCCTGATGACACTGAGATTTACCAGGTTTACAAAAAACTTGAGAATTCTGGACACTTGACACAAGTGCACATACACATTGACTCATTTTTCCTGTTATACACTATGCCATTGCACCCTTAACCATGTATACACAGGAAACCAATTTATGTTCTTCACCCACACAGCTGTGATCACACACTCACATTATTACCTCACATAAGTCTTTCTCACATCACACTCATACACACAAAACTGAAGCATCACACACACATTCTAAGTTTTTCTCACATTGTACTCCTCTATGATACACACACAATCACACACACACACATATGCACTTAACACTCATAGCTCACACTCTCATACCTCACATCACATATGCCAAACTGAGACACAAAAGGCACACACACTCAAATCAGTCCACTTAATCCCTAAACCCAACCATGAAGCAGCCCTCCCAAATACCTCTAAATCCAGTCCACAGTTAGCCCACATAACAGTCCAAAATCAGCCCTTCATTCAGTCCATAAACCCCCCCTTGCTTCAAATTCCAGCCCAATACATGCCCATAAAACCTGTCCTAAACACCACACAATACAGTCCTCTAACAGCCCCTTTGCTGCCCTTATTGCTGTCCATGTATAGTCCTATATGCTGCCAATATCAGTCCTTTACACCATGCACTGTCACATGTATAAGATGACACTCACTTCCCTCTACTTTGCACTTGACACACATGAGATCACTCACACACCCACACAATCAAATGCCCTTGAACACACACATGTTAGTACTTTCCCACACACATGCCACTATGTTAGCACACACACACACAAGCATGATTTTTCCCCTATCTTTTATATGTGTACATATGTATATATAATATATATATACCAATGTGATATATATGATATAATATAAATATTGCTTTTGCATATATAAATAGTATGTATATAGACATATAGGAATTGATATGTATATATGGTACTTGGTATATGTGTTGCCTAATATATGAATTTGGCTCATGGTCTGTGTAGTGTAGCCTATGGTATCCTTGTGTAGCCTTGTGTATGTGGAATATGCACATGAGTTGGGTTTTGTGAACCTGTGTTACTTGAATGGTGTGTGTTTGCTCTGTGACTTGGGAATCATGTTTGATTGGCTAGTATAGGCTTAGTTAGGCCTAGTGAGACTTGTTAGACTTGTTTGGGCTAGGACTTGACCTAGTTGACTAGTGTGGTTGACTAGAGTTGACCAAGTGATGACTTTAGTCTAGTTTGACCTAGACAGCATGCAGATGCATTGTAGATTACTATTATCATCCCCTGTATACATCTTGACTTGTGTTGCTCTAACTAGGAGTCAGGTACCTCATCTCGGACATTACATTTACTTCAGACATTCAGATACGAGGCGAGTACATTCTCTGATCGTTTCATATCCTGCTTAGAATTATTTCCTGTATTAAATTACTTTACTTGATACTGTCACGTTGGTCACACGGATTAGTACTATATGGATCCCTTCTTGAGATGTTATCCCTTCAGGGAGCATCGGGATACTCTATGTTCTGTGCGTTTCACTTACATGGCGTATCACTATGCTTCTTTGGTTCTTTGATCACTTGTGACATATACTCATATGATCACAGAGTCTTCTTTGAATCCTTATCCCATTTATTGGGTTTCCCAGAAACCCTATTTATGGGACTACTATGTACCACCCTTCGCGGGCTTATCACCCTTTGGGGGCTTATCACCCTTTGGGGGCATATCACCCTTTGGGGGCTTATCACCCTTTGGGGACCTATCACCCTTTGGGGGCTTACCACCATTCGGGGGCTGTTACATAGAATCATAACATAACCTGTTTGGATCCTTGTATATTAATTAGGGGTACGGAGGAGTATAAATAGCCATGTGAACAATTCCAAAGTAGAATAGCCATGTACGCCTCTTTAGTATAGCCATGTACAAATCAAGCCGTTCACATATCGACTTTGTACTCTAAATCACTAGTCACTGGTAGCTCTTTACTTATAGTAGATATTTCTATTATAGTTCTCTCTCTCTGTTTACATACTGCATTTCTTTAGTATCTATATCTTACTTTACTGCATGATTATATTTTCTAACCTGCTATGAACTGTTGAGATGTATTGTGCTCGCTCCCGTCCTGACTGGACCTGTTGAAAATTTTACAGAGGATGATGAGGAACCCTGCAACCCTTACTTTGGAGCTTGCCTAGATGACACTCGCGACCTGGACCCCTGGGGAGGTTCAGGCAGCTGCTGAGGACGATGCCTTGCTTAGTATAGATAGCTTAGACTGTTTCCTTTTCATGTTTAGTTGTTGTCCTTGATTCCAGAGTTTGTATATTTTTAGAGATGTTAAAATTGTTATTCATTTCTATTGTACCTCAATTGAGGGTTTTTTTTATCTATTTCATCGTGCTATATTCTACCTTAGATTGTGATTGAGTTGTACCTTTGTGTTGGCCTCCTTATGGAGAGTATTCATATTATATTAGTTATAGTTCATGACCTAGAACAGCGTTCTAACCGCCGACACTACGGCGTAGGCTGGGCGCTGTTACGTTCTCGTACCCTCACAGTGGGTGCGGGTTTTGACACATTCTAGTGCATATTTCTTCTCCAAATTTAAGAAGAGGGTCTCTTGCATCATTCTCTTCCATCCTTCATCATCCTTTTGAGGTATAATTTCACTCTTCTCTCTATCTAAATTTCTTTATTTTCTTCATTACTCATGGCTCCCAAGTTATTTAATAGAGGCAAGAGGCTTCGAACCGAGGGTGCGTCCTCTTCGAATCCTCTTCCTTGCAATGAACAACCAGTTCAACAACCGATTCAACAACCCATTCACCCGTTGTTCAATCCACCTCGTCCCATTGAACCCAACACGTACGATGACTGAATATTTGTGTCACTAGACGCTTCAAACGAATGGTTTAGTAATTTTCGATCACGTCCCGTGTGCGCGAGTCATCCTATTAACTTTACCATATTTTATCAATATGACTCCCTATTCCATGATTTGTGTCTTGATGAACTTGTCACTACAAATTCACTTATCTATTTAAATGCTATTCAAATATTTTATTGCAATCTTACACATGATGATACACGTTTATATGTTGCTCGCATTGACATATCTTTTGATGACTTTGAATTGGCAGAATATCTTAAAATTTCGGAGCCTAACTCATGGGAGAAACTTGTCGATGCTCGCAAGTTTCAATTCCTCGATGGGTCTTCCCTCGAAAGCTTCAAGGACGATTTGTGTACCCCAAACACACGTCCACGCAAGCTTCTTGCCAAATTTCTCAATCCTTACTTCTATGAACTTCATCGCATTGTCTTCAACACAATTCTGCCCAAAGCGGGATCGACTGATGAGGTTACATATTTTGAGATCTCTGCTTTGTATCACCTACACTTCCATGTCCCATTCAATCTTCCACGCACCATGATGGACTGGATGATAAATGCTAGGAAGAAGCCAAGGTCTTTGGTCTATGCTCTCTATCTTCCATAATTTTCTGTACTTTTCATGTCCCACTTGATGAGTGTCAGTTCCTCCCTGCCCCTGCCTTCCTATCTAAGGTACGGCGGCTTCAAGCAGCTGTCGGTTCTCCTGCTGAGTTCGACTCCGATGCTCAGGCTGACGCACCTGCTCTTGGACAGGATGCGCCCCCTCCTCCTGCTACTCTTGAGTCAATTCAGACTATGCTCTACGATCGATTCGTATTAGAGGATGATCGCTAGACCCAGCTTGACTACCGTACTACTCTGCAGATAGTGCCATCAGCAACTCACTGTATGACATTCGGTACTCTATGTCTCGGTATCCTTTCAAGCCTATTCCTATGGAGCGGGACCCTGCTCGCGATGGATACCGTATCGATGACCCTTGGGTTATACGCTATCTGGATCTGGATGTGGCTTTCGTAGATTCTCGTCGTTCATTCACTGATCCATCTGACGACGCTGGACCTTCACGAGCTCCGTGATGGATGTGGTCTCCTACTTGCTGCTGCTGCTGAGGATCTTGTTTACTTTTTATGCACTATGGATTTCTAGTTTATGTAGTTGCTCTTTATTGTATTAGACTTCTTTATGTTCTATGACTCTTGAGATACTTGATGCAGTTTTTTAGTATTTTGGTGTGCTTGCCAGTTATTTCCATTTACAAATTCTCTGGTTGTTTGTGTTGATAAATGACAAAGGGGGAGACTTATTTGATATTCATATTAATATTAATATTTTTATTATCATATCATATTGTGTATCTGTGCCTTGGGAAAGCTTGTATTTATCAGGACAAAAGAAACGTTGGCTTACGTCGAAGTAATGTTTACGGGGGAGCTACTGCTAGTTCCACACTGATTACGGGGGAGCTACTATTTTTTAAATGTGTCCAAGTATGAACATTGAATATAGAAATATCATTTTGTCAATTATCAATATGGGAGAGATTGTTGACACAAAATCACAGTCAACCAAATATTGATAAAATTGACAATATGATACTTGTCATAATTCAATATGACACATCAAGACTGAACTCAGTACAAGACGAACGACGGCTCGTACCTACAGCGCACTATGTTTCGAGTCTGTATTTTTACTTTTCTTGAGTCTAGACAAATGTAAACTGAGTTACGCTGAGTAATTTAGGCCTATTCCTATCTCCAAGCCTTAAACCAAAAGCTCCACCAAAACCAACTAGCCCATTTAGCCCATTAGAACCATTCTGTCTTCTGGAGACAGAGTTCGGGCCGAACTCTGCCTCCACACAGAGTTCAGGCCAATTCTGTCCCCTAAATTATATGACCCTAATTTTTAGGGTTTGCTGTATGCTAGTTGTCCAACGGCCAAAAATTTGAATTCTTGACCCAGAATTCTGGCCGAATTATGCCTATCCAGAACCCTATAAATAGGCCTTGAATTCTCACTTTTACAATCATCCAAACTTCTCGTCTTCTCTCTAAAGCCTTATACAAGCCTTACTCTTCTCATCTACTAGCCACAAGCTCCCTAAGCCTCAAAGTGCTCAGTACTCTTCAGTTAGGAGTTTGTGCAAGAGTTCAAAAAGTCGCTTGGAAAATTTCAAGCATCGCCATTAAGATCTCTGTAATAAGTTGACGTACTCTTCTGAAGAAAAGACACGGGGTGTAACTACTATTTCACAAATAGTGGATTTAATCCTGAGCTAGAGTTCTCAGGCCTGGACTAGTCCTCTACGAGGGAAACTAAGTTAAAATCGGCTGTGTTTGCGTATGCTTTCTCGTTCTTTGTAATTTCCACATTTACTCTGATTATTTACTGTTGGTGAAAGAGTTTTAATTTTTAATTGGATATTGTCATAAACTCTATTCACCCTCCTCTAGAGTTGCCTACTTGTTCTTCAGCAAGGTATCTTGCCTGAGATTGTGTGCACAAAGTAAATATAAGCAATAAATATAAGCAGTAAATATCACAAGTTTTATCTCGATTTGACGAACGTGCACAAAGTAATTGGAAAATTTGCAAAAAGGTCGATACGGTGAATTTTGACAGATACGCATTAAATTCGTCGCTCATACGCGACCAATTTGAATTTCGTCAAAGCCCACACATCCACGAAATCGATACGCACCTTTCGATGCTTTCGGTTTGTGACCACGTTGCCCGGTTTGGCGGGACGTACGTCGTATCGAAGGATTTTATAATTTTTCAAAACTGTTTTAGTATTAGTTTTCATGATTTTTAAAAACAAATAACCTGAACTATATTTAATGAAAACAGAAACTAAAATGAGGCTTTCAATCTCTGTTAGGTTGTCTGTAATACTGTCCAGATGGATTTTCAAAACTGTTAATAGGTTGACGAGGATCTGTCCGTAAACAGGGGTTCATGGACTGCTCTACGTCCTATTTTCGAATAGGATTTTGATCGACTTTGCATCGATTTCTAGGATAGGTCGTACAACGATATCAAGAACTAACTACTTGGGTTTGAAGACGGTAATGTTGTGATCGTAATAGACCCATCGGCTCAGAAAATAATGGCAAGATAAAGGAAGAATTTACCTGGAATATAGCGATGCTCTGCGACTGCTGCTGCTGTTAATGGCTACTGTCGCTCGGCCTTGCCACGGCTGCTGTCGGCCTCGTCGCTGCAGCACCGCCGCGCACGGTAGGGCGACGACCAAGGTCGCCGGGGACGCAGAGGATGGCGACCAGGTCGGGGGCTAGGGTTTGTTAAACGAACTCCTCCCTTGGCGCTCGTTATATGCATATGGAAAGGAATGGGTCGGTTCTGAGATGTTGTGGGGGGGGGAATCGGGTTTTGCACTGGGTACATTATATATATATATATATATATATATATATATATATATATATATATATATATATATATATATATATATTCCTTTTTAGTATTATATAGATCAATACATAGTATTTTGACTTAATAAAACCAAAATAAATCCTAATTAAATTCTAATTAACTATATTTTTTATAATAAAACTATACACAAGATTTTATAAAAATCATATATAATTCTACTTAAAATCTAATTAAATATTTTAAATAAAACTATACATAGGACTTTATTTAATAAAAACCAATACATATTCTAATAAAATTTAATAAATACATTTTTCCTTCTAAGAGTTTAAAATAATTTCTACTATAACTAAACATTATATAAGAATATTGATCATTGGAGAACATATATAAAATATTGATATTATTTAATAATCTTAAACTAGATTCACCTTGTAAAGAAACTTGTCTATTACAAATGAAATACTAACTAAATATTTATATATCTATATATGGAAATACATATATTTATAATTGTCAAATTTTCCAAATAAAATTATAAGAAATTTCCAGTACTAAAAATCGCTCCAATATTTGGTAAATTTATTTGTAAAAACATTGCCTAAAATAATATCTACCAGTTTAGAAACTCATAAATTAAATTTCAAGGCTGTTTAGAAAATAAGAAAAATAAAAATAATACTTAAATTTTTCAATAATAATAAATAAATATGAAGGTTTACAACCGCGCTCGCAGTCGACGTGCAGACCCCCTTGACCAAGCCCTCGAGTGCTGCCGATCTGCGGTCCATGTCGACTCCGCGAGGCCAGCGCTCGCCTCCGTGCCAGCTCCGGTGGAGAGCCGGTGAGCCTCTTCCCAAGTCTTCACTCTCCGCCAACTCTCGGTGAGTCTGGATAGTGTTAGTCCCGAGGCACAAATTTTTGATAAAAAACTGAGAAAATGAAACAATTATAAAAATAAGGTTTCTATGCAACACTTCAAAGAAGGTGCACAACAGAGATCCTAGGAGGATTTTAGATTACGAAAATCTAAAAAGATTTCGTAACCAGCAAACGATAGTAGTACTTTTAAAAAGAAAATACAAATTGAATTGCCAGCAGCAGCAAAGTGGATGACAGGTGAAAGATGAAGGAACAGCCTGCTGGGGTGAACGATCACCGTTGCTTAAAGCTTAATTTGCCCCGCACGAACTGTTTCCAGGAACCAGCAAGTTCGACGGAGAACTTTGGAATACTCTGCCCTTCTGACTCTTCGGAAGGCGCACAGACTCTTGTACTAAGTGGCCCTGGTGCACTGCTTCTCTTCTCTCTCAAACTCTGTGGAAACACATAAGGAATTGTGCTAAAAATACTTCTGCCTTATGTGAATTCTGAACTTCTATCTCCGAGAGAGAGCAGAGAAGCTTTTATAGCCTCGCTTATAACCGCTTAGTTAGCAACATGTTCGGGATGTAGGAAGAAACCATCCCGAACATGCTGTAACTGCTCAATCGTGCATAGACACGATCTGAGCCAAAGGGCGTACAGCACGCGCTCTGCGCCACTTGTGCAACGCGTGCACAGCCGCTCTAGCGCACTGCGCACCCTGCGCCATACGCGTAACTTGTGCCACATGCACAACTTGCGCCACTTGCACACCGTGCGCACCCCGCCCCAACCGCCACGCAACCTGCAGTGCTAACCATCGCGCAACCTACAACGCTAACCGCCGCGTAACCTGTCAGTGCCAACAGGCGTGCCATCTGGCCGTACGGACTGGCACGCAAACAGCTGCACAAAAGGCTCGTGCAACGAGCGTAACTTAAGCGCACTATGCACCTAGCGACGATGCTGACGTGCTAATTGTAAAGTGCGCCAATAAAATGCCATATTACATCTCATGAGCCCATGAGCCCGAGTCCGAGTCGCTAAGCCCCTACGGGGCTTAGCTCCAATGGAATAAATTCTAAGAGCAAAAAGCATGAATGCTTCATTATTGATTTGGCCTTTTTTTCCACTAGAAAAATACCCCCACATGGCACACCCATGTGCACCTCCACACCACTTGTGCATCCTTAAATAATCATAGCTTATATATAGAGATACACTTCCTTTGGCCTAGCCGATGTGGGACTAAACTTTCCAATACAAAGGCCAAAAACCCAACAATCCTCCGTATCTTTATATATGGGTTTGAGTGTTTCCCACAGTAACTGCCTATCATGTATTAGGATAGATGTCACTGACGACTTGAATCTTCCCACATGGGTCAAACAACAGACTATAATACAAGAATGGACTAAGCCTTGAATTATGCACCATAGCTGAAATTCTTTCCACTCACATAATATAGTTACATGTGCTTCTGGCCGCACATTAAAGGCCCTATGCCAGCCTGATTTCAGTATATAATTTTGGGCGTCTACAAGTTTATCCTCAAGAGACGGCCTGATATCTCTTTCCATACACTATAGGTGAGTTCTTTGTTAAAGAGACATGGCATGAAGCACTTTGCGGTTCCCTTTCGGTGCTACGCTGCTATGACATGGCCTAAAGCTGAGGCCTTACCCCGTACCGGGAACCTCATTTTAGTGTCATACTACTGTAGCTTGAGGTCACCGCCTCTTTGTAGTGCCATACTACCCAGCATGAAACCTTAGGCTCCCTTGTGGTATTACGCCGTAATGACATGGCTTGCAAGGCCGAGGCTTTACCCCTATCCGGGTACCTCATTGTGGTGTCGTGCCACTGTAACATGAGGAACTCCTACCATTTGTAGTGCTGACTATACCCCTCTTTAATTTTAATATAGAACATTAGGCTACCTATCTATTTGCGGTGCTACGCCGCTGTGACTTGGCTCGCAAAGCTAAGATATTACCCCTTTCGGAAATCTCATGGTGGAGTCACCCTACTGTAGCATGGAGTTTCACTCCTTGTAATGTGCACTACCGTGCTTCCTGTAAAGCACACCAGGCATTTACTCTGCCTGAGAACTCATTAAGGCGTTTAAGCCAACCTTCCCACAGGATCCATTTTCCGCAGAAAACAACAGTAGACAACAGTGGTTGTAGGTCATAACCTCTCCATGCCCAATAGGACATGTACCCACCGTTCTTGATATTCTTCCGATTAATGGTCCTCCCTTGAACCAAAAGCTAGATGCCTAGTAGATTTCTCTTTGAACTAATAGCATAAAACTTTCTGGTAGGATTGCAATAATACAATAGCAGAATACCTTCAAGCCCATTTTACTTGCTGTGTCATCGACCAGCTGGCGCTTGAGGCCCTTGGTGAATGGATCCGCCAGGTTTTCCTAACTCCGAACATCAATCACTGCAATTACACCTCTCTTGATAAGATCGTGTACTGCCCTGTGCTTCAACCGCACAGTCCTCTTCTTCCTGTTGAAGAGGTCATTTGATGCTACCGTCGCAGTCACCTGGTTGTCGTAGTATATCGGTATTACCGATATTTACGCCCCAACCACTGGAAGTTCATACATGAGCTCCTGAAGCCATTCTGCTTCCTCCGCTACAGTATCAAGTGCAAAGAACTCAGATTCCATGGATGACCGTGAGAGCATAGTCTACTTCTTCGACTTCATGATATAGTAGCTCCATCCATTGTGAAAATGAATCCGCCTGTGGACCTCTCGCTCTCCACCTCTGAGCACCAGCTGGTATCACTGAAGCCTTCTACTACCGGCGGATCTTTGCTGTAGTGCAGTGCATATGTCTGAGTCTTCTTGAGATATCTCATAACCTATTTCATAGCTTTCCAGTGCTCAATGCCTGGGTTTCTCATGAAACGACTCAGCATTCCCACGATGAAAGCTATGTCAGGCCTTGTGGCAGTAGTAGCATACATCAAACTCCCGATTACGCTTGTATACTCTAGCTGCCTGACGCTTTCCCCTAAATTAGGCTTCAACTTCAGATCACACCTGTAAGGCGTATCGATTCCTGGAAGATCCTGATACCCGTAACGTGTGATCATCTCCTTAATATAATAAACTGTGATAGCGCTAGTCCAGTATTTGTCCGGATGATCTTGATACCTAAGATCACATTAGCTCCCCCTAAGTCCTTCATACTAACTTGCTCGAGATAACTTCTTTGTCTCCGTGACACAGCCCATATCCGTACCTAGGATCAATATGTCATCCACGTATAGACAAATGGTCACACCTCTTCCATCAGCGAACTTTGTATAAATATACTTGTCCGTATCGCTGACCATGTAGCCATTTGACCTTAAAACCTTCTCAAATTTCTCATGCCACATCTTGGGAGCCTATTTAAGACCGTACAAGGATTTTACCAACTTTTAGACTTTGTCTTCAAGACCCTTGATGACAAATCCCTCTGGCTGTTGTATGTAAATCTTTCGATCGGCTCACCATTTAGGAAAGCCGTTTTCACATCCATCTGATGTATCACCATCTTATATATTGTTGCGAGAATAATCAACATTCTGATGGTGGTCATCCGGGCTACTAGAGCATACGTGTCAAAGTAGTCGATCCCCTGCTTCTGAGAAAACCCCTTGGCTACCAATCTATCCTTGAACTTGTCAATAGTTTCGTCTGCTTTCATCTTCTTCTTGAAGATCCATTTGCATCTATTGGGTTTTGCTCCTTCAGGAAGATCAACCAACATCCAAGTGTTATTTGAGGTGATTGAATCAATTTCATGGCAATCGCCTCCTTCCAAAAATTACATCTCTGGTCTTCATCGCCTCATCATAGGTAAGCGGATCTGCTTCCACATGATAGGTGACAAAGTCACTTTCGAAGTCCTTCGGCCTTCTCACACGCTTAGCTGACGGCTCAGCTAGTTCTGGTTCAACCGTTGTTTCAACAACAACATCTTCTTGGACCACATCCTCATTGAAGTCTTCAGTATCCTGTGCACCCTCATTGTTCTTCGGAACATCCGCTAGAACAATGTTCTTGTGCCTTACAAATTTATTTTCAAAATATTCTGCGTCGTAAGATTCAATGATATGATTTAACTCAATATTAAGAAATCACTGAGCATCACTCTTCTCGGCATAACCCAAGAAGATCGTCTCTGTAGTCCTTGTCCCAAGCTTCTGAATCTTCAGATCTGGAAGCTTAACATATGCAGACACCCCCACACTCGAATGAAATTCAAGTTAAGTCTGACCTTGAACCAGAGTTCATGAGGAGTAACATTTGAAGTTGCATGAGGCACTCTATTTAGAATAAAAGTGGCCGTCAATGCAGCTTCTCCCCAGTAACACTTTGGAAGACCCACAGTCAACAGCATTGAGTTAATCATTTCTGTCAACGTTCTGCTTCCTCTCTGCTACTATGTTTGATTGAGGAGAGTATAGAGCCGTAGTCTCATTGACAATTCCATGTTCTTTGTAGAATGATGCGAATTCATGAGACCTGTACTCTCCACCTCGATAACTTCTTATTCTTTTGAGTTGTTGTCCAGTTTGCCGCCCAGCTTCGGCCCTGAACTCCTTGAACTACTCGAATGCTTCGTCTTTCACCTTAAGCAAGTAGACGAACGCATACTTTGAGAAGTCATTGATGAAGGTTATGAAATACTTCATCCCGGCCTTTATAGAGAACTGTTTGAAGTCACAGATATCAGAGTGTACCAACTCCAGAAAATCTATACTTCGATTAACCCGAGGAAAGGGTTTCCTTGTAATCTTCGTTTGAGCACAAACTTCACATTTCTCTACCTTACCCCCACACTTGGAGATAAGTCCTAGACTAGACATTTTGTTTATTCCTTTACAATGAACATGTCCTAGCCTAATATGCCACAGCTCAAGAGTATAAGCAGAAGGAGTGATTGCATTAATTATATTGGACTGATTTACAAGCTAAAATTTTAACATTTCTTCGGTATAAAAAGCTTTTTCGAAATATTTCCTTTATGGACATCACCATCTGGCCGGTATTGATGTCCATCCTGAGGCCTGTATTGCAGAGTAGGCCTCCCGAGATCAGGTTCTTTGCGATAGCAGGTACATGCTTCACACCTTGAAGCGTCAGATACTTCTCCGAAGTCAGCTTCAAAACCACCGTCCTGTTCCCGAGCACTTCATCTTGTGCCTGGGTTGCCAGCATAACCACTTCAGAAGTTCATGTATAGGTGGTGAACCACTCCTTGTTGGAGCAGACAAGGCAGGTGGCTCCAATGTCCACCCACCAGTCAGAGTCAGCCTCCACCGCATCGACCTGCACAATCATAGCAACAACGTCAGTGATCATAGATACCATGCTAGGCTCTCCTTGCTCTGATTGCTTGGTCTTTGCTTTGCATTCATTCTTGAAGTGGCTCTTCTTGCCACACTTGAAACAAGGCATCTGAGACTTTGCCTTCTTTTGCTTGAAGAATCCCCTTCACGTTCAGATTGTTAGGGTCCTTCTTCTTGCTGTGGAAAGTTGCATTCTTTTCCCTTGGTTCCATGGTATGAACCAGATTGGCGTTAGCCAATTGCTTGGACAGTGCGCCCACCTTCAGTTGAGCCCTCATCTGGTCCTCAATGTAGATTTTTTACAGGAGATCGTCGAGAGTGATTCCAACTTCTTCATATGCATGTTTGCATAGAACTTGCTCCACCCAGAAGGGAGCTTTGAAACGATCCCTCCAACAATAAACTTGTCGGGGAGGGGCATCGTCTCGTCTTCCAACTTCTGTCGCAGTTTCAGGAACTCCTTCACCTGCGACAACATTGGCTTTTCGTCCTCAAAAAACCACTTGTGATATTTTTCAACAAGAAATATCTTGCTACGGTTCTTATCGTCCTCGTACAGTTTCTCCGAGACTCCTAAATCTTTCTGGCAACAGTCTTCTTTGAATATGATTCTACAAGGGAATCTTCCATAGCATTTAGGATCATAAGCCTATAAATGCTATTGTCCCTTCTCCATTTGGCCTAGTTCTTAGTAGCCGCAGAGATTGCGGCTGCAGATCTAGTCTCTAGAATAGTAGGTTCTCCTTCATTTAGCACGCAATCAACTTCTGAGTTAAATAGTGAGAGTAACCTTCCTTTTCCAAACTTGATAATGCTCTCCATCAAACTGTTCTAACTTTGTGAAGTTAGGATTGATGAGTGCAACATTCAAGTTTTCCATCTCGTTAATTAAGCTTTGAGATTGTAGTCCCGGGGCACAAATTTTTGATAGAAAATTGAGAAAATAAAAAATTATAAAAATATTTCTATGCAACACTTTAAAGAAGGTGCATAATAGAGATCCTAGGAGGATTCTGGATTACGAAAATCTAAAAAATTTCGTAACAGCAGCAAACGATAGTAGTACTTCTAGAAAGAAAATACAAATCGAATTGCCAGCATCAGCAGCGAAGTAGATGACAGGCGAAAGATGGAAGAACAACCGGCTAGGGTGAATGATCACCGTTGCTCAAAGCTTAATTTGCCCTCACGAATAGCTTCCAGGAACCAGCAAGTTCGACGGAGAACTTTGGAACACTTTGCTCTTTTAACTCTTCAGAAGGCACACAGACTCCTGTGCTAAGTGGCGCTGGTGCACTGGTTCTCTTCTCTCTCAAACTCTGTGGAAACATGTAAGGAATTGTGCTAAAAAACACTTCTGTTTATGTGAATTATGAACTTCTATCTCTGAAAGGGAGAGAGAGAGCAGAGAAGCTTATATAGCCTTGTTCTGTAACTACCCAGTTAGCAACATATTCGGGATATGGAAGAAACTCCCGAACATGCTGTAACTGTTCAATCGTGTACAGACACGATCTGAGCCAAAGTGCACACAGCGCGCCTTCTGTGCCACTTGCGCAACGTGTGCACAGCCGCTCCAGCGCGTACGAGCGTACTGTGCATAGTGCACGTACCCTGTGCACCCTACGCAACCTGTGCCACACGTGCAACTTGCGCCACACGTGCAACTGGCGCCACTTGTGCACCTCGCGCACCCCGTCCCAACCGCCACGCAACATGCAGTGCTAACCGCCGTGCAACCTGCAGCGGTAACTGCCGCATAACCTGGTAGCGCCAACAGGCACGCCATCTGGTGACAGGAACTGGCGTACGAACGGCTGCGCAAAAGGCTTGCGCAACGAGCACAACTTAAGTACAATATGCGCCTAGCGACGATGCTGACGTGCTAAGTGCAAGTGCACCAACAAAATGCCATATTACGCCTCATGAGCCCATGAGCTTGAGTCCGAGTCTAGTCGCTAAGCCCCTATGGGGCTTAGCTCCAATGGAATAAATTCCAAGTGCAAAAAGCATGAATGCTTCATTATTGATTTGGCCTTTTTTTCCAGTAAAACAATTCTCCCACATGGCACACCCATGTGCACCTCCATACCACTTGTGCATCTCTAAACAAGCATAGCTTATATATAGAGATACACTTCCTTTGGCCTAGCCGATGTGGGGCTAAACTTTCCAATGCAAAGGCCAAAAACCCAACAGATAGACTGTCCCTCTCTCTCTCTCGTTACTCACTCCTCCTCCATCTATTTTTAGACACTTTGGAGAGAGAGGGTCTCTTCCTTTGGTCTTTGTTTTTTATTATATTATTCTATTTGTGGGCTAAGAAGCCAGTAAAAGAGTTGGACTTAAGCCAATTAATTGAATAATAGTTTTTTGGCTTATATTATTTTTGGGCTGGTCCATAGCCTTTGGTTTTAAATATTTAGTTGGATTTTTCAGTTGGGCTTTATATACAGTATGGTTTTTTAAGATTTATTGACAAATTTAGTTATTTTTACTATATAATCATTGGGTCTATATAATCCTATGGATTTATATTGTTGATAATTTGGTTTATTTCTCAAATGATTAATTTGATATAAAAATATTTTTGACCTAGAAACATGATTTTCTATATTTTTGAGTATTTATCTAAAATTATTTTAACTACTAGAACATATTTTTCAAATAGAATAAATATTTTCCAAAATAGTTATGTATATTTATATGAATTTCCTTTAATCAAATCTTGACCGTAACTGATTGTACGATCCTAATTCTTGCAATCCTGACTTCCATATGTCAATGCTAAGCTAATTGGACTATTTTGGACTCAATGGAATAGTCTGTTCCATCATCAGAGGTCATCTTGCATTGTTTTTGCTAAGCTGAACCTATCCAGTGCCATATGATCAAGTCACGTCAACTGCAACTTAACTCGAGGCAAGTACACTATTGCTTTATGTTCTTAGTACATTATAATTCTATTCATCATTGTATTTTCATTTGATATCTTGTTGAGACACGATTGTGACATGATAGGACTTGTTGTATCTTTGCTCGTTATTGATTGTTTAGCGAGTCGGGAGAAAAATGCTAAGTAGGCATGTGAATAAACCCCGGTGAATGTTATTGTGGATAACTAAGTTATACAGTACTCATGTATAGTTTAGGCGTACCTTTTTTATTGTGGATAGCCATCTATATCATGTGCCCTATTAGCCCAGTCGTTCACATGTTGAAAGTATTTCACACACTGTCTGTTAGTCTTACATGTTCATATTCATTATCTAGTTGTCTTGTTATATATGTTCTTGCCAGTAGTTCTTGTTCATTTTTACTGTTTCCAGTTCTTGTTCGTGTTTACAGTTTTTAGTTCATATACATGTTTCTCTTATGGTTACATTTTACTGTATCGCTAGCTTATTTTGTTCTGAGTTACATTATTGAAATAGGGTTGTACTTTGCTCCTTTCATATCTGGATTATTGCAGGTGACTTGTTATCTTATGCACTTTGGACCATATGGGTGGAGATAGAGATATTGGAGGCTGACCTTAGATTCTAGATAGATTAGATAGTTCTTTTATTCAAATATTTAGTGGATTTGTTCCCGAATATCATTTTGATGTATTATTGGATTTGAAGATTAATGGAATAGTTATTGTGAATGAGCAAATAGATAATTTTGTGTTCAAATATTGTGGTTTGAGATTATTATTGAGGTCTAGACAGCATACTACCCTGATGCTGACGTAGGCTGGACTTGGCTACGTACTCATATCACAAAAGTGAGAGCGGGTCGTGACAAGTATATAAAGTGTCCAGTAGCGACGAGCTAAACCAAAGATTCACTTCAGCTAATCATAGGAAATGACACATCTAGTCATAACGACTAATCACATATATTTGTTAATCTTTGTTTTGATGAACTTGTATCAACTCAAAATCGCGTTTATTTGAATGTGATTAGGATGTTTTATTGTAATCCCATATATGATGATCGTAAAATTTACTCTCGTGTTTGTGAGATTCATATTGAATTTGACGACAAGGATCTTGCGGAGATTCTCAACCTCCCACCTACTTTTGGAGATGCCTTGGT
This sequence comes from Iris pallida, assembly GCA_029216955.1. Taxonomy (NCBI): domain Eukaryota; kingdom Viridiplantae; phylum Streptophyta; class Magnoliopsida; order Asparagales; family Iridaceae; genus Iris; species Iris pallida. The sequence goes on from JANAVB010006299.1 coordinate 135,166, forward strand.
TGACACCCGTCAATTTCAATATGTCGACGACGTGACACTGACAAGTTTTAAGGACATCATGTGTGATCCAAACCATTGTCCTCCCTGTGCACTTCGTACTCGCTACATGAACCATCATTTCTATGAACTTCATCACATTGTCTTTTCATCTATTTTACCTAAGACTGGTTCATCTGATGAAGTCAATTATTTGGAAATCACTACTCTTTATGATCTGTATTATACCATCCCATTTAACTTTCCTCGCACGATGATGATTTGTCTGATTCATGCAAGCAAAAAAGATGAAAAATTCTGTTTGCTACGTACCTACCTATGATATTCCATGTCTTTGACATTCCTCTCGATGACTTCCATTTCATCATGCCCCTCATTTCCTAAAATGGGCTCATAGGACTTTTCCTGTACCTCCACCACCTCTCCAGGCTCCAAACTCTTATGATGATGTTTAGCCTCATGTTGCTCCTTCTGCTAATCTTGACTCGATCCTGAACATATTACGATATCGATTCCGTTTTGACGATGCACATTTTTGAAAGATTGGCTATTGTTCTACTTTGCATGCCCATGTTCTTCGGAACTCTATATCAGATATTCAGTAGTATGCCCATGCTCCTCTTGGTGGACCCATTTCACTGGTTCATCATCCTCATAGAGTTGTATACCATGTGGATGATCCATAGATTCAGCAATACTTTGATCCATCGCCGGTTTACTATGCTCTAGATCGCGTCGTTGATACTGCATCTTCTGATGATGATTCATCTTTCCAGTTTATTTTGATCAGCTACTCAGTTAGATATTTTATTTAGTTTGTCCTGAAGACTGATGTTCCAGTTTGATTTTATGCACGTTATATTTTCTATTTATTAGTGAAGCACTTTCTGCTTATTAGTTGTACTTTCATTATGCACTTTATGATATTTTCTTTATGCACTTTTGATTTTGTTCTATGGTGGCTCTTGTTCATATCCATTCTATACTGCAATGATGTCGATAGATTTATTGTTCTTATTCATTCTTTACTATGATATCGTATCTCTCTTGTATAATTTGTGTTTCGAGGAAACTCATCCATGATTTGATCTGGTGACAACGGGGAGATATATACGCATAATATTATGGGGGAGCTATTTGGACTACTTGGAACTATTTGGAACATTCTTTAGCTATTTGGAACATGAAGCATTCTTTGGCTTATTTCAACAACGTGCCCAAGTATGAATATTAGCGTATTAATCATTATTTGTCACTTAAACCAAACTGGTCACAAGGAACCTTGTTTTGATAATGGACTAAACAATAATTAATATGATTCAATACGACACATACAAATACAAGTCAACTGCATTGCTACATCACTGAAGTCAGGATGTTCATTAATTCAAGACAGTTATTGAGTATGTATTTTATATTTATTTGAGTCTAGGAAATAATGTGAGTCGAATCTTGCTTGGCAAACAAAGATTCTGAATTCCTCTACTGAGGCCCACTTTAAAACTATCTAAAGCCCATCCAAACAGTCCACAAAAAATAAATCAAAATGACCACAAACCAAAATCAACAATCTAGAATGAGGCCTACTGAACTCTGGCCGAACTCGGTCTTAAACCAAATTCTGGCCAAACTCGGTTAGCCAGGTTTGGTCTTCCTGGATAAATAATCTTCCACCTGACCATGAACTCAACGTTTGATTTTTTGAATATTGGAGGACAGAACTTGAGCCGAACTCTGGTTCCCAGATTCCTATAAATAGAGTACCATTTCTCTATTCACAAATCACTTAATCAGTCAATCACTCATTCATCCATTCATTCTTCTCTTTCATATCTCATTTCATCTGAGTGCTTTAAAGTCTTCTGATCTACAAAGCAACAGCTTCTTAATCCCTGTATGCCAAGTTCGAGTCGATTAGAAGTAATTCGAGTTATACAAACTTGAAAAGTTCCAAGAATATTTCAAAGAAGTCTAGAAGTCGTTGTGCTCTTTGGATAAAAGTACAAGTTGTAAATAAGTTGCAAGTCTTTTGATAAAAGTTTGCGTTTTCATGAGATAGTGGATTTAATATCGAGGAAGACTTCTCGAGACTGGATTAGTCTTCTCAGAGGGAGATCGGTATAAGATTTCAGTGTTATCTGTTTGATCTCTTTACTTTACTTACTTGCAAGTTATTTAATTCCGCACTTTACTTGCATAGTATAGCCTTATCCTTTTTTAGTTGGTAATTATTGATACGAACTATATTCACCTCCTATAGTTGTCCTCATGGTAGAGTCCCTTAGATTGGTCAGTTTTTAGTATGATCGAGAGATAAGAGATAGGTATGGTCCGTAGCAACCATCCATCTTAGATGAGTTACCAAAATAATTAGGTCTAGCTTTTGGGATAGCTAGCCTTAGAGACTTGGCCTAAGAGGAAAGGTGACCATTGGAGACCAGTAGGATGACCCTATTGAT
>JANAVB010006300.1:0-88995 GCA_029216955.1 Iris pallida
ATGACCGTTTTGCAGAGTCTTGAAATATGCTATCTCTTTTCTAGAACCTTATCATTTCTCTTTTATGTGCGAAACTTTGCCTTTGTTTTTAACTTAGTCGATTTACTCACTTAGCCATATTGTTGCGTTAAACATTAATCGATTCATTCATTGTCTTGCATAGGCTAAGTAGAATTGCATGAGAAGCATGTTTTTCATTTTCAATACCGGCAGTTTGATAGCAAGTATTTCGTGAAGAATCATGCCATAATTTTCTTTGATTCTATACTATTATGACAAGCATTCATTTACTTTATATTGATTTTGAAGTAGAGGGACGAGGCGAAGGAGGTCAGCCACTCGCCTTAGACATGCTTCAAGCGAGCGACTGGTTGGCTGCGCTGACGTCGCCCACGCGATCACCTGCAATCTCATAAGCAACTGATTAGAACACTGTGTAATTCAAGGAATTTTGATATGAATGCGAAGCTCGAACACGTAAGTCACGAAAACCCATCGGAAACATTCACGAAAAACGCATTCACGAAAACCAAAGCCAAATCCAAATCAAGTGCGGTATGAATATCATAGCAACGGGAGGTCTCTTCCGACTCAGCCACAGAGCCAATCCTTGAGGCGCAACCCGCTGAATATAGGACTTGGTTTCAAAGAAGCCATTCCATAACGTGGAATGGATCTTAATTCAACCGTTCCCGTTCGATCGACTCGACCGATTCCGACCTATCGGTCCCGACCGAATCGGTAGCGACATTGTTCCTTTCTCGCATACCCCGTGGACGAAAATAGGGTACGATGTAGGGACGGGACACTACAACGATCTCAAAGGTCGTCATATAAAGTATGACTTGGGCGATGAAACATTGTAAACATGTCGGGACTGTAGGTCAGCGGCAGGTTTGGACGTGTGAAGATGGACGATGGAAATACTGCGCCATGTACCGAGTTTGCGCTACAACTTGGTTTCGGTAGGGAGGCTGGCAGATGATGGCTGTCGCAGTCTATTTGGGGACAAAGATTGGATGCTTGCGAAGGGTTTCCAACAGTTGACTCATCCAAATCAATGGGGATTCCTATGGCAACAACGACAAAACTTGATAATGATGAAGACGGTATCTCGGTCGACATTCGTAAGCATCGAGGTATGATCGGGAGCTTACTCTATTTAACTGCTAGCCGACCCGATATTATGTTTAGTGTTTGTATTTGTGCACGATACCAAGCAAACCCGATATTATGTTTAGTGTTTGTACTTGCACTTCCATTAAATGTGATAATACTAGCTCAATAAATCTTACGATAAATTCGATTTGTCACTCACGCACGAAACACATTGAGATTAGACACCATTTTCTTCGTGACCATCAACATTGATAATACTAGCTCTATAAATCTCACTTCCATTATTGAAACTAATATTAATACTAAAATTTAAATTAGTTTTTGATTTAACATTTAAACTTAGATTTAAATTCACAACTTAAAAGTAGTTAAAGTTAAAATTTTATTCTTTTTATTTACAATCTACAATATTATTGGAACTAGCATTAATATTAAATCTACAGTGACATTTCTGTTAATTTAAAATTTGCAATATAATTGAAACTAATATTAATACAGTAGCATTACCGTTATTTCCAAATAGCCTTTTCCATGTTCGGTCACACCCCTCCACGAGCAGTTATACCCCCGAAACGAGCAGGTTACACCCCCGAAACGAGCGGGTTAAATAGCCTTTTCCAAAGAAAAGAACCCATCCGACTAGAGAGAAACAAAGAAGAGAAGAAGAGTCGTAATGGAGAGGAGCAAGAGCAAGATTAACTGCAGCGGATGGGCCATCATCCCTACGGAGATTCCCTCGATGATACTGCTGCTGTCGGGGATGCCGGCGGACGAGGTAATGTGCAACGTGGCCCCAGTTTGCCGTTCGTGGTGGAAGGCGCTCAACGGTCCCTTAGACTATTGGTCCAACGTCGACTTGGTACAGTGGTGCCGGAGGACCCAGCAGACCGCTAAGATTAGTTTGACCGTAAAGAAGCTCGTGGCTCGTAGTGGGGGATATCTATTGTCCTTCTCCGCATACAAGCTCGACGAAGCAGCCTTCCCTTTTGCATGTTTAAGGCCTGTGAAATTTTTATTTGGTCTTATTCTAATATTTTATTTTTTCTATTACAAAATTTTACGTATACTTTGTTAATTTCTATTGATGTTTTCCCCTTTTTATAATACAGTGGAAAATTTCTAAGGGTGCTGCGCATTCCGAAGTGCGACGTGAGTGATAAAACTTTTGTGAGACACTTGGAGTTTCTTCATGTGTTGGAAGAACTCGACATTAGCTACTGCCTCTATATCACGTCGACTGGAATATTTTCCGTCGGGAAGTATTGCTACCGTCTGGTCAAGCTGAGGAGGAACATGCCCCCTCCATATTTTATGGTCAGGAACAGATTCGTACTGAACACGTCGAACAAGACGGAGGGAAAGGCTGTGGTTGATTCGATGCCACGTCTCGAGCACCTAGAGATGAGATCAGGCATGTTCAATGGAGACACGCTGTGAACTATTATATGCAACTGCAAGGGTTTTCGCGTGCTCGACATACGTGGGTGCTTCAACGTGCACTTCGACGATGACCTCAAGAAAATTTGTGATTTAATACAGACATTTAAACGACCCTTTGATGATGTAATCCCAGGAAAACCTGGATACGAGATGTACAGTGATTTAGATCTCATCAATCAGTCCTGGGGTGAATGGTTCTTCTGACATTAGCATGCATGCATGTATTTCTTTTTATTTTTCACTAGTCTACATATACGTACTTTGTACGTATTTTAATTAGAACATTATAAAGTCAGTTGTCATCTTTTCATCTTTTTCAGGTGACTTTATATGTCAAGAGATTCGAAGTACAATTTTTTTTAATTTTTATTTTCTATTGAGAATAATAACCTTTAGAAAATGTTAATGACATAAAAATTTATTACCATTGGAACATAATGTTATATGGAAAAATGAAACTTGCATGCAAACTTTATTCCTTTGACTCTTAAACATAAATGACATGCAATTTGACATAATAACATCATGTTTATAAATACTCAAGGGTATTTTAGGAATTCAAAAGTTTCACCACAAAGTTTTCTTATTATATAGTAGAATAGATATAAAAACGTATAATATGAATTTTATCCAATTATAGTTAAATACGCTTCTAACTCATTTGGTTAAGGTGCAAGGTGCAAGGTATTTTTTTAGTTCGATTCTCCATTTTGACAAAATTTTACTTTTTTCAACAATTTTTTACATGATTAATTTTTTTAAATAAAATGGAATGCTATAATGACGGCTAAGACGGCTCACTTTTGAGCCATTTTGAAACCTATATAGTGGAAGATATGATATCAGTATCTTAACATTAATACAACATCTCAGTGTAATCATATCCAAGAGATTTTGACATTTTCCAACACAGATTTTACCTTCTTCGAGATGAATTTTGGCGGTGCAAATTCTACTCATATTAGTGGTATCAGTGTCATTCACCATAATTAATGGTGATCGATAGACATTATACAAGAAGAGTGGCCCGGAGGAGATACGAAAAAATTGGTTTCTTTTTCACAACCCTTTAAAATCTATTTATACAGCCAAACAGCCAAACTATTCATCTTCACCAGCCTTCAAAACCAATTTATATAGATTCAAAACAAAACTAAACAGTCAAACTATGTAAAATTCACAACCCTTCAGAACAGTCTCAAATGTACCATTCTTCGTCCTAAATGTACCATTCTCCGTATTAAATGTACTATTCTCCGTGTTAGAAGAACGAAGAATGGCCATTACCCGTCCCAAATTGTTCCATACTAAGTTAAAAGCATATAATAGCATTAATGTTAACAATAGAAAAATTCTACAGAACTCACACACCAGATTCGAACCTAGGCCTTCCATGTAAAAGCTAAACAGTACAACCAACTAAACTTGGAATAAGACGAGTCACTGGAGGTCATTGAATATCCCCAACTTCCAATAAAGAATAAGAAGAGTCGGTTAGGAACGTGTATATATATACATAGGGTCCCCATTCATTTGAGTAGGTTGCACATTTAACATGGCTTCAAAAAGATCATCTGGTTGGGAATCATGGCCAGAGTCTTCTTCCAGTCGTCGTCGAGCCTCTCCGCATGGAGCACCCTCTGCGCCGCCTCCGGCCCATGACTGGCTGGCAGAGGCTGCGGACTTCCTGACCTCCTGCGGGTTGTCACTGGAGGTCATCGCTCGACCTCTTCATCCGGCGCCCAACTTTGACCTGTTGTCGATCACTCCGGAGGAACGGGATTCTCTGGAGAAGAAGGAAGGGTTTCGCCGCCTGTGCCAAAGGGCGGGTGTGTGCACCCTGCAGGACTTTGCGGAGATCCTCCGCGAGGCTAGTGCGGGTAGACCTCTTTTTTTTATTTTTTTTCCTCCTCTTGTATCCTTCGCCGGAGAATATTTCGGCGACGAAGCTGGGATTTAATGCAATATAATATTTTGTTAACTCAATTTGGTTTTGGCTACAAGCGACTAATTATTTTATCTATTTTTCAATTAACAAATCTTGTTACGTCAAATCCATATATAAGCGACGATATCTCCATCAATGACTTGTTACGTCATAGAATTGATCATGCTGCCAGCGTCAATCTTGCAGTCAAATCCATCTTAAATATGATTACAAAGTAAACTAGAGGACAACTTTGAGTGTTTTAATTTTACTCTTTTTAAGTACATAGTCTTGTTACCAAGTCGTCAAACGTCAAAAATTCGGGATGGCAAAAATACGAGTATAGAACGGCTCAATGCAAAAAAAAATACGTTCAAAAATTTAATCAAATATTCGAAAAATGGAAATATTGAGATTAGAAACTTCACATTCTTAAATATATTGTCAAATTTTGTTAATTAAACATGTTTCCACCACTTTTTTGTGCCAAATTTTTCAATAATTTATACGGAACACGTGGATATATACTAGTAATAATAGTAATAAATTTAATTTTGGAAAGTAGTTTTTAAAATTATGGTCTCAAAATCCCAAAGGTTTATATAGTAATTTCACATGGATGAAACTAGTAATAATAATAATAAATTTAATTTTGGAAAGTAGTTTTTAAAATTTAATAGTAATAAATTCGACCGTCTTATACTAGTAATAATAGTAATAAATTTAATTTAAACTCAGAACTATTCTTTTTTTCATTTCCCAAGGTCATATAAGACGGTCGAATTTTCCCTCTTCTCTCAAACCCTCTTCCTTCTCCCAAACCCTCTTCTTATCAAAATGCCGCCGAAGAAACAATGACCGTCTCCGAAGGGAAAGAATCCACAAAGGGATGCGATACAGGCCCGAAGGACAGAACTTGCAAGGGTGACGAAAGCCAAGATTATGGTCGCTAGGGCAGAGGCCGAAAGGGCAGAGGCGAGCAGCGGCGGCGGCAACGATGATGAAAGCGGAGGCGGCAGCCAAGCCACCTGCAAAAAAGGCTTAAAAACTCATTGTTTGACAAAGACCAAAAAATCTATCTTCGATACATAGTCGTCGGAAGACTCAACTTATGATGATCGAAGGCGTACTCAAGCGAAAGCTAAGGTGGCAACGGATACAGAGTCATCAGCGTACTCTGAGGATTTTGAATCCTCATCAGAAGAGGAAAATGAAGAGGAAGAGCAATCATCAAATAAGTCCCAAGACCTTTAGCCTTAGCAGGAACAATACGATATGAAGTCGTAACCCATCTTTCAGATGTTGTCTTTTGACTGTTGACTGTAACGACGGAGTTGAAGATGCCCCGTGTCGTTAATTTTGCTATCATCCGTATAGCTGAATTGTTGTTCCGGTCCTTTACTAAAAAGTATTGGACTCTCGCCTTTTTTACGAGCGGGAACAATACGATATGAATCCTTTGGCAGTTCGAGTGAGACTTCTGTTTGAAGAGATTGCACGACTCCCATTGTAAATGACTGATAGCTATCTAACATATCCAAATAGCACTTAGCATGATAAATGACATCAGTATACTGGAAAGTATATGCTTTTTTATTGATTTGTACATTGGTATTTACAGCAGAACCTTTAGCCTTAGCAGGCTTGGTCAGATTGATTACAAGAGGGGGAGAAGAAGAACGTGGAGGAGGATTGGCTTTGTTACGACGGAGGTCGATAACAAGCGGCTCAGAAGAGGTGAGCTCCCTTTTCTCCTTGTTATGAGATAGATTTATAACAAGTGGCTCAGAAGAGGTGAGCTGCCTTTTTTCCTTGTTACGACGTAAGTCGATAACAAGTGGCTCAGAAGAGGTGAGCTCCCTTTGATCCTGATCATCATCAGTAGATTGCTTCTGGACTGGCAAGTGAATAGCCAGTGGTTTGGAAGACTGAGGACGAGAAACACGCCCTTTGACAGGGATGATAAGGGTATCATTAGGCACTGCTTCATGCTCTTCTTCAGTATCCAAAGATAGGACAACCTTCATGAATTCGTCCTTGTACATACGAGCATCGTTGCAGTATGCTTCAATGCCTTTGAAAGGATAGAGATCAGCAACCTCCTTTTGCACCTCTCCATTGTCATCAACATATTTAAAACATTGATGGAGAGTCGAGGGAACAATGTTTTGCTCGTACAGAAATGACCTTCCTAGCAAAGCATTGTAGGAACAACCATGGTTGTCGATGATGTAGAAGGTAACCTTTGTACGAAGATTGCCTATTTAGAGTTTTAGGCGAATCTTGCCCAAAGGCTCACTCCTTCCCTGATTGAACCCAAGGATAGTGGTGATTGTACTGGAGAGACTATGTACTGGGATTTTCAGTGCATCCAACATTGTCTTTGGCATGATACTGAGAGCAGATCCTGGATCTATCAGAATATGATCGACTTTTATCGAGTCGACATATCCTGTATAGTAGAGAGGACGGTCGTGCCTGTTGTCTTCCATCAGCATATCATCTTGTGTGAAAGTTATGTTTGGAATTAACTCCACACACTATGACAATGGAGGCAAGAGACTGGTTCTGCTTTCGGCTTCTTAAGCAGGGCTAGACAGGTTTCTGCTTGCATGAGAGCCTCGCTCAGAGTTTCCCAAGTCTCTTTGGAGAGACGCAAGAGCTCGAAGATCGACAGTCGGGCCGGTGTATTAGCCAACTGAGCTAAGATGTCAAAATTGTAAGGCTTTTCAAGTCCGGAGGGAGATAATTTCTTCAAAGGTTTGTCGAAGCGAACTTGTTGTTTGCCTTTGTCGGCTACCGTCGGCTTGGGAGGAATGGACACTACAACCGGTGAGGATGCAGTAGGAATATCCTCAGTAGAAGCAGGCTACACTGGAGCAGGCTCAGAGGAAGAAGCAGGATTCTCTTGGGCTTCGGGGTGATCCTTTAGATAAGCTTTCCCTGATCTAGTACCTAGCAGGATTTCTTCATCAATTATGGGGTCAAAAGACACCATATTGCAAATCTTTGTTTTGCCCTTAGAACGATCTTTCTTCTTGGAGGAAGAGGAAAGTTCAAACTCCGAAGCAAGATCAGGATGGATCCACATAATCTCGCCATTGTCAAGAGACAAGGGGACGAGACCTTCACTTCGTGGAGGAGGGAGATTCTCGATCTCGAGAGTAGCTTTAGGGATAGGAATAACACCATGCTGTACCATCTGGGGCGAAAAGTCACCAAATTGAACTGAGACCATATTTGCGGTAACGGTCTTCTCGTCTTGCTGCAGAGTGACAATGCCAGCATTGACCAGCTCCTGAATTTTGCCTTTGAGCACATAACATGCTCGAGTAGGATGTCCGATGAACCTGTGATAGACACAGTACTTGGGATGATCAGTCTTACCGACCTCATCAGGTTTCTTTGGATCTGGAAGTTGGATTTTATTGCTTTTGATCAAGCAATCAAAGATGCTTGCAGTGTCATTATCGTTAAAGGAATATTCTACTTTAGGACGAGGTTCCCTTGGTGGAGGTGCTGAAGGAGTAGAAGTGGACGTAGGGGGAACTACGTTGACCGCCAGAGATTCTTTGTTCTTATTCAAATTAATGTTCAAAGTTTCTTTTCCTTTGCGGTTGTTCTGGCGATTACCACCACCTGATGTTTGATGTTCATCCCGATCGGGGTTAGACATTTGTACCCCTAGTTGCTTGAATTTGTCAGCGCTAACTTCAGCGGCTTTAGCATTGACAATGAAAGATGGCCAGTCTTGGAACTGAGTAGATCCTGTCCACATACTGATGATAGGCAAAAGATTTGCCTTGCAAGTGTCTATGGTGACAGCGGCCGGAGTCCCAGGAGGCATTTTCAAAGCTTCCCGGCGGAACCTTTCAATGAAACTCTCAGCAGTTTCATTGTGTCTTTGTTTGATTTTGTTGAGGGCCAACATGGTCATGTCGTTGATCCCCTCATAGAATCGTTCCAGAAAGATTTGCTTTAGGCCAGAAAAGGAGGGTGATACAACTATCGAGCAAACTTCTGTACCAATCGTATGCTACGCCAGCTAAACAGCCGACGAATACTCTGGTAAGAAGAGCATCATTTGGTTGAAGTTGGACAGTCATAACCTCAAAGTGGTTAATGAACTGACTGGGAGAAGTGCTGCCATCAAACAGCGAGATGGTTGGGATCTTGTACTTCGGAGGAAATGGAACTTCTTTCCATTCACTGGGTAAGGTTGCTTGATCCCCAACCTTTGCAAGTTGTCTTTCTCCTTGAAATCTTCAAACTGAGTTCGCAAGAGCTTGACAGCTTCATTGGCATCTTCCACTGATGTAGAAGGAGCAGGCTGAACCACGGTGTTAGGAGGAGGAAGAGCATGATAAGCACTACCCCCCAGCACCTGACTGACTAGGTGTAGGTTGGACTTGTACAGGAGGAATTGGAGGAGATGCTACCCCCAGCCCTGCATTAACAGGCACCGATGATGCTATGATTTCAAGATTTGTAGGAAGTACGGTCGGTGGTACTGTATGCTGGGCCACAATGATGGAATGCATACTTGTGACCATTTCGGCCATGGTCTTCAGCTTATCTTCTAGCGCAGCTATTCTTTGTTCTTGACTAGCCGAACTGGAAGCATCGGGATCTTCATTGACAACATAAGCTGTCACTTCTCTGGGTACAGTGGAGGACACTGTTTGTTCTGAGCTTTTACTGCATGCATCATATTCGGAGAAAAAATCATCTCCTGAATGAGAAGGAAGGGAAGGACCAGAAGGATCTTGAAGATTCCTTTGATCGATTATGTCTCGGCTTCGGGAACGGGTATGTTGGAATACTCCTTCAGACGATTCTTAGAGTAGATCCAAATATCGTTGGCTTGGCCTGCGAGGCTTCCCGTGCTTGGAGCACTTCCTACCCCCAGTGTCTCTGGAGGTCATGTTAACAGAAGCGTACAAAACCTCATCTTCATCTTCTGACATAGGTTCAGAGTTAGGAAAGTTCAGACAATCGAAGACAGATCGTCTTGTTGTCTGACAACAACACTTGATGACCACTTTGTGATTGCAGTGATGTCCAAGTGGTTGCACTGGGGATATTGAGATGTTGTCCCGTTTTTGCTTGAGGTGTTCTCGGAAATCAGGAACAGTAACGGGACGAGCAGAAGTTCGATGGACATGTTATTTGATAATATTCGAAACATGGTTCCGGTTCTTCAATGTTTTGTCCCTTGAGTGTACAGGAAAGTACTCATTTCATTGGCATAAGTGTCCGAATTCTTGATCCTGGAAGTTTGCTTCTGACGTTGGTTGGTCTTCGGCATTGGCTGTTTACGTTTTACCGAAGTTGGTCGATTGAGATAAGTTCTTAGATCAGCAAACTCATCCCTAGGGGTTTTTGTCTGAGACACTAGCAATTTTCCCTGTCTTGAACGGGAGATCTTGAGGGTTGGGAGATCTTGGAACTCTGCTACCGGAGTAGGCAGAATACCTCTTTGATCAGTACACTTCCCTTTGGCAAGGAGAGAAGAAGAATCCTTGTGAGAAAGAGTTCTTGTACTGACTGGTGCCGGAGCACATTCAGATTCATCCTCAACGGTAAAAACCGAGGAAGATATGAAAAGACCAAAGGGCCTTTTCCTTTGTTTTGGAAAGAAGGGTTAGCTAAAGAGCATTTTCCTCTATTGTCTTCCAAGTCATGGGACGAGGAAGTTTGAGAAAAGACCAAAGGGCCTTTTTCTTTGTTCTGGAGAGGAAGAGGAATAGCCAAAAGACTACCCCCAGTGGATTGCGCAGGAGCAGTAGAGTGTTGGAGAGGAGCAGAGCTTTTCTCCTTGTTGTGAGAAGAGGAGAGATTAGCCAAAGGGCTGTCTCTCTTGGATTGCGCAGACACAGTTTGCGCATGGGTTGATGGCGCACTGGTAGATTGCGCAGGAGGAGTTCTGGCAAAATGTCTTCTGGCCAGAGTCTCAGTGGTTTGCGCATCCAGAGTCTTGTTGCCAGAGTGCTTGTGTTGCACTCTGGTTGCTGGAGTAGTGGACTGCGCAGGCAGAGTAGCAGCCAACTGCGCCAGTGGAACAGAAGTCTTGTACTTTGACAGAGCAGCATATGATGTAGTTTGTGTACTGACAACAGCAGACTGCGCATGAGTGGCAGAGGCAGATTGTGCAACAGCAGAGACTTTAGACTGCACAACAGTCTTGGTGACATAGATCTTAGACTGCGCAGCCGTCTTAGGCACAGAATCAACAGACTGCACAGCAGTCTTAGGGACCCACACTGGGCGCACTTTGCTTGTGGCAGAAGTTGTCACAGTACGAGGAGTGGTCCTGGAGTTGATCATGGCTTCATAGGCTGTCTGGTTGACCTTCAGAACCAGCATCTTCTGCGTCTTTCCGATAGATGCAACGTCATATTGAGTTGTCACTTCCTCGTCGGAGGAGAAAGTCCTCCCCAGCAGAGTCGCCATTTTGTTTGCAAAAACAAAAGTATGAACTTTATTTCAACAATATTGTAAAGATTACAAGAATTCTGGAAAAGTACAACTGTAGGAATCCAATCTAGAAGACGATTGCTTTATCCCTTGGACGATGTGAACTTTGAAGACGGTAGCCTCTGAATTTGAAGGCAAAAGCCTCGGAAGAATGCAGCAGCACTTGGGCAAGAACTCCTGAACTCTCTGATATTTCTGAACTTTATGTCTGATCCCCTTGAATGAAGACTTGAAACTCTATTTATAGAGTTCTGGAAATAACTAACTTTTAGTTATTCTGAATGGCGCAAGTTGGATTGCGCAGGCACTGGATTGCGCAGCATCAGACTGCGCAGGCAGTTGTCTGGTCGTGGGCCAACTGTCTTGGACACATGGCATCATTTGATTGAAATGCGCATGATCGTGTGCAGACGGTTGCCACGTAACGAGCAATTGATGGCATGAATGCCACGTGTACTTTTGTCAGTTGTCATGATGAAGTGCGCCACATGAATTGTGCTGACTTTGGATTGCGCTAGCATGAATGGCGCTAAGATGGACCGTGTGTCAACCCCATTTCCTGTATTTCGTATTTGTACTCGTAATTTGATTTTGGCACATATTTTATTTTCTCGACTTGTGGACTCGGTTTCTCGTAAATGGGTTTTGGACCATGGCTTGGTTTTATTTTGTGGAGTTGGTTTGGTTTGGTTTGGTTCATCATGAGTGGAACACCTTAGCCTATTCTCCACCTTCATTCCATCACAACCACCCTCATTAAAACCCACCAACTTTTTCTCTCTCCTCCATAACTCCATTAATTTCTTACAACTTTTTCTTCTTCCTTCTTCCACACAACACCACACCATAGGCAAGTGCACCTTGCCATCAAATAAGCACCACTTTTTATTTGTCCATTAACTAGATTAGGCCATGGGAAACAACTTTAGAACTTGACATTTTGTGATTTGGAGCTTTCATTCTTCTAGATCTAGGTTTTAACCATTTTCGAAAATCCTTGGTTTTGATCTATTAAACTTCAATTTTTGCATGTTTTGATGCTTCCATGTGGAAGAGAATTCGATTTTACTCAAGTTAGAACATTGAAACTCTAGATTTGGTTTTGATTTGGCTAAGTTATGAAGATTTGAAGTTTTTGGTGTTCTTGAGGAGTTCATCTCAGCCTTAGTGAAGGCTCTCGGCCAGTGCTCTTTAGCACTTGACCGTTTGCGCACCCCGGCCTGTGCTCTTTAGCGCATGGCCGATTGCGCATAGGCTCAGCCAGTGCTTTGTGCTGCGCTGGATTGCGCTGGCACAAGCTAGCCATGCGCAAACCAGCCATGCGCAAGGTAACCCCTGCGCACTCGACCATTGCGCAGTCCATACTCTGCGCAGTCTACCCTTGCGCAATCCTCCCTTGCGCAATCCAATTGATGCGTAAGGCATCCCCTGTGCCCCTTTAACCCTGTACCCCTTGACCCCCTGCGCAGTCTACCCTTGCGCAAGGCAACTCTTGTGCAGCTCTTCCATGCGCAGTACATACCCTGCGCAGCCCAACCCCTGACCCCCCTGCACAACCTACTTGTCTATGATGAATTGTTTATTTCTTTAAGCTTGGCTCTTCTATAGTCCTATATGTATTGGTATTTATTTAGATATTTTATGCCTTTTGTCATGAACTGATTTTACTTAATATGTTTGGAATGACTATTGTACATGGCTTGGTATGGCAAGGAACTAGCATAATACGACAGTGACCCGTAGTGGTGCACTCCTGACATGACCAACCTGACATGATAGTGGCCCGTCGTGGTGCGCTCCTGACAAGTACCCTGACATGATTTATCTTGATAACTTGATAGTGGCCCGTGGCGGCGCACTCCTGACTTGACTTGTAACTTGTAACTTGACTCGTATCATCAACTTGACACCGTGGGTGCTCCTGCTTGCTTGCTTGTGCAATCCACTTGTCTTGTCTTGCATCATGTCTAGGACGTGACTTCCTGGGTACCACGGCCAGGGACTCGCGCTAAATTGGATTAGGCTAATTATTAGATCAAACTAGAACATGAAGAATTCCCAGTCACAGGCAATCTCGTTATCTGGGCGCTTTAATGGACTTGTAGCTTGCCGACGAGTAGAGCACATTTCCAGCACACTTTTATGTGTTGCACCCTCTAAGTCACCTAAGGGTACATTTGTCTCCCGGGCAATGTATCCACCTATAACTCTCAACCCGCGGAAGGATAACTGGATAGTCTGCAGGGCTTGGGACTGGAAATTCTCACTTGCATCTTGTTAGTAATTAGGCTTGTGATAACCCTAGTTAGTTAAAGTAGTAAGCCATAGTACTTGCTTGGCCGATTGTGAATGAATGGTGTCCAGCTCTGTCTAAGTCTTGTCTAGCCCCTGTACCTGGAACTCTTGATCATGATTGTTTTACTTATTTCTAACGATAAATGGGTAGAGACAGTGAGCTATTCAGGCGAAGGGGTACAATCCCGGTCCTTGTTTGGTTTAAGGATTGTAACCTAGCTCCCGGAATGGTTCCACGTCCCTAGTCGTTTATCGCTCTGTGTACTTTTATTACTTGTACTTTCCTTTTATTCGTTATGTTCTGATATGCTGGCTTTTGTTCTTATTTGTGGCCTTCTTGTGGCACTTGCTCTTTCTGGGGTTTGACCCAGCTGGTTTTGTGTGGCCAGATTTCGGAGCAGCTCCCGAGGATCTACCAAGCTTCCAGTCCAATGGTGAACACTAGACGGAACTCGGGCTACGAGTGGGTTTTCCCTTTTTGTTTTACCCACTTATATGTAAATTTATTCTTTTGAGGCGTTTAGCCGACGAGCACCTGTTAGCTCGATGCACATTTACTTACTGTCTGCCTACGGGCTGTAAACATGATTAACAAATCCTAGGGTTGATCATGTATGACCGAACTCTTGCTAGTCCTATCATTTTGTACGACTAGCTTCATGATCATCCGATATGTAATATTTGGGACGCCTTATATATATATTTGATGCTCTAACATCTTGTAACTCTGTTAATTGCTTGAGATTGAGACAATAGGCTTGACCTTAAGAGACTGCTGGCTTGTAGTAAACCCTCATATCTAGACAGCCGTGACCGTATAGTTGAGATGTATTCTGTTTCAATATACGTAGCTGGCTATGTACGCCCCCGCTCTCCAGTATTCTGGTTCTGGGGCGTGACACTGTGCTGCAGACAGAGTGCGCTGCATGTACAGCTGTCCTCGAGCACTATGCGGCACAATAAACGAACAGTCTTCTCGTTCTTTGTGCTGTCAGTTGTCAGAAGATTTGATTGTGTCAGGTAATAATGATATGGCCACGTCAGCATGCGCACTTGAGAGTGTGCGCGGTCCAGTCTGCGCAATCTGGATGATGCGCAATCAGATGTCTGCGCAGTTCATTTGAAAGCTGTTTTTCTTGATTTTCATGACTTTGTTGATGGGTGCAACTTAATTTTTTAGGACCTACAGACACGAGCTTGAACGAGGTCAAAAATAGTCATGATCGTAGTGGGATAAAATATAAATAATTGAGTTGAAGTATAAATACTAGTTTGACTACAGTTAACTAGTTAAACAAAACTGTTTAGGCATGCTTATAGGATCGAAACTTAGGAAAATATGTGAATTGACTCGATCGAAATATAATAAAAGTAGTCTACTCGCAATCGAAATTGTTTAAGGATGATTGAATCAAAATCGTTTCAATATGCTTAAATATATTCATAATCATTTAATCATGAGTTTTAGAATCCCAAGAATCTAGATACATTTTAGAAATCTTGTGGAAGGAAATCAAAATAGGTTTAAGAGATGATGATTTGAACAATAGAAGGATAAGGGATGTTGATTCACTGGATGAAAAGGAGAAGAAAATGTTAGGGTTAGGATTGTTGGCCCATTCCATGGTCACACCCGATTTTGATAATCAACATGCACTTAAGTCAATACACAAAATATACAAACTGCTGCTAATCATTTTAGGGTATATGAAATCAATATCAACGGGCGTTGTACTGCATCAACAAGCATAGATATCATCAATCTGAAGATGAATTTCAATGGGATTTAGTTTGAGTCATTTTACATTTTATTCTGTATTTTATTTTATTGAGTCTAGGACTTATATTGTAAAATCGACTAGGTAATACTGGCTTAGGTTTATCCCAATCCATATTTCTAAACAGCCTACCCATTTCCATTTTCATCTTTACAAAATATTCCAAATTATTTTTGCAAACTGTTTTTTGACAAATATTTCGATGTTTCCAAAGACAGAATTCACAACCGAGTTCGGCCCGAGTTCGGTCCGAACTCTGCTCAAGTTCGGTCCGAACTCTGCTCGAGTTCGGTCAGTTTGAATTCAAATATCAGTTGCCTCCAAATCTGCATGCAACGTTTATATGCGAAATATTTGCATCAGAACTCTGCCAGAACTCTGCCGGAGTTCGGTCCCAGAAAACACCTATAAAAAAAGAGAGTTTTTCATTTCAAATCACTCATTCATTCTTCATCTTCTCTTCTCTACTCACCAAGTGTTTTCAAACGTTCTAAAGCTTTCAAATCACACCTATACATCTCTTAGACAAAAGCCAGTAATATATACGTTGATTTAGAGTCTTTTGGTATCCAAGAGTTGTAAAGAGGTCGTTCCAAGTTCAGCAACTATCCTTGTTGTGGAGCCGGTCGTGCGCTTGTCACCAAGCACAGTGTTGTGAAGTTAGTCGTGCACTTGTCACCAAGCACGGTGTTGTAAGAGACTGCAAGCTCTCATTTAGTTTGTGCTATAGTGGATTAACATCGAGCAACAGTACTCGAGACTGGATTAGTCCTCTCAGAGGGATACCAGTATACATCGCTGTGTCATTGAGTTTGATCTCTCTATCTCTTGCTGCATTTATTTACTGTCTCTTATTTACTGCCATAGTTATTACTTAAGTTTTTAATTGGTGATTATTTTTCGCTGCACACACACACACTCTATTCACCCCCTCTAGAGGTGCTCAACGGTCCTACAATTGGTATCAGAGCAGGTTATATTCTAATATAACAAACCTCAGAGAGTATATATGGCAGCCGTGAAATCAATATTCAACGGTGAAGGACAATCCACAAATAGACCGCCCCTATTTGATGGAACAAATTATACCTATTGGAAAACACGGATGACTTTCTTCTTAAAATCTTTTGACTTTGATCTTTGGTCTATAGTCATTGATAGTTATAAGAAACCAGCACCCACAGTGGTTGAAGGTCAGCTTGTAGACAAGCCTCATGACAAATACACAGAAGCTGAAAAAGCTAAGGCTAGTCTAGATGCTCGTGCCATCAATGCACTATTCTGTACAATTGACAAAACGGAGTTCAACAGAGTTTCAACCTGTAAAACGTCTCACGAAATTTGGAAACTTCTTGAGGTAACTCATGAAGGTACTTTCCAAGTGAAGGAATCCAAAATTAGTAGACTAACACAGAAATATGAATCTTTCAAGATAAAACCCGGTGAGTCAATTACACAGATGTTCACACGTTTCCTAGATATAACTAATCCTTTGCAATCTCTTGGTAAGGATTACAGCAATCATGAGAAGATCAGAAAAGTACTGTGGGCTCTAACCAAGAACTGGAATCCAAAAGCCACAGCAATCATTGAAGGAAACGATCTCACCACTATGTCCTTGGAAACACTGATGGGCAAGCTCATGACCCATGAACTTGATTTGCAAGAATTTGAAGAAGCAACTCCAAAAGAAAAATCTATTGCCTTCAAAGCTCAAGCAAGAAAATCAACATGCAATGACTCTGATGAAGAATCATCAAGTGGTGATGAACAAGCCCTACTTGTGAAGAACTTCAAGAAATTCCTAAAGTTTGAGAAATCAAACAGAAGGAAGAGAGATATCCAAGAAAGCAATGAAGATGAAACCATTTGCTTTGGATGCAAGAAGACAGGGCACATGAAGAAGGACTGTCCAACTTCAAAGAAAAGCAGTCCATATGACAGATCAAGATCAAGCAGAAAAGCAACAACCAGTCAAAAGTATGCCAACACAAGCATTTGGCATGAAAGTGATGCCAGTGATACAGAGGAAGAAGACAGACCCTGCGAAAATGCCAATGTCTGTCTTATGGCATTTGATAAGGTATCCTCAAACCCTCTATACGATGATTTTACTTTCGATGAATTAGAAAATGCCTTTAGCGAATTACTTGAAGATCACAAAATTGTGATTGACAAGTATAAGCAATCTCGAAAAGAGATTAAGGCATACACAACCGAGATAGCTAGACTGTCCAATCTTATTGAAGATATTAAAGAGACGTCTACTACCGGTAACACGGAAAAGATAGCCAAACTAAAGTTAGACTATCATGAGGCTATCCTCAAGATTGAAAAGAAAGAAAGAGACTATGTCAAGATGCAAGAATTGTATGACATAGAGAAGAAGAAGCAGTTAGTTACAGAACAAAGACTCTCAGACATGAGTGCTAGATATGAAGAGTCTATTGCGATTTCTAAAGAATTAGAAATCAAGTTAGACAAACAGGCAATACCTGTGACACAGACTAAGTTTAGTCCTAATGCTAAGCATACACCTAAGAGGACTAAAAATACGAAAGCACAGAAGAAACACGACTATCATCATGCTTTCACTTATAGGTTCTCCAAGAAACCAAACAAGCATGTAAACACAGTTTTAACCACATCTGGTTCTAAACTAACTTGCACTTATTGTGGTACACACGGACACATATCACAGTATTGATTGGCAAGGAAACTTGTTGACAATCACACTTTATTCTGGGGGCCTAAAACTAATCAGAATGGACCCTTCAGTAAATGGGTACCAAAGGATTCATCTACTTGTCTTGTAGGTGGACCCTCAACCCTCTCATGCTAAAAGTAAATGGATCCTCGATAGCGGATGTTCGCGGCACATGACTGGTGATGCATCTTTGTTCGCTACGCTATCGATAAAGAAAGAATGATACGTCTCCTTCAGAAATAATTTGAGAGGTGATATTATTGGTAATGGTACTGTAGGTATTTCTCCTTATCCAGTAATAAAGGATGTTTGTCTAGTAACAGAATTGAAACATAACCTACTAAGCATAAGTCATTTGGCTGATAATGGTTATGGTATCAATTTTATGAAAGATAAATGTACCATATATGATATGTCATCTGGTGATCCCGTATATAAAGGGATTAGAGAAGACAACATTTATGTTTTCTTTTTAGAGATTACTAATAATGCAGGTAGATGCCTAGTAGCTAATCTAGATGAAAGCTGGCTATGGCACATGAGACTAGGACATGCAAATATGGATACTATCTCACGACTCAGTACTAAGAAGTTGGTAAAAGGACTCCCCGAGATTCTATTCAAGAGAGATATGGTATGTGCTGACTGTGAAAAGAACAAAGCACATAAGTCTACATTTAAATCCATCAACGCTGTAAGTACTTCTAGACCTTTGCAGTTGATTCATATGGATTTATTTGGTCCTAGTAGAGTCGCTAGTCTTGGCGGTAAGCTCTACGCTTTTGTTATTGTTGATTTCTCTCGCTTTACTTGGGCTTACTTTTTATCAAACAAAAGTGATGCTATTTTTGAATTTCAAATATTTTGCAAAAAGGTACAAAACGAAAAAGGTTTCATGATTACTCGTATCCGAAATGATCATGGTGGCGAATTCGTAAATTCTGATTTCAAAAAATTTTATGATGATAGTGGATATTACCACGAATTTTCTTGTCCTAGAACTTCCCAACATAATGGTGTTGTGGAGCGAAAGAATCGTACTCTAAGCGAAATGGCTAGAGACATGCTGAATCAGCATAATCTTCCTAAGTATTTTTGGGCAGAAGCTGTTAGTACAGCCTGTCATGTTTTGAATAGGGTGTTAATTCGACCTATCTCGAAGAAAACACCATATGAGCTTTGGTTTGGAAGGATTCCAAACATTTCTTATTTTAAAGTTTTTGGATGTCGCTGTTTTATCCTAACACCAAGGATAACTTGGAAAAGTTCGACTCTAAAGCAGATGAAGGAATATTTCTCGGATATGCTGATAAGAGTAAGGGATATAGAATTTTTTAATAAAAGATCTATGATTGTTGAAGAATCTATTAATGTTACTTTTGATGAGCTAAATAGTCACAGATCTAGCGACAGTGATGATAAAGATGCACATGCAAAAACTAAGAAGAGTCCTGTGGAAGATCTGACCCAAAAGGTTGATTCATTAAAATTCTTACCAGATCATCCAGAGACACTTATTATAGGTGATGTATCTAAAGGTGTAAGTACACGCTCCTCTTAAGGATTCTGAAATAGCAGCAAATGTAGCGTTTATTTCTCAAATAGAACCTAAGAATATAGATGATGCTTTTTCTGATGAGTTTTGGATTGATGCCATGCAAGAGGAACTAAATCAATTTGAGAGAAACCAAGTTCGGAAACTCGTTCCTAAACCTATTGGCCAATCAATAATTGGTACCAAATGGGTGTTCCGAAATAAACTTAGTGAAGATGGACAAGTTCTACGCAACAAAGCACGTCTAGTGGCACAAGGTTATAATCAAGAAGAAGGAATTGATTATGATGAGACTTATGCTCCTGTTGCTAGACTAGAAGCCATCCGCATGTTTTGTGCATTTGCATATTTTAATGATTTTAAATTATTTTAAATGGACGTGAAAAGTGCATTTTTGAACGGATTTTTAAAAGAGTAAGTTTTTGTGAAACAACCCCCTGGTTTTAAAGATTTTCAAAAACCTGATCACGTCTTCAAGCTTAAGAAAGCACTCTATGGACTCAAACAAGCACCTCGTGCTTGGTATGAACGCCTAAGTGCCTTCTTACTTGATAATGGTTTTTCAAAGGAAAAAGTTGATACTACCTTGTTTATCAAATCATTGAATGATGATATTCTCCTTGTGCAAATTTATGTAGATGACATAATATTCGGTTCTATTAACGAAAAACTTTGTCAAGATTTTGCTAAGTGTATGCAGAGTGAATTTGAGATGAGTATGATGGGAGAGCTAAACTTCTTCCTAGGATTTCAGATCAAACAGCACTCAAAAGGAACATTCATCAACCAAGCTAAGTACACGAAGACATACTGAAAAAATACGACTTCGAAAACGTAAAGCCAATCGGGACTCCAATGGCTACATCCACAAAGCTTGATTCTAATGAAAGTGGCAAACATGTCGACCAGCGTAAGTATCGAAGTATGAGTGGTAGTTTATTATATTTAACTGCTAGTCGCCCTGATATTATGTTAAGTGTTTACATCTGTGCACGTTATTAGGCAAATCCTAAGGAATCACATCTTAATGTCGTTAAGCGTATCTTTCGATACCTTAAAGGAACTTCTACAGTCGGCTTATGGTATCCTAAAACCAAATCCTTTGACCTGATAGGTTACTCGGATGCAGATTTTGCAGCATGCAAAGTAGACCGTAAAAGTACCAGCTGCACGTGTCATTTCCTAGGAAAGGCCTTAGTCTCTTGGTTTAGCAAGAAGCAAAATTCCGTAGCATTATCAACTACTGAGGCTGAGTATATCGCCGCAGGTCGTTGTTGTGCTCAGATTTTGTGGATGAAGCAAACCTTAGAAGACTATAATCTGCACTACACTAAGATTCCTATTTATTGTGACAACACTAGCACCATTAATCTGACTAAGAACCCTATTTGTTACTCACGCACAAAACACATTGAGATACGTCATCACTTTTTACGTGATCATCAGCAACACGGAGATATCTGCTTAGAGTTCATTGACACAGATCATCAACTAGCAGACATATTTACAAAACCATTGGCTGAAGATCGGTTTAACATAATGAGGCGAGAGCTCGGTATACTTGAATTTTTAGATTCATAATGTAGTATGGTAATTAAATTTAATTTTATGACTTGAAACTTTGAAATTTATTTAACAGAAATTATTTTGGAGCACAAGCCTAAAAAGGGTCTGTCTGTCACTACGACTACGGTCGAAGCGACGCAGTATTTAAGAGTTCTCCGATGAACCTCCGTTAGCTGGGACAGTACCCCTACAGCTAACCCAAAGTAATACATGTTACTAAATATAGGAGTCAAAGTCATAAAGTCTAATTTCAACTACCAAAACTGTATTTATGGCCTCGGAAATACAAGTAGCCGAACTCGGACCGAACTCTGACCGAGTTCGGCCGAATTCGGGCCGAGTTCGGTCGGCGTTGTATTTACTTCCAGAACTGAACAGCCGGCCTTAACCCCTATTTAAACCCCTCTTTCTCTCTTCTTTTTCACTCACCAAAACGAGAATTCTTCTCCTTCCTCCCAAAACACCTTCCTACTCCCTCTTGGCAAGTGTTCTAGGAGATCCGGTGGGCTACCTAACTTCCTTCTCTTCCTCCTTTCTAAAGGTATTTCACTTCCTTTCCTTTTTTCCTTTCATGGCTCTAAAGCGTCAGAGGGGATCAATTGATCCTTCCCAAGCTGGATCCTCTTCATCTGATTATACTCCAGCTAGTCTCTTTAGTCCAGCACGACCAGTAGGATCAGAGGATTATGATTCCACTTTGTTTTCTGACAAAGAATTCTCTGACCTATGGTTTGACTCCTTCTCCGGTCGTAAAATTTGTTTTGGAGCTTTCGTTAACTTTATCATTTTTTCTGAGTATGCTCCTACCTTCGACCATCTAGGCTACCGAGATTTTTTTGAAGTAGCTGAAAATATTTTTGACAATGTTGTCCGTATATTTTACTGCAACCTGCAAGTAAAACCAAATGGCAACTTTTATTCTTGCGTTGCTGGGCAAGAATTAGAGTTTAGTGCCACCGATATCAGTGAATACTTTCATGTTCCTGATGTTGGTGAAGCTCTGGTAGATATTCATCATGTCCAATTTCCAGAGGATGTCACCATTGCCTCCTTCAAGGAATTGATTTGTCATCCAAACCCCCTTCCTCGCAGAGTATTTTCAAAACATCTGAATCAAAAAATTTATGAACTCCATCGCTTTATTTTCTCTGTTCTCCTTCCTAAGAAAAGATCTACTGACGAGATTACTTTCTTAGAACTCTCTGCTATGTACCATATTCACTTTGGTATTTCTTTTTCTATTCCCAAGACTATGATGGCCTGGATGCTGAACTGCAAAAATGCAGGACGCAACCTGGTGTATCCTATGCACCTGGCCTCTATCTTCCGCAGGTTTGATATTGATCTTCAAACCTGTGCATACTCCTCCACTCCCGTCGAGCTCACCAGATCTCGTAGATATCCTGCTCCACCTCTGCCACCTGGAGCTCAGCCTGCTCCAGATGTCGGTGCTGAGGCTCCTCCTCCTGATGCTGCTCATGCTCCAGCCCCTGCTTCGAGATTTGATCCAGGATTCTATCAGAGATTTGATGACTTTGTAGCTCTTTCTGCGCAACATCATCAAACCTATCTTGACTCGGAGTTTCGCCACATCTATCAGGGTCATGTGTTGCGGAACGGGATTGCGGATCTACACTGGAGTCTCTCTCAGGATCCCGTTCATCCGGTCACTATCGTATCTCACCCAGGCTTCACTGGTCCTAGGTTCGGAGATGAGGCATCCTTTCCTTACTTCGATGCTACTGTAGCTTATTTTCCTCCTGATGCTCCTGGCGGTGATGACCCCACTACGTGACGCGGACTCAGCAGATGGATAGTGGATAGGATGTTAGTCGATGATCTTTTGCTATGATGTAGTTTTTTTTTATGTCTAAACTTCTTAGTTAGACATATTTAGTATTTCATGATTGTACTTTGCACTATTAGTGAGACATTTTCAGTACTATATTTCAGCACTTTCTTTCCATATTAGTTGTTTATGCTGTGTTCATGTATCTCTTTAGCTTCACTTTGTCTTTTATTTTTATTGTTGGCTTCACACATTACGGGGGAGCCAAAGTCATTTTTATATTGACAAAGGGGGAGAAGAGCTATACATAACCAACCAAAACAAAATAAAACCAATCATCTCAGGTATTTTGTTTGTTCTATTTTTTAAAGATATATTTTGGTATAGACTCAAGTTTGTCAATTATCAAAATGGGGGAGATTGTTGGCCCATTCCATGGTCACACCCGATTTTGATAATCAACATGCACTTAAGTCAATACACAAAATATACAAACTGCTGCTAATCATTTCAGGGTATATGAAATCAATATCAACGGGCGTTGTACTACATCAACAAGCATAGATATCATCAATCTGAAGATGAATTTCAATGGGATTTAGTTTGAGTCATTTTACATTTTATTATGTATTTTATTTTTATTGAGTCTAGGACTTATATTGTAAAATCGACTAGGTAATACTGGCTTAGGTTTATCCCAATCCATATTTCTAAACAGCCTACCCATTTCTATTTTCATCTTTACAAAATATTCTAAATTATTTTTGCAAACTGTTTTTTTGACAAATATTTTGATATTTCCAAAGACAGAACTCGCAACCGAGTTCGGCCCGAGTTCGGTCCGAACTCTGCCCGAGTTCGGTCAGTTTGAATTCAAATATCAGTTGCCTCCAAATCTGCATGCAACGTTTATATGCAAAATATTTGCATTAGAACTCTGCCAGAACTCTGCCCGAGTTCGGTCCCAGAAAACACCTATAAAAAGAAGAAAGTTTTTTTATTTCAAATCACTCATTCATTCTACATCTTCGCTTCTCTACTCACCAAGTGTTTTCAAACGTTCTAAAGCTTTCAAATCACACATATACATCTCTTAGCCAAAAGCCAGTAATATCTACGTTGATTTAGAGTCTTTTGGTATCCAAGTGTTGTAAAGAGGTCGTTCCAAGTTCAGCAACTATCCTTGTTGTGGAGCCGGTCGTGCGCTCGTCACCAAGCACGGTGTTGTGAAGTTGGTCGTACACTTGTCACCAAGCACGGTGTTGTAAGAGACTGCAAGCTCTCATTTAGCTTGTGCCATAGTGGATTAACATCGAGCAAGAGTACTCGAGACTGAATTAGTCCTCTCAGAGGGATACCAGTATACATCGCTGTGTCACTGAGTTTGATCTCTCTATCTCTTGCTGCATTTATTTATTGTCTCTTATTTACTGCCATAGTTATTACTTAAGTTTTTAATTGGTGATTATTTTCCGCTGCACACACACACACTCTATTCATCCCCCTGTAACACCCAGTTTTCCAGATGAGGGTAATTTTGAAATTTTATAATTATAATTATTATTTATTGATATTTATTTTATATTATGATTTTTGGTGATTTTTAATTATTTTTTAAACTATTTAAAATCATGACTTATGATTTTGGTGTTTTGCTAGTGAAACCGTAGAGACTGTCTACCCTAGAGCCTAGCCATGTGATTAGGGTATTTCATTTATCATTTTTAGTTTGAGGGTATTTTTGTCATTTTTGAATTATTTGAATTTAATATATTTTATTAGGAATTTAAATGATTTATTTGAATGGTGTGATTTAAATATTATTTAATTAATTTCCATGTGGTTTAGATTAGCCTAACCTAGATTGGACCTAACCTAGATTAGTCATAGCTAGTCTAGTGAGCCACATTGAGAATTAGTTAGTATTGGAAATAGGTTTAAGTCATGTTTAGCTAAGTAGAGTGGTTTGCAAATGGACTAGGAAAGAGCCCTAGATTCTAGGCCACTTATTAGACTTGATTCATTGCTAGCCCTTAGATACATCCTAAAAACCCTAACCCTAGCTAAAGTGGCTGGCCAAGACCCCTCCTTGCCTATATAATATCTTTTTAGAAATTTGTGCCTCTTTTCAATATTCTATCATTCTTCCTAAGAACTAGGTGAGCCTCCATTCTATTTTCTTCATAGTTTAATCAATAGAGTTCCATTTTTATTGAGATTTCTTCCATAGTGTTCTAATCACTGTTCTCCTACTGTTTGTGGAGTCACATCTCAAATTTGAAACAATTTAGAGATTTTGGGTGGCTTTGGAGAGCTCCTTTGAAGAGGCTTTTTGTGTTGAAGGACACACATAGGTAAAATCCTATTCATCCATTAAAACTAGGTTTTCTTTGCATAAACACCAAGCCCTAGGTGTCCTTGTGTTGTAGGAATAGGGTTTACTCGATTTCGTGTCTTGTACGTGTTCGTATCGGACACGTATCAGTAACCAACGTAGATGTTCGACGAAATGCCACAGAGGGCATTTCGATCGAGATTTTGAAATGTTTTTGAATATGAAGTCGTGTTTGGGTGTGGCTTACGTGTTCTTGCTCGACTGAGGTGTTGCTTGTGTCGTGTCGTATTGCTTTGGACACGTGCACACGCGGGGTACACCACGCGCGCGCGCGGGTAGCATTCCCCTGCTACTAGTGTGTTCGTGCTCAGTGCACAGGACACTTGGTCGCGAGTGCTTGGACACGCAGGATGGGGCAATGTCTGTCATGACATCCCCAAGGCCAGGTGTCCTAATATTTTGTGTCGGATGAGATATTCGATCCACACTGGACACATGTTCACGTAGCTTGGTGTTCTATTTGGTGTTGTGTGTTCGTGTGAGTTCTTGGACACTTGTGTCCTGTTATTGGACACGATACTACATGTATGACACGTACACATGTTCGACACTAAATACCAACCATTATCATAACATATTAATTGTTATTTCTATGTTGAAAAAGGGAAATCCCCATTTTCTGATACTGTTAAGTATCAGTGAATTAACTCACTGTTTTCTCCATTTTTGATTTGCATTTAAATGTTAATATCATGAAAATAAATGTGGATTAGTTGCTGTTACTTTTAGTTAACATGTTAGGGTTTGTGTTTATCATAGATATGTGTGTTAGAATTTACATTTGGGTTTTGACAATCGATTTTTCCAGTTCCTGCAAACTGAGTTGGTTACATAGAATTGAATTGGGTTTGTGTTAAAATTCCTGAGATTTTCTATGTTGTAATACCTGAGAATCATGTACACTGTTTCCCTGTCATGTGATTCCTATCTTAGGATTCCTGATGAACACACACCTACACAAAACCTGGGAACATTGAATGCTAACCTATACACACATGTCTACACACTAAGAACTGAAGCCTTGGTGACTAAACCTGAGATATCACATGTATACCCATACCACACACAGAGACCTGAGTTCAACTTGTGGAGAAATCTGAGTATAGTTGCTAATAAATAAGTTTCCTGGATTGTTAAACTGAGATTGATGTTGCACCACACATAAATCAAAACCTGGGAACTATCTACACTCAAATTGTTCACTGTCACTTGTCTGAAAACTGAAATGGGCATTTGGGAATGAAAACTGAACTGTATTTATATATTAGAAAAACCTGAGAAGGAGTTTTTCCTTTCCTTGATATTTGAAAACTGAGAATGAAGTGTGAACTGAAAACTGAGTTTAAAATCAATGTTTAACTGAAACATTACATTGGTTTGACTGATTTCATAGCTTATATGAATGCTTGTGTTAACTGAGAGCCATTGCCATTCAGTGCTCTTCGAATTCCCATTTTTGCACTATTAACTGTTAAAACATTGTATGAATGACACTCACATTGATTCTGATTTCCCTTCACTGGGACACACAGGTTCATCCTACCTACACACACACAAGTTTCCCTACTCTTGTCATGGTAGGCTGTCAAATACACTACACTATTCCTGATTATTATACACTGTTGTATTGCCCTGTCTTCCATACCACAGCACACATATTCCTGTATAACACACAGGTCCCTTCTTAGCACTCTAACACACATCCTACACACATTACATATATTTCCAGTCCACACACATTATACATACACACACATTGCTCCTCTTGACACACACTATTTTCTAAATTTCCCTTTCACTGTACTCACATACACACACATCTAACATGTTATCCCCTCTCTATGAAATACATGTATATATACTTCTATATATGTTACTATGCTTATAGCTAAATATAGCATGCCTAATCTAATATGATGTGTGAATGGTAGAGTAGCATATATAGGTATTTCAATATGTGTAGTAGCTGATGTGCTAGGCACATCTCTATCTGTATATGTAGATATATATATACATTCATAATGTGAATAGTGATATATATATATATATATATATATATATATATATATATATATATATATATGTGTGTGTGTGTGTGTGTGTGTGTGTGGTATTGGCCTATGGTGTGTTTGTTAGACTAGTGAGAGCTTAGTTAGACTTGTTTAGTCTTGATTAGGCCTAGAATAGACTAGTTAGACTAGTATAGACTTGTTTGACCTAATTTAGACTTGTTAGACCTAGTTTGACCATAGTTGACCTAGTTTGACTTCTAGGGTTGACCAGAGTTGACCAAGAGTTGACTTTGGCCTAGATTGACCTAGATTCATGTAGAATGCATTGTAGTGCATCTTATTACCATTCCGGATATGTTATGACTTGTGCTGTTCTAAATAGGAGCCAGACACCACTCCTCGGACAGTACTTTCATCTTGGACACTCAGATACCAGGCGAGTACATTCTCTGATCATTTTATATCATGTTAGAAATATTTTCCTGGTTTTGATTACTTTACTTGATGCTGTCACGTTGGTAACACGGATTAGTACTATATGGATCCCTCCTTGAGATGTTATCCCCTCAGGAGCATCGGATACTACATGTTCTGTGCGTTTCACTTACATTGTGTATCACTATGCTTCATGGTTCATTGATCACTTGTGACATGTACTCTTATGATCACAGAGTCTTCTTTGAATCACCCATTTATGGGCATTCCCAGAATCACCCATTTATGGGCCTACCATGTATCACCCCTTGTGGGCCATTACATGGATCATAACATAACCTGGCTGGATCCTTGTGTATTGATTGGGGGTACGGGGGAGTAGAAGTGGACATGTGAATAATATCCAAGTAGTGTAGTTCCCAGAATCACTCCATAGTATAGTTCCCAGAATCTCCTATGCCATTCACATGTCTATATTGTACTCTGACTCACTAGCCACTGTTAGTTCTCTATTTATAGCAGATATTTCTATTACAGTTCTTTCTCTGTTTACATTCTGTACTTTCTTTCAGTTTTCTGTATCTTACTCTACTGCATGTTTATATTTTCTAACCTGCTATGATCTGTTGAGATGTATTGTGCTCGCTTCTGTCCTGACTGGACCTGTTGAAAATATTACAGAGGACGAGGAGGAGGCCTATGTGGATACCTTCTACGGGGCAGCTCTAGATGACACCTGTGATCCGGATTTCCAGCCGGATCCATTAGCTATAGAGACTGAGGCTCCCTAGTCTAGGTTTTTACTATTACTGTCTTTTGGGATCTGGATTGTATATATTCTTTCATATTCAGTAGTTGAGACTTGTATTTCTGGATGTTGCTGAGATGTTATCTTAGACACTTAGACTCTTCTGATCTTCTGTATTTCATTTGAGTTTATATCATATCGTACTTCTTCCTCCTTAGTTGTGATTGAGTTTACATTCTGCTATGTCACCCCCATTCGGGGAGTATAAACTATTAAGCCTTATATTGTTAGATGTTGTGACCTAGGACAGCGTTCTACCGCTGACACTGCGGCGTAGGCTGGACGTACCCACGTCTCGTGCCCTTATTCTAGGGTGCGGGTCGTGACACCCCCTCTAGAGGTGCTCAACGGTCCTACAAGGATTAGGGATTTTAAGGATTTGGGGACTAGGGTTTCAAAAATTAGGGATTAGGTTTAGGGTTTTAGATTAGAAAATTGGTTTAGAATTTTGGGAATTAGGGTTAGGCACTACTAAGAATGCAATCAAGAAGGGTGATACAATTAAAACTTGACGAGCGTACTCGCAGATAGAATCGAAAATAATAATAAGTAAAAATGTGGTTTGGCACAATCACCGAATCAAAATCTAGAAAAATATGTGAATTGACATGATCGAAAAAATATAGAAAAATGTGATTTGACATGATCGAGATAGTCTAGTTGCGATCAAAAGGTTGTTAAGGATGATTCAAATTGAAGCTGTTCTAGCATGATCGATTATGTAAGCATGGTCGTAGAATCGTAATCTAGGTACGATTATGACTATAGTAAAACATGGAATTAAAATCTAGTAATAGATTTTTTTATAAAGAAGAGGGACCATATGATGACACGACGGTTAGAAGGTAAGGTAGAAGGATAAGAAGGGAAAAACCACAAGCTTAATAACTAAGAAATAGAGTATCAACCAGTTTTAGGTGAGGGTGCAAGATTTTGCGGATCGTGAAAATTCATTAGTCAAATGCCAATAATAGATATAGCCTCTATGTTATTTGAAAAAATCGTAAGCATAATCCGGAGTCACTTTACCGAGAATTTATGCCTCGTCAGTGTACAGCTAGCTACAATAAACTCTTGGTTCCATGACTCAAGCAATGATGCGGTAACGAATACCCTATCAACTCTATCTAATCTTGACATAACAACTCGAGGATGAAATAAGACAACCAAGACATAGTTTTAATATCGTTCGATTACCCACACTTATCTAGAATTACTTCAACTTAGGGGTCATGCCTCGCCAGTGCGCAGCTGGCTGCAATGAACCCGTAGTCTCCATAATTCAAATAAATGACGACAGTGTGCTGTTGTCTTGCCATTATGAGTCATCGAAAAACTATTCCAACTATATCCATAAAATTTCAAAGGAGCTTCTAGAATTTCAACAAGTTGGTCAGAATATAATAATGTAAGTATCTGTCCTTGAAGGAAAATATAGTTTTGAAAATTATGCAATCGATTATGAGTAAAACGATCGAATGCAAAAGAAATGTAAATCATATACACCTTTTGAATTTAAGAAACGGACTCAGAATTAATGTATGGATGATCGAATCGTGTCAGGCTTAAAAGTCAATGGATGAAAATAAATATAGACTCTTTAGAAAATAATTTCTTATGGTCATGGGGATAAATAAGCAATATGGACCTTACAATATGGCGATGGTTAAAGGTAAAGAACATAACTGCACAAATGATAAAGAATATGATTTGAACCCTAGGAAGTCCTAGTTTACTAGGCGAACAGTCTACCCACCTTAGATCCTACCGTTGCATCAAAACTCGATTAGTACACCCTTCTAGGAAAATTCTTCAAGTTATCTAATAGGTTTTGAATTCTACTTGAATCACACGGCCTATGTACTTATCATAACTACCCAACGGCCAGATTGAATAAGGGATTCCTATTCCTAATCATCTTTCTAAATTCAAATTATTTCTAATGTGAATGAGCATTCTAGTTCATAGTCGCAGGCTCGTAGTAGTACGACTAATATGGCACTACCACGAGTTCGTGTAATTATTGCGAAGACAGACCTACATGGGCCACCACAAAAACTTGTCATGACCCCCACCCGCTTTTCGGGATACGTGTACGTGTCTAAGCCAGCCTATGCCGCAGTATCGGTAGTAGAACGCGGTCAAGCCCGCAATAAATAAATGCTAATAATAATCTTTATTGCTCATTCACATTTGCTAAATTAATACAACATTTACAAGAACTGTATTTGAAAGAAAGTATAAAATTTCACCAAATCTATTACAACAAATTTAAGCTAACTAACTAGCTTCTAGGTTTTTGGCCTGCAAGAACAGCCGTATCTCCCAATGCTAAGAGAAGCCACGACTAACCTGAAAAAATATTGGTTTTCAGTCAGGAATGGAACAAGCACACAAACCGACGGCAAGTCGAAAACACAATAGAATTCACAAGACATGAAAATAACATATGTAAAATAAAACTAGATAGTAACTGATATTATGGCATGTCTTGAAAAAAAGTAGATAACTCTACAACATGATGTTTCAACTAGAGAAAAATATGTAAACATGGTGACATGGCAAGTGGTGAAGAAAATAAGAAAAAACAAGTAAAAGACAACTATCTATGTGTTTTGAAATATCGTGTTCGACATGTGAACCGCTAAGGGGTAAATCTGGCACCCCGCACATGAATTGTACGACTGCTATCAGACAAGATCAGACATTTTAGGGGTATTTCTGGGTAGTCCACATGTCTACTAAGATATTTTTCCGTTCAGCTAGTACTCATGGAATCAAGTCGCAAGCATGGTAATCCATGATACTAATCCGTGTAACAATGTGTCATCAAGCAAAAGAGCATATGTATAAACATGAAATGGAAAGACTACTATGAATCGAAAATAATCAGAAAGTACACTTGTCTGAGGTCCTTAGCTGGCGAAACCGACCATCTTGTTGGGTCCAACATCGTCCGGTTAGCCTAGGGTCGATACGAAGTTGTTCAGGTTTTGCAAGCAAATAGAAAATGATCGATTAGTTATGATGGTCAATCTAAAATAAGAGAATTTGACTTAGGAATAATAATTTCTTATTTTAGAAAAATATTTATAATTATTCAGAAATTATTGTCGTATATTTAAAACTTATTGGAAATATTGTATATATGAAATCCCAAACATTAAACCATAATATCTTTCATATACGAAATATATATACTTATAGGTATAAGAAATAGCTTATATTAGTTTATTTATTTAAAGAAAACATCATTAGTAAATCAACCTAATACATATTCATACATATATTTTTTTAGAAAGCATTTATATACCTAAGGCCCATAAAGTAACCCAAAATTATATTAATAATATAAGCCCAAAATTATTTGTATTACCTAATCCCTAAAATCCACAAGGTTGTTTAAGCCCAAGCCCAACAAAATTAAAGCCCAAAATATTTTTATTACACCTATGATTTGGAGTTAGCAATAATATTAAAACCGTGACAATATTAATAATAATATTAATACAACTGCCAGTAATAATAATAAATATATAAATATAGTAGTAAACAGAGTATATATGAAATACTGAATATATTTGTTTATGTACATAGGCTTATGCTAATAAAATACCTATACATACATATACACTTATAAGCCTAAAATTATTAAGGAATTTTTTGACTTTCATCCCACTTATTAATATGCATTTGTACTTACATCCCACTTTTTAATTTTTTTAGACTTTTATCCCACTTTTTGTCACTAAAAGTATTTATTTTGTCACGAAAAGTATTCGTTTTGTCACAAAAAATATTTTTAGTGACAAAAATGGGATGTAAGTCAAATAAAATTAAAAAGTGGAATGTAAGTACAAATTCATATTAATAAGTGGGATGAAAGTCAAAAAATCCCAATTATTAACACAGACTATAGGCCGGCCCAACCCATAATCAAATAGGGTCAAACCCAATACCCAATAAACCCTCCCCATTCAAATTTTCTTCTCTCCACGAGAGAGGAAATTTCCACATGAAAATTGAAAAGGAAAAAAAGGAGGAGGAAGGAAGGGGAGCTGTTCTCATCGAGGGTGCTCCGGGGAGCTCGACATCAGGGAAGGGTGGAGAGGTTGGGGTCCGACGTTGTTGGCCCGTGGCGGCGTTTGCAGGGGTGTGGTGCTCCCCGCGGCTACCGGCGTAGGGTCCTGGCGGTGCCACCACGCGGGGTGGCGCTCGGTATACGAGTCGCCTGGCTATGGGGTCGCGTGCTCGGTGGACGAGGCACTCGGCCGGTCGTGGCTGAGTGCGACTAAGGCTGCGCTTGGAGAAGCGCCACAGTGGTTCAAGCCCCCGGTCAGCGGCGCTCGCCTGAAAGCACCGGGGTCCAGATCCGGTGGAAGTCGAATGGTGCTCGTGGCGGAGGCTGTGGGGAAATCGGGGAATGTTGGGTGGTGTTCGTGGTGGAGTCGGGAGGTCGTGGAGTCGAGGGCTCGGGAAGACGGGATCGATGGTGATAATGGTGTTGGCCGATGGGCCGGTTGAAGACGTAACTATTGTTGACGACGGCGATGGTGGTTTGAGGAGTTGGTGATGATCAGCCATGTGATGGTCGGGCGTGGGAGAGGGATTGGTGTCTTGACGTGGCTGGTTCTGGATGGAGGTTGGTTGTTTCTTTGCAAGGAAGGGTGTCGAGTTGGAGAGGACGACTGGTTGGTGATGAGGGTCGTTTTGCTCGGAAATTTCCTCGCTTTGAGAACATAGAAATCTTTAAATAGGAGGGGAAAACCTAATTAGATACGGTGGAATATCCTTAATGGATAAGGTTTCTTTTATTTGAACCAGTAAATCTTAACCCAACTAATCTAAGTCAAAATTCATATTAACGTGACTAAATGTTTGATAATATCAAGCAATCTTATCACATGAATATAGATTTATACCAACTAAGTGATCAACCTAATAATGTATAAAATGATGCATAATATTTATCCAAATAATTTAAGTTATATATTTGATATCGTTAACTGATTTCAAACATACAAATCCAGATATTTAATTTTAATAATAAACTATGTTATTAAGATGATCTAAAATATATCTTTAAAAATTCAAAATAATATATATTTTTTTATCAAAAATCATGAGACCAATTTGTGAGTCCAAAATTAATAACCAAATACTTTTGTAATGCCAATAGTAAAATTCTAGAATAAATATTTCTATTAAATCTCCAATAGTGCCTCCAAACCATAAACGTTTAACTAGTCTTTGAATGACGAAATATTAACAAAATAACGTATATACGTTTCAAGGAGGATTTATTTCAAAATAAGAATAATAGAGTAATTAAAAATAAATAAAATAATAAATTTTAAAATTTTGGGAAGAGGGGTTACAGCGAGGCCTAAGCTATCAACCTGAATTTCTGATCCTTGGGTTTGGTCATATAGCTAGTGTATGTCCCCTCCCCGACCACAAGTAAGTACAAGAACATGAAAGTACAAGAGTACATGATATCGTGTCACATCGTGTCATCAAGAGGAGTACAAAAAATGAATGTAAATGCCCAAGACTATAGAATGTACTTGCCTTGCTCAGGGTGATCGGGAAAAAGGAGTAGATCTGTATGTCCTCCTGCTAATGGGTACAAGTTGGTTAAGTTCCAACCACTAACCTAATATTCTCTTACTTCTAACTATATGAATTATATTAACTAGTTTATAGATTAGCACTAAATGAGTATAAAATTATCTGACTAGCAGAATGATGATTAGGAATTTATACTACTAGCTAACCATTTTCTTAATACAAATACATATACATTAGTCAAAATCACCTTACTAATTCCTCATAACCCATCTGCATAAACCAAACCACAGTAATTGGAGACATACTCCTGTCATTGGTTCCATCATGCAGAACACCAAGCAGGATTCAGACAACCCATAACTACTCTCCGTTAAGCTCACACAATCAAAACTACTAATCTAATACTAATCTCAGTTTAAATTAATTATACAAATAGAACTAAATTCAAATTGACTCCAACGGCTACAAAAAGTCTTCAATAGCTATCCCCGTTCTGCATTCAAACTCCAAACCCAAAGCACCAGATCAATTCCTATACTGACACACAACGAACGGACACGAAGTGATTACTGGACACGAACGGATCCTCTATCCCGTATCTGACACCATCCCTGGCCGACACTCCCATAAGTTCTATATACGACACAACCAGCAACTTGGAAAGAGGAGAGCCATACCTGAGTAAAGGAAATCGATCCTGAAGGAAAAAGACCACTCTGAGGAGTCGGACACGCTCTCACGAGTCCAAATTGAATATCAAGCTCTGTTATGGCAATACATCAAACAGGTCCCGAGCGTTACAAGAGAATAGGTTTGTTAGTCAAATTTGAATTTCCTTTACTTAGGAAAAATAGCAAACAATCAAGAACAGCAAGAATTAATCACTCACATCAAATTGAATCCGATCGTGATAACCACCGATCAACCAAACCCCATCGATCCAACCTCGATCATTCTACTTTCAAGAACAGAGAACACACACACTAAAAATCATTTGCACACACAGAACACCAGACCGAGTTAATCAAGGAAAATTGACACTCACCAGATTTGATGTCTAGATCGGAGTAGGGAACTGCCGGTTGATTCGCTCAGACTTCGATCGAACACTCCAGGTCAATCAATCGAGGAAGAATCGACTCTTCGACGAAGACGATCGAACGGTTTCCAGATCTAAGCTTGCAATCCAACAAAATAGAAGGAAAGAATCAGAGGTGAACGAGCTCCAGGAATGTACGGTTGCTTCACGAGAGTTCGAGATGCTTGCCAAATCGAAGGTGAACAAGGACGACGAGTTCCTCGAAGAAATTTGCCAGAAGAAGATCTGTTGTCGGAACGAAATCACTTCGTCGTCGTCGTCATCGTCTACAAGCACTGACTCGGGAAGCCATTGACAGTGTGTTGTCGAGACAGTCGTCGCTGTGCTCGGAACTGCTCTCCGCCATGGCCGATCACTTCTTGAATTTAGGGTTTGAGAGGATTGGAGTTGGGAAGAAGGAGAAGAATGAGAGGGCTTGCTTGTTCTCCAGAAAATTTCTACTCTAGAAAATGAAAGAGGAAGAGAATCAGTGGTTTATATAATGTATGGGTGGCCGTTGACCATTCTTGGAGAAGGGGTCATTGGATTTTTGGTTTGGAAGGAAAACCAGTGAAGTTTCAAAAGTTGGAAAGAATTTGAGCTATGCTCCTCACAGGTTCCTCAATGAAGAATTGGCTTATGGACAAAGCCCAATTAAGAAATGGCTGAAGACACTAAATAGCATTCAATATAAAATATACTATTATATAGCTATTAAATTAACACCATTAAATTCCTAACAATATTTATATAAGTATGTCTTTTAAACCATAGGAAAAATTCTATATTATTATTTATTTATTTTAATCTCGAAAAAGTGGGGTTACATGATTGATGGGCATGCTGGAGGCACTCATGAGGAAGCAGAAAGCGTTAAACGATGGATACAGAAGGAGTGGAACCGAGGAGGCGTCTACCTCACTCTTCGCTAGAGGCAACGCCGTCATGTATGTCCATCCATCAGAAGGCACTGACGACTCACTCCTCCTTGTATCCATGTCTTCCCTTAAATCGTCAGACTGGATTATCGACTCGAGGCATCTCGGCATGTGCCGAAAAATGCTAGTGAGTTCTCCTCCTACACTCATCTAGCATTGGCAGACAACATTTAAACAGCTTATGGTACTTTCCAACCAATGGTCGTTCTTTTATCCAATGTTTTGCATGTTCCATCTTTTTCAGTCAACCTTTTGTCCATCAGTTCTATAATCCTCCAACTAAAATGTATTATCTTTTTTGATATTTTTAAGGTAATCTTCCAGGAGAAAGGGACTGGACAAAGACTTGGGACTGGTACTTGGCATGAGGGACTGTGGTATCTGCATCGAGAAGGATTGTATTCAGCATTGATGTCTATGTCAGAGAAGACATGAATGAGAGGACTGAAGATGAGTGCCGAGGATACATTAATGCTCCACCATAAGAGGTTGGGACACTCCTCTTTTGCTATAAGTAAATTGTATCCAGCTATTCATGAGAAAATAAATAAGGAGAAACTAGTATGTGATACATATGATTTAGGCAAACTTACTATGAACTCATATGCTAGTACAGGTCATAGGAGCTCGTCTATTTTTGATGTAATACGTTCTGATGATTGGGGGCCATGCGCCATTACTACTATGAATGGTTACAAGTATTTTGTTTCCTTCATTGATTGCTCTTCTCGTGTCACTTGGTTATATTTGATGAAGAATAAGAGTGATGTATCTACCTATTTTCGAGACTTTCATAAACATGTCCAGACTCAGTACAGGATAGTGGTGAAGGTACTGAGATCTGACAATGGGACAGAGTATACCAACAAAGCACTTGCGAAATACTTGTCAGCCTAAGGGATCTAGCATCAGACCACCTGTGCATACACACTAGCACAAAATAGAATAACAGAAAGAAGATCAGAAACCTTCTGGTAGTGGCAAGAAGTAGGATGATTGATATGAATGTCCCACAAAGTCTGTAGGGCATGCAGTGTTGACAGTAACTCAACTAATCAATAGGATACCCTTGAAGGTACTGGGATTAAAGTCTCTATGTAAAATATTGCAAGGAAATAATAGTGGGATACTCCCACTGAAGGTGTTTGGTTGCATGTTGTAGTGCCCCGTCCCTACATCGTGCCCCGTACTTGTCCACGGGGTGCACGAAAAAGGAACACTGTCGCTATCGATTCGGTCGGGACCGATAGGTCGGGACCGACCGAGTCGATCGAACGGGAACGGTTGAATTAAGATCCATTCCTCGTTATGGAATGTCTTCTTCGGAACCAAGTCCCATATTCAGCGGGTTGCGCCTCGAGGATTGGCTCTGCGGCTGAGTCGGGAGAGACCTCCCGTTGCTCTGCTTTTCACGCCGCTTGCGTTGGTTTTGGCTTTGTTTTCTGAATGCATTTTCGTGAATGTTTTCGATGGTTTTCATGGCTTGCATTTCGAACTCGCATTTCCTATCGAACTCCTTGAATAATGCAGTGTTCTAATCGGTTGCTTGTGCGATTTCAGGTAATCGCGTAGGCGACGTCTAGCGCGACCAACAAGTTCCCTCGCCAAGGTAAACTCAAGGTGAGTGGCTGACCCTTCTCTTCTCGACCCTCTTCTTAGGCAAAATCAATAGTGTTGTTGCGAAGGAAAGGACAAATGCAAGGGCACGAACACGGGAAAAAGGATTGAGTTTTCAAAGAGAATGTAGGCTAATGTCTTAATAACTAAAAAGGAAATGTGTCTTCACACGGTTATGGACAACTTGTCGACAAGGCGATAGTTTCCTCGAGCGGCAACCCGAGGCCACGGGACCGTTTCGGCCTAGGAGAAAACAGGGTATAGTCGTGCATAAGGTTTCAGCACAGGTTAAGCGGGGACTTGCAACGGAGCTAGCTACTTGCGTTGAAAGGATCCCGATTAACAAAGCTATACGTCCAGGATGGCTTGTGATGCCAGTGACCAAACACACGTAATGTTGCACTTGGAATATAAATGATAACAATGGACAAGGAAGAACATGGTAAGTTTCTAAAGGCGCGGCGCGGTCCGCCGGGGGTAAGTTCCGTCGTAAATTACATTATGCTTGTCATTGCTCGCATGAAATTCATTAGGATGGTTAGAAACATTCATGAACTAAGTCATATAAACTCATTCAACCAAATGAGAGCTTGGAATTTAACTTGCCACGCACCAGTACAAAGTGTAATGTACTGATCCTCGCTCTCCACGCAGGTACCCCGAACCACGAAGGGCGTGCCACCTAAAATCTCAAGGCGGCGTAGACACTTTTGAAGCTTCGTCCGCATAAAGGCTTGTTCTGGATTCCTTTTGAAGAAGACCCGCACACAGTCCAAAAGAAAAGATGGCGAATCGGCTTGCCTCGATCGCAGGTGGAAATTTGTAATAGTTTTGCTTGTATAAAGGGGTGTAATGTATGGAACGACTATCTCATCGGCGTTCATTTTGTAAGTCAAGTCATGTTGTAGCCCGCGCGGCAATGAATGTAATGAAGTCAATGTAAAGTTTTATTATCATCAATGAAAAAGTCTATTTCTATTTCAAATGTGTCATTCAATTTCTCTGCGTACTCTAGCTTGATGTTGTGTTTCGGATAACCTTATGTATACGCCTTGTGCGATCGCAACTTAGGTTCGCACGGCATCACGTCCGGGGGACGACTATCGATTCTACGGAATCGGGGCGTGACATATTGGTATCAGAGCACGGCTTTACATCCTTTGACCTCGCATCGATGAGATACGTTGTTCCATACAATGAGTCCGTAATATTTTGTGACTGATGCGTTTGCCTTCGTATCGCAGAAGTGACGGAACCCACGGCCGAGCAAGAACAGAGCGCTTCAAGCGGCTCCAGTAGTTCGCATCGTCCGCGGGCCGGACCTTCTAACGATACAATCGAAAGGATGCTGCGTATGATGGAGGCGCAGCGAAACCAGTCCGAGAACCGACATCAGCAGGCAGAGGAACGACAGGCCCAGTTCGAAGCTCGCTTCGAAGCTCGCTTTGATGCACACGCCAAGCTTCAGCAAAAGCAGCTAGATACCCTGCAGCAGATCGTCCAGACAATGGCGGCCAACGAAAATTCTGTGACTGCGCCTACCGTCACCGCACCTACTGCCACCGGGCCGACGATCCAACCCATTGAAGTTGACACGGTGGAGCCCGGGCGTCAACCAGCGACACTGAAAAAGTACAACTTTGAAGTGTCAGAATTCAAGAAGGCGTGCCGCGCTTCCTTCAGCGGCACCGAGGGTCCTTCCATAGCGATCGACTGGTTGGAAGAGCTGGAAGATCACTTTGAGCTTCTTGGCATCGAAGAGTCGAAGCAAGTCGCCTGCGCACAACTTCAACTACGGTTGAACGCGCACGACTGGTGGGCCGTACGCAAGCGAGCGATCCGACCGGACAATACCACTGCGCCGATCTCTTGGGCCACATTCCGCAAAGCCTTCGAAGTCCAGTACCTTCCGTCAGCCGTTCTTCAAGCGAAGGAGAATGAATTCATGCAGTTGAAGCAAGGGAGCAGGACAGTGGAACAGTACGCCGCAGAATTCAATAAGTTGTCTAAGTTCGCTGGCCAGTTTCTGCCTACTGAAGAGTGCCGTGTGCGACGGTTCGAAGTGGGTCTGCGACACTCTATCGGTGCGCATGTCGGCGTCCCGGAGTACAAGACCATGGGCGAGGCTCTGAATCACGCTCTCCGCCTTGAGAGCCTGCATCCTTCCGGCGCTGCCGACGTTGTGCGTCACTCTAATCACAAACGTCCTAGCCATACGGGAGGCAACATTCACGCATCAAAGCGTCCGAACCATGGCGGTTACCATGGACATAACTCATCATCACGATGTGCCAAGTGCAGTTCCATTGGGCATGAGGCGAGCAACTGCTTGGTCGCCGAGGGGGGATGCTTCTTTTGCGGACAAAAGGGTCACTACAAACAAGATTGCCCCCGGAGAGGAAATCGTAATGCCTCGCCCCAACCACCCCGTCAAAAGAATCGGGGACAGGCGCCCCGACCTCCTCAGCACACTCAACCCGACAACCAAGCCCGACGCCCTAATGCCCAGGGGCGTGTCTTTGCTCTGACTCGAGACGAGGCGTTCGCTTCCGACACGGTCGTGACAGGTATATTGAACTTCAATAATGTACCTGCTTGTGTGTTATTTGATTCAGGCGCATCGCATACTTTCATATCGACGGACTTCGCCGTCGAGCACAAATTTCCTGTAAAATTGTTAGATCTTGATCTTAGCGTAAGTATGCCTTCAGGCGTGCCACTACTCACAAATTTAGCTTACGGGGGAGGAACCATATGTATTGGGGGTCAAAAGATCGGTCTTGATGCGATAGTTCTAGATATGAAGGACTTCGACATCATACTGGGCATGGATTGGCTCGGTCCTTGCAACGCCAACATCGACTGCGCAGGAAAGAGGGTCACCTTCCGCATACCTGGAGTGCCCGAATTCTGCTATTCGTGTGGTGAAGCATCGCCGACGTGCATGGTGATCTCGGCAATCTCGGCTCGGAGGCTACTTCATTCTGGATGCGAAGGCTACTTGGCGTCCGTTCGTGACACGAGGCAGGATTGTGCGAACGCAGGTGATACCGACGTTGTGGCAGAATTCCCAGACGTGTTCCCGGACGAGCTACCTGGCATGCCGCCCGATCGAGAGATAGAGTTCACCATCGATACATTCCCCGACGCCCGGCCGATCTCGAAGGCTCCGTACAGGATGGCTCCTGCAGAATTGAAAGAATTGAAGGCACAACTTCAGGAATTGCTCGACAGAGGGTTTATCCGTCCGAGTGTCTCGCCGTGGGGTGCGCCCGTGCTGTTCGTAAAGAAGAAGGATGGATCGATGCGACTCTGTATCGACTATCGGGAATTGAATAAAGCCACCGTCCGAAACAAATACCCCCTGCCCCGTATCGACGACTTGTTCGACCAGCTCCAAGGTGCAACCGTGTTTTCGAAGATTGATCTGCTATCGGGTTATCACCAACTCAAGGTCAAGCCAGATGACGTGCCGAAGTCTGCCTTCCGCACTCGTTATGGCCACTACGAGTTCTTGGTAATGCCGTTCGGTCTGACAAACGCCCCTGCCGTCTTCATGGATCTAATGAATCGGGTGTTCCGTCCGTTCGTTGACAAGTTCGTAGTAGTCTTCATCGACGACATCCTCGTCTACTCGAAGGATCGAGCGCAACATGCAGAG
Organism: Iris pallida; assembly: GCA_029216955.1. Lineage (NCBI taxonomy): Eukaryota > Viridiplantae > Streptophyta > Magnoliopsida > Asparagales > Iridaceae > Iris > Iris pallida. The sequence continues at coordinate 41,169 of JANAVB010006300.1, forward strand.
CATCTGCGGACGGTACTCCAAACCCTTCGAGAGAATCAGTTGTATGCGAAGATGAGCAAGTGCGAGTTCTGGCTGGACAACGTCTCATTCCTTGGGCACATCATCTCCGCCGCGGGCATCGCAGTCGATCCGAAGAAAGTCGAGGCAGTTGCTGATTAGAAATGGCTCGCATCAGTTGGCAAAATTCGAAGCTTCCTAGGCTTGGCGGGATACTACCGACGCTTCGTGAAGGACTTCGCGAAGATTGCATCGCCGTTGACTCGCCTCACCCAGAAAGGAGTCGCATTCAAGTGGTTAGACGACTGTGAAGCTTCCTTCCAGGAGCTCAAACAACGGCTCGTTTCGGCCCCGATACTTGCTCTTCCTGAAGGGACGGAGGGATTTCAAATCTTCAGCGATGCTTCTGGCCAGGGCTTGGGGTGTGTGCTCATGCAGCGGGATAAGGTGATATCTTTTGCTTCCCGGCAGTTGAAGTCGCACGAGAAGAACTACCCCACGTACGACCTAGAACTAGCGGCAATTGTGTTCGCGTTGAAGCTGTGGCGTCACTATCTCTATGGCGTGGCGTGCAGGATTTATACGGACCACAAAAGCCTCAAGTATCTCTTCACCCAGAAAGAACTGAATTTGCGGCAGAGGCGATGGCTCAAACTAATCAAAGACTATGACTTATCAATCGACTACACGCCGGGCAAGGGAAATGTGGTAGCGGATGCACTGAGCCGAAAGTACTTAGCTTCATTATGCATCAACGATCGACTGCTGCGTGACTTAGAAGGAATGGGCATTGAACTTCGAGTTCGTTTCAGAGACGTGAAACTGGCACAACTGCGGGTGGAACCGAGCCTACTGGAGAGGATCAAGTCTGCACAGAAGGACGACCCCTACCTGGAGAAGATGCGGAAGCTGATATCGACAGGAAAAGCGTCTGACTTTGCAGAGGACGAGTCGGGAGTGTTGCGCGTGAAGGGACGACTATGCGTACCGGACGACGTAGAACTCAGAAAGGAGATAATGACGGAGGCACACTATACAAAATATTCCTTGCATCCTGGCAGCACCAAGATGTATAAGGACCTCCGCGTTGTCTTTTGGTGGCACGGCATGAAGAGGGACGTAGCGCTCTTTGTGTCAAAATGTATGGCCTGTCAGCAAGTCAAAGCCGAGCACCAGCGACCGGGCGGGGAGATGCAGAACCTTGCCATTCCAGAGTAGAAATGGGATCACATTACTATGGACTTCGTTGTTGGCTTGCCGAGGACGCCGCGGAGAAATGACGCCGTCTGGGTCATCGTCGATCGACTAACCAAGTCAGCGCACTTTATCGCCATCAAAGTTACTTGGAGCGTCGACCGCCTTGCTCAGATATATCTTGATGAAATAGTTCGGCTGCACGGGGTTCCAGTTTCTATCGTCTCGGATCGGGATGGACGGTTCGTAGCACGTTTCTGGAGTAGTCTACATTCAGCACTGGGGACCAAGTTGAAGTTCAGCTCAGCTTATCATCCTCAGACTGACGGCCAAACAGAGCGGGTGAACCAAATTCTCGAAGACATGTTGCGACTCTGTGCTATCGACTTGAAGTCAAGTTGGGACGTCCATCTACCGCTGGCCGAGTTTGCATACAACAACAGCTATCAGTCCAGCATCCAAATGGCGCCGTATGAAGCTTTGTACGGCCGGAAGTGTAGATCGCCCATTTGCTGGGATGAAGTCGGGGAACGGCAGATACTTGGTCCGGAGCTGGTGGAGCAGACTGTGCAGAAGGTCAAATTGATACGAGAAAGATTGAAGATAGCACAAAGCCGGCAGAAAAGCTATGCCGACGCGCACCGATGCCCCCTCGAGTTCTCGGAAGGCGACCATGTATTCCTGAAGGTGATGCCTATGCGTGGAGTATCCCGGTTCGGTGCGAAAGGAAAGTTGAGCCCAAGATTTGTTGGCCCGTTCGAAATATTGAAGCGAGTCGCCCCGGTAGCTTACCAAATTGCCTTGCCGCCTGCATTGTCAGAGGTACATGACGTCTTCCACGTCTCGCAATTGCGGAAGTACGTGCACGATCCGGGGCATGTGGTAGATTTGGGTAAGCTGGACCTGAAGGCGGACTTATCATATGTCGAAGAGCCGGTGCAAATCTTGGAGCGCAAGGATAAACTTCTCCGTAACCGTGCTATTCCACTAGTCCGCGTTCTCTAGAGAAACCATTCCGTCGAGGAGTCGACTTGGGAGCTTGAGTCAGAAATGAAGGAGAAGTTCCCTTCATTGTTCTCGTAGAGGTAGGTTCTATTTTAAGTTTCGAGGACGAAACTTTTTCTTAGTTGGTTATGGTGTAGTGCCCCGTCCCTACATCGTACCCCGTACTTGTCCACGGGGTGCGCGAGAAAGGAACACTGTCGCTATCGATTCGGTCGGGACCGATAGGTCGGGATCGGCCGAGTCGATCGAACGGGAACGGTTGAATTAAGATCCATTCCTCGTTATGGAATGTCTTCTTCGGAACCAAGTCCCATATTCAGCGGGTTGCGCCTCGAGGATTGGCTCTGCGGCTGAGTCGGAAGAGACCTCCCGTTGCTCTGCTTTTCACGCCACTTGCGTTGGTTTTGGCTTTGTTTTCTGAATGCGTTTTCGTGAATGTTTTCGATGGTTTTCATGGCTTGCATTTCGAACTCGTATTTCCTATCGAACTCCTTGAATAATGCAGTGTTCTAATCGATTGCTTGTGCGATTTCAGGTAATCGCGTAGGCGACGTCTAGCGCGACCAACAAGTTCCCTCGCCAAGGTAAACTCAAGGTGAGTGGCTGACCCTTCTCTTCTCGACCCTCTTCTTAGGCAAAATCAATAGTGTTGTTGCGAAGGAAAGGACAAATGCAAGGGCACGAACACGGGAAAAAGGATTGAGTTTTCAAAGAAAATGTAGGCTAATGTCTTAATAACTAAAAAGGAAATGTGTCTTCACACGGTTATGGACAACTTGTCGACAAGGCGATAGTTTCCTCGAGCGGCAACCCGAGGCCACGGGACCGTTTCGGCCTAGGAGGAAACAGGGTATAGTCGTGCATAAGGTTTCAGCACAGGTTAAGCGGGGACTTGCAACGGAGCTAGCTACTTGCGTTGAAAGGATCCCGATTAACAAAGCTATACATCCAGGATGGCTTGTGATGCCAGTGACCAAACACACGTAATGTTGCACTTGGAATATAAATGATAACAATGGACAAGGAAGAACATGGTAAGTTTCTAAAGGCGCGGCGCGGTCCGTCGGGGGTAAGTTCCGTCGTAAATTACATTATTCTTGTCATTGCTCGCATGAAATTCATTAGGATGGTTAGAAACATTCATGAACTAAGTCATATAAACTCATTCAACCAAATGAGAGCTTGGAATTTAACTTGCCACGCACCAGTACAAAGTGTAATGTACTGATCCTCGCTCTCCACGCAGGTACCCCGAACCACGAAGGGCGTGCCACCTAAAATCTCAAGGCGGCGTGGACACTTTTGAAGCTTCGTCCGCATAAAGGCTTGTTCTGGATTCCTTTTGAAGAAGACCCGCACACAGTCCAAAAGAAAAGATGGCGAATCGGCTTGCCTCGATCGCAGGTGGAAATTTGTAATAGTTTTGCTTGTATAAAGGGGTGTAATGTATGGAACGACTATCTCATCGGCGTTCGTTTTGTAAGTCAAGTCATATTGTAGCCCGCGCGGCAATGAATGTAATGAAGTCAATGTAAAGTTTTATTATCATCAATGAAAAAGTCTATTTCTATTTCAAATGTGTCATTCAATTTCTCTGCGTACTCTAGCTTGATGTTGTGTTTCGGATAACCTTATGTATACGCCTTGTGCGATCGCAACTTAGGTTCGCACGGCATCACGCCCGGGGGACGACTATCGATTCTACGGAATCGGGGCGTGACACATGTTGTCACGACCCGCACCCTGATTAGGGATACGAGTACGTGGTTACGTCCAGCCTACGCCGCAGAATCGGTGGTAGAATGCTGTATAGGTCGTCTATAAATACTACAACTAGACAAAATATAAGGATACTTGTCATCTCCGTACGGAGGTATAATATGGCATAACCCAATCACAAGACAAACTAGGATAGATAGCACGAAATGAAAATATGATAGAAAGGAAAATTGGAAAGGATTTTAAGATCCAACACAAGCTCAGAGATATAAACACATCACAGAAACTCAAAATATAATATAAACTACAGTCTGAAAACATTGCTGGATCGTAGTCCAGGCAAGCCTATCTAACAGTCTAAACAGGGGCTATATCATCTACGGGCTCCAGGGATAATGTCTCATCAAACTCTATCCTGGCCATACCCGTAAAAGGTAGAGCAATCAGCTAACATGTCCTCTGTAAACATTAACGGTTATCCTATCAGGAAAATGAGCAAGTACAAACACTAACAGCAGTTCCATATGAATTGACAAATTCTATAAGAGACAGTATAATGAAATACAAGACAAAATCAACAGGACGACAGTTGATAAGATGACTTGGGAGCTATTCCGGAAGCCAAGTTACAACCCGTAAACCAAACAAGGACCGGGGTTGTAATCCTTCTCCTGAACAGAACTTAGCCTCCAGTCAAGGTTTAGCATAAGATCATGTAGAACATGTGAGTACTGAATATCATAACATGGTGAGAAAAATACTGAATGTAGAACTGAGTAGGATATATGATGTAATAAAATAAATATAAAATGTGCCATGAATTATTAGAGCGTTATGTGATCGGCTTAGGAAAGTACAGGACAGGCTATCCACTTGGCTCGACAATCACATAAAAATTACTGGAAAGGGTCATGCCGGCCAACCTGGATAACAAGCACAAGGAATAAGATCTCGCTACACCCTACGTGAGGTGAGAGTGGCGCAAGCACAAGAATATAGTGATAGGATGGTATTGATCACATAGTCCCTAATAATTTTCCATCTCCGAATAGTATAATGGATCCGGACATGGCACGTCATGACACGGGATTCCCTAAGAGGGTAGCTAGTCCCTCTCAGGAATCAGTGTCTATACAAGTACAGGAAACAAGATAGAAAATGTACCAATATACCAAGAAAATCCAGGAACAACATCTCATGTCATGATCCGACGTATACTAGTCCATGAACCATCGTGTCGGAAAATCAAGTAAGATACTACAACTGAATCGGATATAGCAGATATCAAGACAATAAAAACTATCAGTGAATGTACTCGCCTGCGGTCCTGAGCTGTCAAATGGGGTCGATGCTCAGAGTGATGCATGCCACAAACCTAATTATATAGTATAAGCTATGTAATCTACGTCAATCTCAGTCCAACTAAGTCAAACTAGGTCACACTGAGTCACACTAGGTCAAACTAGGTCACAAAAAGTCAAACCAAGTCAAACTAGGTCAAACTAGATCAAAGGTGACTTACAATTGACTTTTGATCAACTGGTCAACTCTAGGTCAAACTAGGCTAATGTTGACTAATAGTTGACTTTTGATCAACTAGTCAACTCTGGTCAAGTTCTAGACATTTCTAGGCCAAGTGTTGACTGATAGTTGACTTTTGGTCAAGCAGTCAAACTTGGTCAACCGAGGTCAAAACTAGCCTAAGCATACTATTCCTAATATTTACCTACCAAGATACCATATATCTTGGTCAAACAGGATCAACTCTAATCTAAGAATTAAAATATCAAGTTGTACCTCGTTATTCGTACATCGAAACCTACGACACGCAAATCGAGATAAGATAATCAACGGTAAGGTTAATAATCTTATCACAGTGATCCACATGAATATCTTGCCAATTTCAGCGATGTGAGATCACTGAAATCGACTGATCTTAGTTTCGTTGTACTAATTCCGAAATACGAACTTAATAAAAATTAATTATAATAAAAGGTAATACATAGAGAAATATCTACAAACATTGTCAGATGATGAAACAAACATCACCAACGTGTTCAGAATGGTCAAACCAGCTAGGATAGCCTATCCATAAGTCCAATTTGAACACAGGGGCAAAAAGATAATTTTGGATCAAAACGGTGTCCGTGTCGGATCCGCTTTGCACCGAAAAACGTGCAAGAATACTAGTCCACTAAACCTAACAAATTATATGTCCACGAATCCAGAATGACGATACGAACTCAACGGTATATCCAGAATTGGATTCCGTTGACCCGATCTCAAATTGGTCCGTTGACCATAATATTAAAATTCTAATTTACACGGAAAAGCGTATCGGAGCCAATGTCCTCAAAACTCAGTAAATTATATGTCAACAAGTCCAGAATGACGATAAGAACTCAACGGTATGTCCAAAATTGGATTTCGATGAGCCAATCTCAAAATGACCCGTTGACCCGGATATTGGTATTCAACTTGCACCGAAATACGTACCGGAACCAATATCCACTAAAACCTACCAAATTATATGTCAACGAGTCCAGAATGACGATACGAACTCAACGGTATATCCAGAATTGGATTCCGATGAGCTGGCATCAAAAAGTCCCGTTGACCCCTGTGGGGCCCGCTTTGTACCGAAATGTGTGCCAGGGCCCACGTCCTCCAAATCTAACAAACTATATATGAATACGTGCCAGAATGACGCCACGAGTCTACTGGTGGTGTCAAAAATTGAATGCGGAGTCCCAGATTCAAAAATAGAATTTAACGAGTTGGAATTTACGAATTCGGATGACCAACTTTGGCGTCAAATTTAACAAATCAAACGTGCTCACAATGAAACGAAACTTAAGGGGTAGGAAGAGGGTTATACCAGCTGCGTATAGGAACCAGTGGCATGCCAAACGGAGCTGCAATAGAGGAGATACGAACCGACGAAGTTAGCTCCACAAAACTGTCCAAAAATTACACAATTTAAATGGTCAACTTGGTGCCCGGTTTTGATGTATCAAACGATAAAATTAACGGACAAAACTTGATAGGGGTGAAGGGGTATATACCAAAATTGTGAGGAGCAAAGAGTTCGTCGATCCAACGGTCGGATTTCCCAGAAAATGCACGCGAAGTCGCTGCGACGAGGCGCACATTCTGAATTTCGTTCGTGCGCGCGTCGACGGGATTCCGTACAAAACGCACGAATCGACGAGGGCGGTGGCCACGGGGGCCTGTCCAGGGGCGCTCGGACAAGGGGGGCTCGCCGACGGCGGCGACAGTCGCGGCGGCGTACGGCTGCCGACAACGGCGCTGTCGCGCGCGCTACTGCTGCTGGCTGTGCAACGCTGCTGATGCCAGCTGCGATGGCCGTGGCTGCGGCGGCGGCAGCGCAACGACGGAGCACGATGGAGGAAGTGACGAGAGGTGGTGGAGCTCAGTGGTGGTGGCGGTTGAGGGTGGTGGTAAAGGGCTGTGAAGAAGATGGTGATGGTGAGGATGATGATGGGGGTGGTGTTGATGATGATAAATGAAGAAGGAGATGGAGTGATGGTGTTCGGCCAGGAGGGGAAGAAAGGAGAAGAAGAGGAGGAGTGTTGGCTATGCATAGTCAGCCATGGGGGTCAGCTATGGGGGATTCCTATGCTGTTAAAAATGAGAGAGGGAAAGAGAAATATTATGTGTGTGTGTGTGTGTAATAAATGAGAGAGGAAGAGAGAGTAGTGTGTGGTGTTTTGTTAGAAAGAGAGAGAGAGAGTGTTGTGGGAATTTTAGGGCCGGCCAAGAATTGGAGGGTGTGGGAGTGAGTGCCATGTAGGAGTGGGTGGTTGGGATGAGTTGGAATTGAGTCAAAGGCTAGGATTAAATGGGGATTAGATTTTTTTTTCTTTAGGGATTTAAATCAATAAAATATACATTAAATATTTGAAGTGGAAAAACTAGGTATTTAATATTTTTGATAGGAAGAAGTGTGTGTGGTATTCATGAGGGGGCAACATGAAGTTTGGGTTGGATTCGGTTGAGCCGGGTCGGGTCAAAATCGAACATGGTACAATAATTGAATTTAAATAGGTATTTATGATCATGGGTAAATAAGTAACATGTGAGAACTCAAATAAATGGGGCACAAGTGTCATGTGGGTAGTAGGCTTCATGTGGGCCATGTCCATATTTTGGGTCGACTAGGTTGGATCGATATCGGGTTCCGAAATTAAATTGGAAGTCAGGTCACATTCTACGGTGGATAATTAATTGGCCTAAATTAACCCAAAAGTTATGCGAAGCAAATAAAGTACAAGATGGTGTGTCTGAGTGGGATACGAAGGTCAGGGATGTAGGACGTCTCGAGTAGATCATGCATGAGAAGTTGGTTTCAAGAAAATGACTAGCCTTGTGCTCCTAAATTAAAGTCACGGTAACGTGCATATGATGATCAAAGATAAAAGTAAGAAAATCGATTAATAATTATTTAATAATCAAAGGTCTAAATTGATCCGAAGTTGTGTGAAGCAAAAAGAGTACAAGAGAACAAATTTGGGTGGGACATGATATATCAATATGAAGGTAATCTTGTCTACTACACACTGATAAAGAGAGTTTCTAGAGATTGGCATCCCTGACGCTCCAGAAGTCAAAGTCATGGTAAAGAGCATTTAATCAAATAATAGTATCTATTGCAAATAATTGATTTATAAAATTGAAAAAAAATAATCCCTAAATTCAGGGGGCTTACATATGCGTTTTGTGAAGGACAACAGACCGTCAGTTGGGAAGCTTGATCCTAGAGCAGTCAAGTGCATCTTCGTGGGCTACTCGACGACTCAGAAGGGATATGCGTGCTGGAGCCCAATAGAGAAGAAGAAGTTTGTGAGCATGGATGTTCACTTCAGGGAACATGAGCCATATTACTGTCAGGAGGGAACCTCAAACAACTCACTGATACTGTGAGTATGAGGCGAGAGGGAGAGATTGGTGAAAGTCTGGTGACCGATTTAGGAGTATGACATGGTGGCACGATTGAAGAGGAGCAGGAAAGTGAAGAGGAACAGGGGGATGAGATGAGAGGTGTTAGGCCAACGACTCAGGGGGAGATACTTACCTACAGCAAAAGAGGAAAGCAAACTGCATGACCAGTACCTACAGTGCCAGTGCCAAGTCTCTTGCCTGCGTCCGTCTTGACTCCTAAGACACATATACCACCACCAGAGTCGCCTTCAGGTGATATCATTCTTTTTACTCCTTCCACACCGTTATCAGTACGGAGGATCACTTGCAGCAATGTGAGGAATCCTCCTATTAGATATGGTTGGGACATTGCTCAGTTTATTTCAAATGGCAGGTTGCTAAGAACGATCCAAAGTAGAAAACGGCGCTGCACGAGGAGTTGGGAGCTCTTGAGAAGAACCACACTTAGGAGCTGGTAAAACGGCCAGAAGGGAATAGAGCAGTCGGATGAAAGTAGGCCTTTACTGTGAAGCAGAACCCAGATGGACAGGTTGAGCGCTACAAAGCTCGATTTGTGGCAAAAGGATACAGTCAGACGTACAACATTGTCTATGACAAGACTTTTGCACCAGTGGCGAAGATGAGTACTATCAGGATCATGATTTCTTTGGTAGCAAATGGTGGATGGAAACTACACCAACTGGATGTAAAGAATGTATTTCTTCATGGAGATCTAGTGGAGGAGGTGTAGATGGAGATACCACCAGGGTTCGGCACCAATCAGACAGTGGACAAGGTCTGCAGGTTGACGAAGTCCCTCTACGGACTGAAGCAGTCTCCTTGAACGTGGTTTGACAGATTCATGAGGGCAATGATAGGAATGGGATATCGGCAGATCAATCTTATCATATTGTATTCTTCCGTCAGAGTGGAGGCCATATCACCATGCTTGCGGTGTATGTGGACGACATGATTATCACAGGAGATGATGAGCAGGAGATCGCCCGATTCAAAGAAAATCTTGGCAAAAAATTTAAGGTGAAGGACCTTGGCCTTTTTCGGTATTTCCTTAGGATTGAGATTGCTCGAAAAACAGAGAGGATTGTTCTTTCCCAGAGAAAGTATGCACTGGATCTTTTTACATAGACATGGATGTTGGGATGCAAACATGCAGCGACGCCGATAGATCAGAGGTTCAAGCTGGCTACTGAGGCAGGGGAACCAGTTGACCGGAATAGATACCGAAGACTGGTGGGCAAGTTGATCTATTTGAGCACACCCGTCCTGATAGCTGCTTTACAGTCAGTCTGGTGAGCCGCTACATGCATGACCCACGGAAGGGTCATATGGACGCAGCGTACCAGATTCTGAGATACTTGAAGGGTGCCCTCGGGAAGGGACGAATATTCAGGAAGAATAATCACGTGAGCGTCGAGGGCTACTGTGATTCTGACTGGGCTAGCTGTGTTGATGGCAGAAGATCTACCTCGGGATACTGTATATTTGTAGGAGGCAACTTGGTCTCTTGGAGAAGTAAGAAGCAATCAGTGGTGGCCAGATCGACAGCTAAAGCGGAGTACAGAGCTAATAGCCTTGGAAATTGTAGAGCTGCTATGGTTGAAGAATATGCTGGTGGAGCTGAAGCTGGCTCAAGGAGCCAAGATGAAGCTGTGGTGTGACAACCAGTCAGCTATTAGTATCGCCAACAATCCAGTACAGCATGACAGAATCAAACACATCGAGATCGATAGATTCTTCATCAAGGAGAAGTTGGATAGTGGACAACTGGAGCTAGGCCACGTTCCAACTAAGGATCAGGTAGCAGACGGACTGACCAAGGGACTTAGCTTTGTGAGCATGATTAGAGGATGTGACAAGATGGGCTTAGTGAATATCTTTCGTCCATCTTGAGGGGGAGTGTTGGTATATTTGGTATTGATATATTAGAATAAGTATATTGGAATATCTTGTTGGTATATTTGGTATGTCAGAATATGCCACAGGATATTCCACAGAGAGTTTAATGTAATGAGGAGGATTGCAAGGCTATATATAGCCATGAGATTATCAATGAAATTATAACAAAATATTCAACAGAGTTTATTTGCTTGTTTTTATCTTTCATCGTGTCATCGGAGAAATCTCCTTTGTAAATGGGCTCGGGGGGGGGGGGGGGGGGGGGGGGGGGGGGGGAATCTCCTTTGTAAATGGGCTAGTATTAACAACTCCAACTGTTGTATCTGATAGAAAAACTGTTTGTGGCTTTCTTTTATAGATATACCAATATCACGTCCAACATATACAATTTCACTCTCCAAGTTTAACTCAAGTAGGTCTACGTAAAAACTTACCAAATATATTCGTGAACCTTAAATTTTATAGAAGATCCTTGGTAGATGGCCCTTTATACCTGCTGATTCCTAAAAAGTACCAGAAGGGAGTTCCTGAGGCTTCTTTCTCAAGTCCTGTAAAGATCATACAATATATTAAACAGAGCAGCATTGACAAATAACCCCTACCCTCATGTCAATTGCAAAATCAGAATCCGGGCTACAAAATGACTTCATTTTGTTTTCCTCTCTCCGATAAGATAGATGAGTATCAAGATCATTAATGACTAAAGTCAGATTACAGGTTGTCAATCATATATGATGTCCAGTGTCAGACTTTAGATTTTGAGATCTGAGACGAACTCTAAACGTGATGTCCTCGAAGCTTAATGTTCATATAATTTTTTTCTTTCATCAACGATGATACAATAGTATTATCAACACAACTCAAGAAATAAAACAATAAATAGTATTATAAAATAACGCGGACTAAAAGGATTAGAGTGAGTATGCTGGGCTTTTGTTCAGAATTCGACTTACATACATTAAATAATACTATGCCGTATAAAATTTTAGGCCAAAGGCGGCTGCCTCATGCGTCTCATATAAAGTCCGGGCTTCGTCAAATCCACAATTTCTACAGAGGACTAGTCTGTCTTCCATCTGTATATGACATATGTGTGTCTATTATTTCTCCAGCTAATTACAAAATTTCATATATGTAAAGAATATGCAGATAATGAATTTGCTACACCTAGAGCTTTCACAAAAACATCAACAAATTTCTTTAATCTTTAATTAAATTTAAGGTTCTTCTATTTACGCAAACACTAAAACTTGACATTTATGAACATACATCTTAAGTGACTGCACAGTGCATACTCACAAACAACACATATTAAAGGTTCGCAATATCAGTACCGAATCGGTATCGGACCATTCCTATGAGTATCCGGATCGACGGTATCGGCAGTTTCGGATCAGAGTATTACATTTTTGGTATCGGAAAACAAATAATTATTAACATTTTAGAAAATATATTTTGTATATTTAGGCATAACTTTAAGTATTTCCACAGTTATTTCTTAGTAGTTTTGAAATTGAATGAGATAATAGTCACCCTTGCCGATTGGTTTACATGCGATAGATAAGTTTTCTTCTTTTACGTGCTTTTAAAACCGTACTATGTTTTTACACCCTTGCTGATTGGTCTTTTTCATTCAATTTTCTTTGTCAAATTGACTGGAAAAGAGATCCCAAATGTCGGTATCGGTCAGTATTGGGTATCGGTCGATATCGGATCGGGACATGCCAAACCGTATCGGATCGGTATCGGCCGTATTGGATCGGTATCGGCCGATACTGCGCACTATATTACATAGCCACATCCAGTGACAAAGCCAGGAATATCTTTTAGAGGGGGAGGGGACACAACAAAGTCCTACTTTACTCTTGATTATGTATAATATTACTTTTAATAAATAAAAAAATTTACCATTTTTTGAAGTTTTAATTATGGCGAGAAACTTTCATGCAAGACAATGAAGGATGCAATTAAATTAGCATGAGGCAATTCATTTATAAGGGCCAAATATTAAGATTTTCAACTAACAGTAAGCCCACAATATCAGGTCAAAAGAATTTAGGTGAAGTAATAGATCTTGAACAAACTTGTGCTATTCAGGCCTTATATCCTCTTCACCCAGCTTTCTGTGCAATTTCATACTATCAATATCTCGTGAGAAAACATTATTTTATCACCTTTTTGTGGACAAATCAGTTCCATTAGTTAGAAAGGCCATCTATGTTTTACTTCGTGAACCTTAGGTATACTTGCATGCAAGATCCAGATTTCCAAATATATATGGGCAACCTATTCCTCACTTGTGGAACCAACGTGCCTTGCTTAAATCATCAACTTACTATGAACATATCCTTTCTCTCAACAATTCCTTTAGTTGAGGCATTGCACAAGTTATATTGGTCAGTAAATACCAATGTTACTATACCGGTTTTGGCGTGTCTAATCCGATATCGATATTAATACCGGCCAATACTGAAATTGTCCTCGAAATTGTCGCTCTCTTTTACGGTCAATTCAAAAAGGTAAAACTAAAAAGACAGATAACTATGGTAAAAAACAAGGTCGACACAATGATTTGATTGTGCCGTAGATCTAGGAGTATGCTGATAAAATTTCATATCGACAATGTCTATGACTCTATAGATAAGGGTACTTTCTCCAAAAGCAAGTAAAATAAACAACAATGTCAATTGTGGCTAATACTTCAGCAAGGTTGAGTATTATTTCATTCAAAACAAAAGAAACAAATATAAGATTATGCCTAAATGTAAAATATTTTGTCTATTTTTAATTTCTTATTATTTATGTCTTACGAATCCAAAAATTCCGGAACTCCGATCTGAAACCGCCGAATCTCCCAAAACTCTGATACTGCGAGCCTTGCTAAATACTCCTAACACTATCACTGTTGGCGTGTCCTAGAAAAAATTCAACATAAGGACATGTAACCAAAATTACCCATCTTTCTCAATACTTCAAATATATAAACTATGCAACCAAAATGACACTGCTTTCTCAATGCAAGTCCAGAACAATCACTTCCTAAGGTCTTGATGTTTAACTATTTATCAACCCATCCAATAATCATAATTTCATGAACCCACCATTTTACTAACTTCAATTTAACTAAAAATGCGGACATAAATAGTTCATGCAACTTCAAATTACTAAAATCTCTTCTAAGATAAGTGCATGAGCAAATGTCTTATTGCAACCAATAAAAAAACAAATGAAAAGGGTAGAAAGTTAGAGAAGGCAATATTCGATACCACCACAGACAGACAGACAGACATAAGAAGTTCATGCACTTCATATCTCTAAATTCTCTACATTATCCACTTTCTAAACACATAATCTATCTCATGAATAACAAAGAGTTGACAGAGAATTGCTAACCAAGTGAAGCTCCCAAGGTTTATCAGAAATTCAAGTGGTATAATATCTGACCACAGTAGGAGATGATCCTAAATCAAATATTATTTGGTACTACTAATTTTGGTGCCAAATTCCAATTATTATTTCAATATTGAGTCAAAATTCATTGTTCAAGTCATTAATTTCTCTTTAATCCACAATGTCTTCATTTTTGGCCGTGACTATATCACCTGGACAAATCACAATCTACATAACTTAGATGAAATTAGAATATTGACAAAAACCATTGTTGAACCCTTTCCCAGATAGTTTCAACCCCCTCACAACACTCAAGAAGAATCGACAAAGATTACAATGAATACACTCACCAACCCATAGCAATCTCCCTAACCGAAGTTGGTCGACTCCTTGATCAGATCTCCTCTTTTCTTCTGTCCTGTATGGCGAAGCCATAAGAGCAAAGTGCGAACTTTCTCTTAGATCTCCTATAGACGAGCACCCTGAATCTCAACTTTGTGCTGTTTTGTGCCTCCACCCTCACCTCATATAAATAGGATAAGAAACCTAATTTTAGGTCATAATAGGATTTACTAAATAGAAAATCCTAAAATAATAATCTTATTATACCTAAAATAGCCCAGCACCAATTATGAATGTCCAAATCTAATCAAATATTTAACCAAATTTGGACTCTAGAAATATGTTGTTACCAAATACAGACTGTACTCCAACAATCTCTTCCTCCAGTCTGATAAGAGGGTGTTGACCCTATGGCTCCTCAACTGGACTCTATGTCTGTCGCCCCACGACAAAATGTCTGCTCCCCTATGCCACTGATCCTCGATTCTCCGAGTTGCTTTGCATCTTTTTTCGTCTTCAGCTCCTCGACCGTTACGTCGAAGCTAGCTACCATGCATAGCACCTCCTACACCACTGAATTCATGTCGATATTATTAACACGGACAAGACCGAAGTCCCTGACAATCAGCCTCATCGCAAGTCTCGGCTGTCTGTCCCCAACTTCCGTCTTCAACCAAAACATGCTACTGTTCCGTTGAACTTCTTCACCCTTGGCTGATCAAGCAGACGGTGCGGTCTTCCTGAGATTCGAACTTCTGAACCTGCCTACCATCATGTTCGACACTGAAGCTCCCCCGCACACATGCATCCGCGAGTAGAACATCATGCACTGTGCACGCCGTCGATGAACCACAACTCTCCCTGAACTGTGTGAATGGTAATACACCCGCCTCTGATTGGGTTTGCTGTAAACCTTAATCTCCTCCCTGGCTTCGAACTGCTGAAACCAATGTCGCACTGTGAAGTTTTGACAAACCACCAGTCATCAAAATCGGATCCGTAGAGCAACTCTCACCTGGAGACCGACCAGCTGTCATGAGACCGACATAGTGACCATCAATCTTTCACTCATCACTATTCGTTACTTTGACTCGACGAACCAAATCCCTACATATCTCTCAAAACATCTCGAAGACCCTCATCGACAAGTTCCCGATGATCCATCTCCTGTCGAACACCCCTCAAGCCTCCATCCAGTGTCGGTAGCCTGCATGTACAACTCACCGGCTTGACCCTGTACAGGCCACAACACAAATCTCCTCGAGCCAGCTGTTGGGAACCCTTCGCAAGCATCCAATTTTTATTCCCAAACAAACTACGACAACCATCATCTGTCAGCCTCTCTATCGAAACCAAGTTGTAGCGTAAACTCAGTATATGTGGCACACCCCTGAGGATGAGCTTCTAACCAAACTTCGTTGTCAAGTACACATCACCGATGCCTACAAATGCAGTCGTCCCCTTGTTGCCCATCTTCACATGTCCAAACCTGCCGCCACGGTATGACGTGAAGATTCTCCTTTGTAGAGTGACGTGATACAACGCCTCCGTGTCCATGACCTAGTCGCCATCATGGCACATGCCACAAGGTTCCTCTGCATCGATCTTTGCGATGATGATATCTCACATTGTTGTGAGATCCTCCTAATCATCCTTATCTTTTACCTTCTCAGCTTTGAGCTACATGCAGTTACTCTTGATATGATCCCCTTCGTCACAGTCATAGCAACCCTCATTGCGGTCCATATCACAAGATTCTGAGAACTATCTCATGTCTCTATACCTATAAGTTGGATCTTCCCTTCCCGTAGAAAGCCACCAGAGCAGACTCCTGTGACGTTCAACTTGCTTGTGGCGGACCTAATTCAACAAGCTACTTTTGACTGTCCTCATCGTGACAATCTCCTACAATAATGTCTCTAGAATAGGTTACTACCAATATACAGTAGCTAATTAATTTTCTACAAATCTAGGCAATATTCAAATCATGATAATATTGATTACAATGTAATAAATTCTTAGATATTGACATTTATGATCAAATATCTTCATCATTAGTAACCTGGTCCCACTATTCCATGATGTAGCAAATCCCAAGTGTGTGTACTTTAATATTTGAGCTATCATCATTGACTTGCACACATGTGATGTGGTAGCTCATTGACTTGCACACACGTGATGTGGTAGCTCAAGTAGTTAGTATGGTGGAGAATTTTCTAGTGAGCATGGTTCAAATCCTACAAGGAACATTAGTTTTTGTTACCATTTTCAAGGAGGTTTCCTTTGGAGCTGGGCCCTAAAGGTAAAGGGAGCAAAGTGGCACATTCGCACGATGATGCTGTGGAAGCTATTTGGTTGCTTGCGGTTTTGTCGTGGTTCCGCATGGTTTTGCGGCTCCATGGGAATTACCGCAACACCGTGGCTCCGTGAGAGTGTAGGGGCATGTAGCGACATCGTCGCTCCATAGGAGCATGTGTGTCTGGGTTCCTGGGCACGCAGCTAGGGGTGCAACTTGGGCGGACTAAATCCGAGCCCGATCGGGTAAACCCGTTAATGGGTTGGGTTAGGGTTGAAGATATTCTGGTTCGGGCTTGGGTTCGAGTTAAGATATTTGAACCCGATCAAAAAAAAAAAAAAAAAAATATATATATATATATATATATATATATATATATATATATATATATATATATATATATATAGGCCGGGTTTCGGGTTCTTCGGGTAACCCAGCACATGAACCCGAGCCCAAATATATATATATATATATATATATATATATATATATATATATATATATATATATTAAATCCCAAATTTCTCCACCCAAACTATTGAACTCCTTGTCTAAATCTTCTTTCAGTTTGTTTTTTTAATGATCAAGGCTTGACTCTTTGATTATGTATTTAATATTACTTATGTTAAAATTGTCTCAAATATTATATTAGAGCCCGATAAATCCGCTGGACTGACCCAACCCGATCCTCCGGGCTTGGTCTTGGAGTTCATATGTTGAACCCGAGGTCGGGTTGGGCTTGGGCTCGGGTCAGGGTTATGATTCATCGGGTTGGGCTCGGGTTGACCTTAAGCCCGATCCAACCCGCCCGAGTTGCACCCCTAACGCAGGCTCCTTGCATGTACATGCATCGTGGCGCCACGGGAAACATGGGTGTGAGGGCTTCATGACTTCGAGGGTGCTCATCTGCTGGACTATTTTGCTGCTGTTAGTAGGACGGTTTAGTTTATAACTTCCCTTTTTTTAGGAAGTTACTATTGTAACCGTCCACTTAATCATGATTAATTCCTTGATTATTAGGTGATGCTAAGGGGTTGACTCCCCTCTATAAACTCTTTGTTTTTGTACTCAACAGAGAGAACATAAGAGATTATATATACACAAAAGAGGACAATGTGTAGCAACCGACAACAGCTAGTGAGTGCCATAGTCCGTACTCTGTACGACGTCAAGGCGGTGACAATCCAGAACTTCTTCTGAACTTGCTAGTTGAATGATCAAATCTCGCTTTGAGAAACAGTGATCTTTATCACTCCGTCAACGAGACGATTAACAGTACTATACTACGGTTATAAGCTTTAATTGCTCTAATCGACTTAGTGCATTCGGTGTGCTTGTTGCTTCATCTCGTGTTTATTGGGCAGCACTCAATACATGTCACAAGTAAGTCGATAATTTGCGACAATATTTGCATGATAGCACTGGGTGCATGTCCTAGCTAGCCAAATCGAAACAACAATTCTACAGATAGTGCACTTGGCATCGTCCTTAGCAAGTATGTTTGCACACATTTATTTCCTCAACATATTTAAGCAAGAAGATTTGTACAATTTTCGTGAAATCAACAACAATGTAGCATCAATGTTATAAGTAAAATCGGGTACTTCAGCGTTTCGGGATGGACGGATCGAAGAAAGTGAGTTGCCCCCTTGCGGCTCACTTTAAGTTCATTGAGGAGCAGTGTCCATCTACCGAGGACGAAAAAGAAGATATGGAACGGGTTCCATATGCCTCAGCTGTGGAAAGCCTTATGTATGCTATGGTGTGTACGAGGCCAGACATCGCTCATGCAGTTGGCACAGTTAGCAGGTACCTTTCAAATTCTGGAAGGGTACATTGGAGTGCCGTCAAGTGGATTTTACGATATCTTCAGGGCACTGCTGATTGGAGACTTTCTTTTGGTGGTGACGAGCCGAAGTTGGTTGGGTATACCGACGCTGATATGGCTGGAGATGTAGACACGAGGCGATCGACTTCGGGCTATGTGATGATGTTTGCTGGAGGAGCGGTATCGTGGCTGTCGCGGTTGCAGAAGTGTGTTGCCTTGTCGACGACAGAGGCAGAGTACATTGCGGCGACGGAGGCTTGCAAGGAGTTTTGTGGATAAAAAAGCTGTTGCAGGAAATGGGGCTGAAGCAAGAGCAGTATACTTTGCTTTGCGATAGCCAGAGTGCCATTCACCTTGTGAAGAACCAGACATTTCATAGTCGGTCCAAGCACATTGAGACTCGGTATTATTGGATACGAGATGTCGTTGAGAAGAAGGACGCGATGCTTAAAAAGGTCCATACTGATGACAATGGAGCGGACATGCTCACGAAGGTTCTACCAAGGGAGAAGTTTGAGTACTGCAGGCGGATCGTCGGGATGACGAGTTCCTCCACCTAGTTGTGAAGGGAGAGATTTGTTGGAGTGGGTGGGGTTCCCAACCTATATGTGGAGAATACCCCGGAGAGCGACGAGCGCCATCCGTGTGTCGGAGAAGCTCGGGGAGTGCATGGATCCTATTTTGGAACATATATGGTAAGGAAATATATGATTGGATTTTCATATTTACTTTGATCATATATTTATAATTGGACCCTTCATATAGTAGCTTTCCATATAATTGGGCTTTCAATTATGGCAAGCCAGTTATGATTGGATTTCCATTAAATATATGATTGATGCATATTGGAAGTTTCCATATATATTGCCTTCTATGTATAGATTACCAAGGGCTTATAAAAGGGTGATGGATGCTAGTTGAAAACTCATCTCAAAATAATAGTGCTTTACAACCTTTGTGAGAGAGAGGATTAAGGACTATTGTGAAGGAGAGATTGCTTCGAATAATTTTTCGGCCTCTCTTGTTCTTCGGAGTCCGCAATCAAATTTTTTTTTTTCTTTCAAGTGAGTTGTGGTGATCCGTGTTGGATCGGGAGGAGCATGTAGAGGGTGTATTCTCTTTATTCAATTAGTGAAGGTTCTTCAGGGTTGGACTCCGATCGTCCCGTGGTTTTTTTCGCAAGGATTTTCCACGTCAGAAACCTTTGTGTTTGCGATTGTATTTGGCGTTTTTGGTTTGTGTGCTTTTGCTCGGTTCTCTCGCAGGACTTTCTGGTTTGGGAGAACAGTTTCCGCGCTTCGTTTCCAACAGGCAGCACTCAATACATGTCACAAGTAAGTCGATAATTCGCGACAATATTTGCATGATAGCACTGGGTGCATGTCCTAGCTAGCCAAATCGAAACAACAATTCTACGTATAGTGCACTTGGTGTCGTCCTTAGCAAGTATGTTTGCACACGTTTATTTCCTCAACATATTTAAGCAAGAAGATTTGTACAATTTTCGTGAAACCAACAACAATGTAGCATCAATGTTATAAGTAAAATCGGTTTCAGATTTTTTTTTTTTTAATCGGATTCGACTAAAAGCCATGTTAAAATTCTAACTGTTAAGAAGTAGTTTTTATCCAACCCCAACATTCTAATGAGTTTGAGTACAGAAGCTCGTCCGTGGGTTGTGGCCTAGTGGTAGCAACGTAGGCCTGGCGCAGAAGGCGCAGGTTCGAATCCTCCCTTAGCATTTGTCAAGCCGGAGAAAAGGACACCTCAAAAAAGAAAAAAAGAAGAGAAAAAAGAGTATAGAAACTCAAATAATAATTCAAAATAAGAATTTGTAATATAGATATGACACATAAATTTTACTAACATTAAAAGTGTACTTATTTTTTTATGTTTAGTCCTTTAAAAAAAAATTAAGAGATGAGATATATGTATCCAATGACTTTTCATGGCGGAGTTTAACTAATTAATTACTTAGGAGTTCCTCTAGGGTTTTTGAATTCTAAAATATTCGGATTGTTCTACAAAGCAATTGGAGTGCTAAGGAGTTTGACCATCCATGCTTTGTTAAGAGTATTTTTGGGGGAGGGTGGAGGTTGGGGAGGTTGCTCTAAGTAGGACCAACAGAAGGAGAGGGGGCAAAACCACCACATTTTAGGCCCACTAGCACATGCATAGAAACCAAACTAATTGGACTCTGGGAACTTTCTCCCTCCAGTCTCTCCGTTCAATTTGTTTAGACAAATAATAAGAGACACTATAATAATTTAGGAGATATTATATTTTTTTTTGACAGATTTAGAACTGCCAAAAAATTTATAATTATTTACAACTTCAGGATTATCAAAACTTTAACCGTATTGAAAAATAGGACTGTCAAAAATTTGACAATCTTATACATATCTAAAATTGTAAACAAAATAAGACTACCAAATATTTTACAGTCTTATAAAATTATGACGGTCAAAATTTTGACAGTCCTAACATAAATAAAAAATTGTATACATAGAAGACTTCACCTCCAATCTCCTCCTTAAATTAATTTAAAGGCACTTTGATCTCGTGTTTCGCTATAACTTCTTCTTCAAGCTGCAATCAACTTCTTGTGAGTGTTGACTTTGTATCAAGATGACAATATTTAATCTAAATATCTGATGGTGATGTGATGGACACAATCACCAATCGAAGAAGAATAAGATTTTATTTTTAGAAAGGTTCCTAAGAGCATCATTAGTAAGGTCCATCCCATTTTCTAGATTCTAGATTTAGAATGTAGGAGCTCATTTTGTAGAATAATAAGTCTCATCCCTAGTTCCAATTTCTACAATTTCGGTCCCAACCCATCCATGGGTGCTAAGGGTTGGACCTCCCAATTTCTAGATTCTAGATTGTAGAAACTCGTTTTGTAGAATAGTAAGTTCCAATTTGGAGCCAAACTTTCTAGATTCTAAATTTTATATTATTTTTTTCCTACATTAATTTTTGACCACACAATTTTTGGGACCGGAGCTCACTTTATCATTTCCTATTATTCTCATACAAATCCAACCCATTCTACATTTACCTTTTTTTTGAAATTTTGGGCTCCAAATTGCATTGGAGAGTCCCAACTACTAATGATGCTCTAAGAGCATCATTAGTAAGGCCCATCCCATTTTCTAGATTCTAGATTTAGAATGTAGGAGCTCATTTTGTAGAATAATAAGTCTCAATCCTAGTCCCAATTTCTACAATTTCGGTCCCAACCCATCCATGGATGCTAAGAGTTGGGCCTCCCAATTTCTAGATTCTAGATTGTAGAAACTCGTTTTGTAGAATAGTAAGTTCCAATTTGGAGCCCAACTTTCTAGATTCTAAACTTTATATTATTTTTTTCCTACATTAATTTTTGACCACACAATTTTTGGGACCGGAGCTCACTTTATCATTTCCTACTATTCCCATAGAAACCCAACCCATTCTACATTTACCTTTTTTTTTTTTAATTTTGGGCTCCAAATTGCATTGGAGAGTCCCAACTACTAATGATGCTCTAACAGACAAAGGACCGGAGTTGAACGGAAATCGCGGCCACGTGGCACCTCTCCATTTGCCAGAATTGGAACCCGCGTTAGCGTTAACAGAGACTGTACTACCTGTCAATTGACTTTATAGGTCCTATAACGCGGTCCACTTTGACACACAAACATAAAAGGTTAATATTAGGTCGACAATCCGTGATAAAAACTTTCTTTTGCTCCATAGTCAAAAGGATTTACATGAAGTCTTCTATATGTTAGCTTTGTGATCAAGTTCTCCATATTCTAATAAGAGTTGTCCATATATCATAAGGCAACAATTTGAGCAAAACTGAAATAAAAGATCAATGGTTGTTGGAATAAAATGATATAAATGTTCATTTTCCATGCAAAAAGTCAGGAACAAGCTTATACCAGTATCCAACATCACAAGCAAACCCAACAAAATAAATCAAGCAACAACAAATTGAACATAAAAACATTTTGATTTTTATTCACTGATGAGAGTGATGCTTAAATAAGAGTGATCCATTTTTTTCCACCACCACAATGACGCACATACTGTTGTTATAATCTGCTGTTACAACTTCCAGGTCCAAGAAGCTATTCATAATATTCTGTACAATTATTAGCCGTCTGAAAAAATAAATGATACAAATACACAATAGGCAACTCAACACAACATCCAATATCAAAACCTCTAAATTACAACAGAAAGAAAAAAAACTATGTACATTAGACTTCTATATCAGCTTTGTGTATGGGAGTAATTCAACAGAGCAAATTTTACATGCAACCCGATCTTCCGCTCCTCTCTGACAAGTTTCGCGGCTATCACCAGCCAATGCCCCGGCACGTCATGGGGCCCCTTGACTACCTCGGCCATATCCACGAATTTCAGGAGCTTTTGCGACTGGATCGGCACAGGTGGACCATCTGGGTACACACCGGAGTTCAGAACCACGGGGGACTCCTGCTTCGGAGGATGGGCGTCGCGTTGGGTGAATGTGGTGCTGAGGGTCGTGAGAAAGCTTCCCTTCAGAGAAGTGGCGGCAGGGGCACGAGCCCACTCGGTCTTCAGAATACTGCACTTGGGGATGTGGGTGAAGAGGAGGCGGAGATGGAGCGTTTTCTTCGCCCAATTTCCCTTGGTTATCAGCTGGGCGCCGGTGACAATGAATACACCGTCAGAAGATACCCTCTGGAACCAGTCGGGATTGTGCTTGACGGGCGAAGTGCAGACTCTTGCGTAGCTCTTCCATTGAACGGGCTCCAGAAATCCAGATCCCGAGTTCTCAGAACCATGCCACTTGGCCAGTTCAGAAGAAGTGGAGGATGCAAGCATACTGGGGACGCTAGAAAGGTGCTGCACATGTATGGCCAACCGGTTGCATTTCTTGCCCTCCAAGTACAACCGCAGCCCGACTACTGGCTTCTCGCAACTTGAGACCTGCAACACAATGAGAAATGAAGATGGAACTTCTGTAATGCAATTAATTTCTCAGCCTCGCATAACAAAACAGTCTATTACAGTATTACCTTAACTTGATAGGAAGAAAAAAAGGAATAAAGAATATCTATCTAGTTTCTATTAATTCAAACAAATTCTTGAGTAACAAGTCCATTAAGTTACAAGTGAACGTTTTACTGGGTGAAGAGTGTTATGCAAGTGTTCATAACACAGGCTAGAATTATCATTTGGAACCTACGTTGCATGAATAAGGACACAAATAAGGATACGGACACGATATGGATAGGGGATACGGACAAATTTTCAGATAGGTAGAAAACTAGTTACCTATTTGAACGAATAGGGACATGGACACAGGTTCGAACACAAGACGGACAAACACCATTTTGCCGTGTCACTGCAACATAGTTTGGAAGTATTAAACACTCCAGTTGGGGGAAGAAAAAGAAAACGAGAATGTGTTTTGCATGATTAGTTAGCACGGAGAAGGTAAAAGAAAAAGGAAAGTGGAAGATATTGAAGAGTCTGAACTACTTCATATTTTTCTTTTCTTTTCCCTCCTAACAGCAAGGAATTTTATTTATTCTCCATTTAAATTTTATTTTCATCTTTTCCTATTAACCAAGCAAACAAAAAGAGTTGTTTTTCTTTCTTTTTTTTCTCCTTTTTTTTCTTTTTCTGTTTCATTTCTTTCTCCCATTTCCTCTCAAATCAAACACAAATTTTTATGGCAAGTATATTAGGTATAATGCTAGAAACATCTACGCAATTTCAATGACTACACATCCGATAACTAAATTGTATCGGCTCTGGAACTTCATAGTTAGATGTTGCCTACATACAACATTGTCAAAAAGATGCTGAAAGCCCTTTTCTATAAAACATAGTTGTGCTATAATGCTATACATTAGAGGATATGATAAAAAAAATGCTGCCTGTGAAGGCCATTTGACTTGAAATCCACATTGTTGCACGAGAGGATAATGTATATAACTGAATATCAGGTGATTTCCATGTAAAATATTAAAATCAAGTGATGATATCTCCCTGTTTGTAGCCTTCAAAAGGAATGGTATCATTAGCATGCTGGAGAATGTATATACTCAGTCACTCCACATGATGCGGTTATCTATACACATGAAAACAATACTAAATACATATTTTATAAATTAGATCTTAATATTATCTATATTAAGCATGCTTTGGTATTAACTAGGTTGCAAAAAGTTCTAGAAATGATTCACTGCAAAGAAATGTTACTTTCTCGTAACTCAATCATCTTTGGCACGTTTACCATGCAAATCACTTAACTATACTTTGCGTTCCTGAGCATCAACATATCAGACATAAATGTCGAGGAAGTATCATGTCCAATTCGTGTCGGATATGGATAGGGACATGGAAAGAGAATACAGTCCTGATGATTATCCATGCAACATAGTAGAGTGCCTATTCCTACTTTGGAATCGGAAACCAAAGATGGGAATGGGAAAGAGAAGTTGGAAGCTAGCTCCTGTTTACCAAATATGTCCCAAGGATTTAGAAAGATTCATGAAATTAACACTAACCAACCATCTTATGAATTTAGATTATATTGTATTATATCTATACAGATTCAACAAAATAAAAGTACAAGCAGACACAAAATTAGTACCTGGATAGTGTTGACTTGAAGTTTAGGGCCTAAAAATCTAAATTGCAGACTGGGGTAGTATGCTTTTCTTCTTTGGGGCCCAAGAGTAAATTCATTGAATGCTGGTGCCCATTGACGAGGAACTTGGAACTCCAAAAAGTACTGCAGATCCTCAGGATCAGGTTTGTCTGGTAAAATTATAATTCATTAGTCTCTGGTCTTGTTGATAATTCTAGTTTATATAGAACTAGTTAATTATATTAACTGTTAATAGCATATTAGTAACTTAATACAGAGAATCACAAATGATATTGATAATTAATTATTGGAATGACGAATTAAAGACTAATTTAAGGGGCAGTAGGTTCCAAAATAAACAATTTATTAATAACTTAATACAGAGAATCACAAATGATATTGATAATTAATTATTTGATTGAAATTAAAGACTAAATTGAGGGGCAGTAGGTTCCAAAATAAATTAATTTAATAAATTAATATAGCTGGAAAAACTTTATAATTGGTAAGCAAAGAAAAATAATTTCATGCTTTAAGATAGATCACTTACAACGAAGATACAAATTAATTGCATGGCTAAGATAGCCATTGCCAGGAACCCCAGTAAGAAGGCAGGTTATAGGGATAAATTTGAAAAGTATAGCTTCAGGGCTAATAGGAACTGTTTGCAGCCATTTGGAATGATTGCTCAAGAATGCATCTCCTCCCCTTTTTGAGCACATGACTGTAATGCCCTGTTGTAATCAAGGTTTAAAGGCACATTTTAGCATTAGAAAAATAACAAGATGATGTAACAAGGTAGGTCTTCAAATCTTACATCCTTGGCAGAAGTTGCTGAATAGCTAGACAACTGCAAGTTGTTTGATTGCAAGATTTTGGAGAAGACCTCAGGCACCTATGTTAAAATAACACCACAAATGAACAAAAAATATCACTAAAAATAAATTGTGATGTACTACTATATCAATGTACCAATTAGCATGTTTTCACCTTAGCCTTTCCTTCTCTAGTCTTTCGATGTAGCGGAGAAAGGTTCCTTCCGTCTGAAAATAGAAAATCTCCAAGATCCTCGAGATGTAACTTAAGTTCAGAAGAGGGCATAGTCGAAGAATGACTCTGCTTAACACAAACAACATCCTGACCACCAACTGATATTTCCACAATTATGTGTGTGCCAAATGTCTTGATGAACCTATAATCAGGTAGAGTTAGCACAAAAGTGCCACACTGCATATGGTTAATATATGCTACTCACTATGTAACATAACATGGATACTTGTCGCTTTCAAGTGAAAATATATACACAAGGCATGTTTATGTCAAAAGTAGACTAATTTTAAGTTCAGAAGATAATTTTGATGCAAAACTGCTCAGGTATTAAAGTCTCTTAATTAAAGCCCTATCTGATACATGTTCATGATTCAGTAAGAAAAACTAAAACTATCGACATTTTGACACCCAACTTGCTGAGACAACAAGCAGAACTAGGTTTATGTCCAACCTGAATGTCGTAGAATATACTGTTTATAGTCTGGAAACTTATCATTATTAATAGAAGCACCAACAAAAGGACCTTTTACCAAAACCTTAGGCTGGTTACATGAATTCCTCTCTTGCTCTCTTGAAATCAGATGAGGTAAGAGCAGCCTCTTACCATTAGCAACCAACATATCCTTTTTCACCAAATTTGGCCATGTTCTGTCTAGTCCTAACAGCTCCTTCAACAAACATTCTATCAATCCTAACTAGCACATCTACTAGGCTCCACCATACCTCCAAACAATATTAAATGACTTTTCCTTATCTTAACCGAAACACCTCTAACTTCCCATGAATTATAATGTTTATATTCCTACCTTCTTTTATGTGCCACCCAACCCCCAACATTCACACATTTGCTTATTTTTGGGCATGCGCTTTCTTCAATGTCCAACAATGTAAATCATAGGCACGACAGAACTTATGGCCATGCTAAAAAAAATTCCTTTGAAGGTTACCCTATTGTAGCACTTAGAAAGCAAATGTCAGTTACCGCTACCAAGCATCCTAATTCAGTTCAATGAACAACATCCACCTCAATCTCACCATTCAAGGAAATTGTTCTCAGATCTTTGTTGTAGTTTTGGTGTTTTGCTAATTAGTTTATCAATGCCTAAAAAAAAGTAAAACTCTCACAAAATCACAAACTACATCGTAAAGTTAACACGTGGCAATTACATATAACATATAAATAAAAAGGGAATATCCTTACTTAGCGAGCAATACAGGGTCCCACTTTGGTGGAACAGCCTTTCGCACTTCATCTCGTAGAACTAGTGGAGAAGCTCGTAAATGAAGATTGTACAACGAAATGAAGTAGCCGTCAAAAGCAAGATGTTTAGTGTTCTTGGCATCATCCAACCATGCTCCACTTAAATCAAAAAGAGCATTGAAATAACCTGATGGTACTTTTCCTTGGACAGAAGATTTCTGGTTGAGTAATTCAGACATCTGTATAGGAAAATAAACAAGGAAGGAAAGATGTCATAAGATAGATTACTTCTGAAACTCCACCAGAAAGCAAGTTAAAGAGGATATCATTAAGAAATTGATCCAATGAATACATAATTTTTTTGGGAAACATGGTCAAAGCTTTGCATTAACGGCAAAAAACATTAAGCAAGTTCAGAAAATATCTAAGAAGGAGCTTTTCAAGCAAAGGACAAGAAATACTAAGATTAGCAGTTAAACTCGTAGGATCTAAAATTGGTGCAAGAGATTGTAAGTTTGTAATAGAATATGTGGAACAAACTTTATCTAATTATTGGTAGAAGAAATCAGGCCTAACTCTCGAGCTCGTAATTCCCCAATTCCATCCTCCATCCACAATGTAAAGGTTAAACCAGAAACAGATGAATCAAGATTCCATCCTCCCACCTCGTACATTCTAGGAAATGAGCCTAAAAAATCCTCACCCTAATTCAATTATTTACCTTTAAGTATACTGCAACAATTTGCCTTATAATTACAGAAGAAGGTGAGTCTGGCAGGCAGCTAGACTGTATCGAAAATTAGTACTACAGAACACTATTGTGGAGGACACAATCCTAATACCAGAGACGACGCCAACCATCATATATATGTTGGGGTTTATTGGGTTTGATCCATTTTGAGGCGAATCCCAAGTGTGTATATTTCAATATTTGAGCATTCATTCATTGACTTGTACAAATGTGGCGTGTTAGCTCAAGCGGTTGGTATAGTGGAGGATTTTACTAGTGGGCAATGATCAAATCCCACAACAATCATTTGTTTTTCTCAGCATTTCTTGGAGAAATCCCTTTGAAGCTAGGCCCCAAAGGGGTCTAGCCCGGACTCGGGCTCAGGATCGGACGTGGGACGCAAAGTGGGGCTTTGATGGCTCGGAGCTACGAAGCAGCAAGACCCACAGATCACCGTTGTTTTGCTAGCCTTGTTGCTGCAAGCTGTTCATTTCGTAAGTGCCCTTTTAATTAGGGAGTTACTAACTGTCCTATTCATTAAGGAGTTACTCCATAGTCTTCCGTCCACGTCCTTTAGTGGGCAGTTGTAACCGATCAGGGGGATTGCTCTCCTATATATTTGGGCGCTCCAGCACTTAGATTTCCTCCGGAGAAAACATAGACTACCACAAGAAAAGAATTGAGTATCCTCTCTAGCAGAAGTCGACTGCTTTTTGCTTCAGCGCATCAATGCTAATCTGAGAATCCATCGACGCGGATCGACGGAGTTGGTGGCGCCACCCTTTTAATTGGGGAGCTACTGTTAGTAAATGTCCTATTCGTTAAGGAGTTACTCCATGGTCTTCCGTCCCCACATCTTTAGTGGGCGGAGTTGTAACTGATCAAGGGGGATTGCTCTCCTATATATTTGGACGCTCCAGAACTTAGATCCCCTATATTTTTGGATCGACGGACTCTGTTCTGAACCCCCCCAAAAGCGAACATTACTGGCAATTTCAACCCCTTTTCTTTTTCCCTTTTAAGAGTTTTGCTCAATCTACAACATCTCTTCTATTTCGAGGAATTTTAACAAACACATATAATTCATCAAAACTAAACATATCAATCCGTGACGCGAAAACCCTAATAAAATAACCGAGAATCGGACCTGGCTGAACTCGAGGACGTCGGACCGGAACCGGATCCTGTCGCCTTTGTCGCAGCCGATGCTGACCGGCACGTCGCGGAGCGTGACGTTTCCGTTGACGACGACGTCTCTCGTGTCCCCCTCCCCCTCGTCGCCGCCGCCGCCGCCGAGCTCCACCAGCCGCCTCCCGTCGGGGAAACGCTTGGCGAACCTCAGCCGGAAGTCGTTCGTGAGGTCGAAGCCGAGGCCGAGGGTGCGGAGGGCGGTCAGCTCTATGGGATCCTCTCTCCCTCCTCCTCTCTCCGTGTCCGTGTCCGTGTCCATGGCCATGCCACCAATTGTGGGTGGGTGGAGAAGAAGATGAAGTGATCAAGGAAGAAAATACTTGGTAGAGGAGGGGGACTATATCGGAGTTTTTGTTGCATTCAGTCCCTCTCAACTTTCCTTATTAGTCAATGGCAAACTTTAGCAATTTGCATTTGTATATATAAAGGGCTAAATTTCAACTTTTATACCCTCAACTATTCCAATTTTTCAATTTAATATTCTAAACTTTGATTAAATCAACTTAATATCCTTAAAAAAAAAAGACAAAACCTCCATTTTCCATCCAACCCCACTCTCCATCCGTAACGCGCTGTCACTGTTGTTGCCGTCGTCGGAGGTTGCCATTGTCGCACTTCGGCACCGCTGCCGAGGGGGGGGGGGATAGCTTCGTCAGTTTTTCTTAATGTATTTAACCTATATAAAATGAAATAGTTGAGGGTATAAAGTTAAAACTTAGCCTATATAAAGATGGTAAGTGTGATTCTTTTTTTAGTATAAAAGAATTTTTGGTATACACAATTATTTTTTTATCTGGATAAATAATTTGTCCACACAACATGGAAATCATATCCCTTAAGAATAAGTGGATAATTTTCTTTTTACGTGATAAATTTTTTTCTTTTTTGTTTTTTCTCTACTCCTTTTTGTTTTTTAGTTTTTTTTCGTTTTTAAGATTTCTTTTGTCTTCTTCCATTTTAAAGATTTTTTTGAATTATCTGGTTTTTCATTTTTTAAGATTTTTTTTATTTCTTTTATCATTTATCAGTTTTTATCTTCTTTCGTTTTTTTAATGTTTTTTGTTTTTGTTGTTTTTTTTTTGCAATTTTTTCATCTTGTTCAATTTTTTTTTCAAATTTTTATCTGTTTTAGTTTTTCTCAGGAAATAATTATATATTCACCAAATATAAAAATATAATTCTTTCAAGGAATTTAATTTTGTGAAATTTGATTTTCGAAAAATATAGAATTTTCGTAAATATAGAATTCTCCTAAGTTCCTTAAATTATCTACCATAACGGTATGTAAGCCTTCTAGATCTTGTTAATTACTTATAAACCCTCTCAAATAAGAAGAAATATCTTAATCATGTTGTAAATATGGATAAATTACCATAATTATTTGGTGTCTATAATATATGTCTTTTGGTTATCCATAACCTATGGCTTTTGGTTATCCATAACCTATAGCTTTGGGCATTCTTCTTTTAATTGTCATCATGATATTAACCTCCATTGTAAGCCTATATAAGGGGCTCTTATCAAGTTGATTTGTAAAAGTGAATGAAGAAATATTTTTCTCTATTGTTCATCTCTTTGCTTTACAATACGTTATCAGCACGATTCTCTAAGGTGAGTTAATTAGTCTTGCATACATAGATACATATTTTAGTAAACTTAAGTACCGACTGTTTTTTTAATATTTTGTGTAAGACAAAGAAAGTTCCAATTTATTATGTATGTACCACATATCTACCTATTCTTTATACATGTATGTATGAATTTGACAAATTTTTGATTTATTTATTAGCTGAAAGGCACAATCTATAAAAGAAAAACATCCAGAGTATAGGATATTATAGATCTTATTAATCTAGCATCTATTCATCCCTTTAATAACAATGTCAAATACAAGTGTCAGATACTCTTGGATTCTCTATTGCATACATGAATATTACTACATCACATTATACGGACACGATGTCACATATACAACACCTATTTGGTTATGTGCTAGTGTATTCTGGTCTCTGAAGTCAATTTCATTCAAAATAGATAATTCATGATAATTTATTTAAATTATGCACGAATCTCATTTCTATATTTTTTTTATGAACTTTATCGAAGTATAAAATTAATCTAGAATATACTGAATATTCTTCTCTTATTATGAATGAGTTCATTACATTAAATTAGATTATATGAAATTGCTATTTCCATTATTTTATTTTATTTATACCACAAGGTACAAATTCACAGTGTTGTATATGTGAATCATATTATGAAAAAGTACCCAAAATACAAAACATGATGATCTAAAGATTATTATATAATGATCACATTGTTGTATATGTGATAAACATAAGACATAATATATTTTTGATAGCGTTTCATCACATTGTGGTATATGTAAAATTTTGTAATATTGAAAGCACTTGTCAATTTTACTATTTAAATTAATTTATCTCTAATATAATTATTTCTGCTATATAGATGTTGAGTCTTGCAAAGATTGAATTCAAAGCTCTTGATGTGAGCGGAGACAATTACTTATCATGGCAATTGGATGCGAAGTTGTACTTGCAGTCCAACAAGCTTGATGGTACTATTAAGAAGAAAAATAAAGAATCTTCTGAAGACAAGGCTAAGGCTTTGATTTTCCTACGATATCATATCCATGATGATCTAAAGGCAGAATATCTATGTGAGGATGATCCACTGAGTTTGTGGACATCTCTAAAGGATAGATTTGACCATCAAAGGATGGTAATCCTTTCGATTGCTCAAAGTGAATGGTTGAACCTGAGATATCAAGACTATAAAACTGTTAAAGCATATAATTCTGCTCTGTTTAATATTGTTTCTCGCCTTAGGTTGTACGGAGAAAAAGTAACAGAGGCTCAAATGCTTGAGAAAACCCTCTCCACTTTTCATGCAAGTAATGTGCTTTTGCAGGAACAATATCGTGAAAGACATTTCACAAAATATTCTGAACTGGTGACTTGTCTCCTTGTAGCAGAGGCAAATAACAACGTTCTCATAAAAAATCACAACTCTAGACCAATTGGGTCAATGACAATTCCTGAAGCAAATGCAAATTTTGGGGTTACCAGAGGTCGTGGTAGAGGACGTGGAAGAGGAAAAAGTTATGGCTGGAGGTATGGTCATGGTTATCAGCCTTATAACAAAGGCGAAAATAGTGGTTCACAAAAGAACAAATGGAACAAGTGGACAACACCCTCTAACAAAGGGAATTCAAATCCTCAATATAAACCAAATAAGGGTAGTACTGCTTGCCATAAATGTGGCAAAAATGGATATTGGTTTAAGCAATGTCGAACTAATCAACAAGAGGTTGACAAATTCAAAGAATCGAAGAAAATGGAAGCAAATATGACAGCATATTGGGACAATGACCAGCCACTTGACATCACTCAATTGAATTGTTCCAATTTTTTTGAGGATCAAAATGGGAATCAGATTACCAATGAATAGTTTGAAGAAATGCTGGCGAATCCACCTTCCATTGAATGAGCACTCGGTCGACATATGTTTTACTTCAAGTATTATGAACTTTTTACATTTGAAGTCATGTTTTTTGTTTTTAGTTACTATCATGGATTATCTAGGCCATGAGAGTTTGTTGAAGAATATGTCATTACTTTGTTATGTATTTGAAAGTTGCATCTCTATAATATAATGTTATCGTTTGGTATGCTTAATTACTTTTATTATATTTGTGTTAGTTGAGTATATGTTCATAAATTTTCTTTTTTTTCATATTGAAGATATGGATATACGAAGGGAGAAAAATGACTTGGATATGTGTTTGGTAGATAGTGCTACAACACATACGATTTTGAAGAATCAAATTTTTTCTCAAATTTAGTATTTGACATGCATAAAGTATCAACAATAGCTGGACCAGCCCATATAATTGAGGGTTTTGGAAGAGCACACATTATGTTACCTAATGGCACTCAAATCCATTTGTAAAATGCGTTATATTCAAGCAATTCCAAAAGAAATTTGCTAAGTTTCAAGGATATACACAAAAATGGATACCATATTGAAACTCGAAATAATAACAATAAAGAGACACTATGTATCACATCTAATGTTTGGAGCAAAAAACTCACATTAGAAGAATTATTTTGTCTCTCGGTGGGTTTGTATTACACCACCATTGGTATAATTGAATCACATATGAATATGACAAAACATAAAGTCAATGATACTATCTTATGTACCATTTGGCATGACCGTTTAGGTCACCCGGGACAAACTATGTTCAGAGGATCATTAATAATTCTTGCGGACACTTATTGAAAAATCACGATCTTGGTTTACCAAAGAATCACCTATGTGTTCCATGCTCACAAGGAAAGTTTATAACTAGACCATCTTTCCTAAAAGTTAAGAATGAGTCTCCGACTTTCTTGCAAAGAATACAAGGAGACATTTGTGGTCCTATTCATCCTGCTAGTGGTCCTTTTAGATATTTTATGGTACTCATAGATGCATCTACTAGGTGGTCACATGTCACTCCCCATTCTCAGAATATGTATTTTAATACGTGTGCTGCTTGAATGTATTTATTTAATATTTATCATGCATTTGTTCTGTATTTAATTCCTTTAATTTCATGCTAATTATTTTTCTGTATTTTATTTTCTGCTTTTGCTTAGCTCTTGGTTTATTTTGTTCATGTTGAACCAACTTGGTTTAGCTTGGTTCATCATGATAAGGGATGGATAACCTAGATTATGTAGGAAGGAATGGGTGGTAGAGATTAACTTGGGCTAGATATTTATACCCCTTTTCTTTCTCTCTCCTCACAAACTCTCATTTCTTTCCTCTACCAAAAACCCTAACCCCTTTGGAGAGGCAAGTACATCTTGCACCCCATGAGAGATTTCATGCATCTCCATTTATTTTTAGTCCATTTTGTTCCTCTCCTCTTTCTCTACAAGTTTAGGTCTTGAAGTTTTTGATTTCCATGGATGGTTGTGTGTAGATCTAGGTTTTAAGTTTTGGATTTTATGGATTTTCATGGTTTTGATCTATCAAATTTTGTTGTTTTCAAAAACAAGTTGTTCCATGTTGTAGAGAATTCAATTCTAGTCAATTTTGACCCTTTTTTTGCCCAATTTCGAGTCCGATAGCCCAAGTTATGGCAATTGGAAGTTTTTGAAACTCCATGACAGAAGCTTGCTGGTGCAGCGGAATGCATGTTATGCGCCCAAAGGCACTATGCGCCCAAAGGCATGTTATGCGCCCAAAGGCATGTTATGCGTCCAAAGGAATTGTTATGCTCCCAAAGGAACTGTTATGCTCCCAAAGGAATTGCTATGCGCCCAAAGGAATTGTTATGCTCCCAAAGGAATTGTTATGCTCTCAAAGAAATTTATATGTGCCCAAAGGAATTGTTATGCTCCCAAAGGAACTGCTATGCTCCCAAATGGACTGCTATGCGCCCACAGTGAATCAGTGAATTCTTCACCTGTGTGCGCATAACAGTCGTTTCAGTCCGTACATTTTGCTAAATTTGCGCCATCTGTCTTATCCCGTACGATTCGTCGAATTCGAGCATTTCGTCTTATCTCGCACATTTTGCTGGATTGTGCCACTTGATGCATGTTAGTGTATTAATACATATTGTTGTGTGGTGTGTGACTCGTGTCTTGATTGTCTTGTGGGTATCCGTATCACTGGTACTCAACCCTGAGAGTTATAGGCTCGACCATACCAAATACTAGTTTGACTTTCATATCTTGTCACGAATTGACATTGATTATTACCTTAACTAAATGATTGATCATGTGTTCCTAGTTGGAACTAAAAGACTGGCTAGTCGTCTTATTGAATTGAATGATACACGTTCATGTATGAACCATGAACCATTGCGATCGACTAGCCGATCCCGAACATTGGCATATGGATACGTGCTGACTCCAACTTCTTTCTACAAAAGCAGCATGTGTACCTTACAGTCAAAGCATGATTATCCCGTGGCTAGGTTTGATTGTTGTATTACGCTATGTAAGACCTACAACCTAACCGCACAGGTATCATTGTAGACTTATGCATATCGTACTCTGTACGGAAGTACTCATTCAAAATGACTATGATTCACTGTATGAGATTTCAATTAACGTAGGGACTATTAAGTTAAATAAAATAATTATTGCATGGAGAGAATGGATTCCTGAGTTCTTACATGGCAGCCATCTTGGGATAATTAGTGCCCTGACATGCCGGCTGCTTCCCACGGATGCTGCAAATCTGCCACACGGGCAGGGAGTGCTATCTGTTTATATTTTTCTGCATATTAACGACGGGCATCCCGTTGGGACACGTCTAATTCATGATTGACGCAATTGATTATTGGATAGACTAGCCTTGCTCGTACATTGTAAGAACTGAGGAATCCCTTATTGCATATTTCCAGGGCAACTTGGAACTTACAGTTAGCAAGCCGTAGTAGTTGTATTCTCGTTTAAATTGGTTTGTTTGTATACTGTACCTACTCTGTTAACTACTGAGATGATCAGAATGTTAGGACATGACGGGTCAACTTCTGTCCTTTTTTGGTTGGAAAGTTGGCTTGAAGTGTCGTGATGTTGTGTGAATCCCAGTAGCTAGCAGAGACTTATTTATCATATTTTTAACTCTTATTACTGGTTCTAATTCTTCATGTCGTGCTTCCTTTGTGGTACTTGCTATTTGAGGTCTAACCTCTCTGGTTTTGCATGGCCAGATTTAGAGCCAGCTTCCGAGGACTCAGCTTACTTCCACTCCTAAGATGGTCAATACTAGAGGGATGATCGCAGGAGGACACGAGTGGGTTCCTTGTTTCCCTGCTCGTTTTGCTACTTACTTTACTTTTGTCGCTTGGCACTGACATGTTAGTCGGACTATCTTGCACTTACTTTTACATAATTGTAACTAAGTCAGACTGCAGCTGATAACGATTGTGTATACCTTATTATATCATCTGGCTATGTTTTGTAAAGCCAGATCTCGAAAATATTTTGACTGAGCGTTTGGGATGCCGTACTGCTTATTCTTACATGTTCTCTACTTACTGCTTTTTATTGAATGATTGGGACAATAGAGGTTGAGCAAAGCTAGTAAGACTTGTATGTAGTATGCACCCCTTTGTCTTGTAGACAACATTGATCGTATTATACGGTATTCATCTACCCGCAATACATAGCTGGCTGACTCATTCCCCCGCTCTCCAGTATTCTAGATCTGGGGCGTGACAAGGTTTTAGTGGTGGCCTACGCAAGTCTGATTTCAGACTTGTGGGGTGTTTTGATTTATAGGATGTCTCAATCACACATGTTTTCCCTTGATCTCATGATTCGTTACTTTCGACTCTAGCTTGACATTCTGGTATCCTTTGACTTCATTGATCTTTCATGTCCGGTCGTTTGATTGTTCTCTTATCCCTTTTTTTAGGGGCTTCTCGTCTGCATCTGTCAGAGCTGGACAGCAACAACAAGGGCAACACGAACAACATGACCATGTTGGTCCGCAACAAAGGCCAGTACTACCTCAAGAGAACATCCAAGAAGAGGTGATAGTGGAACCAACAGCTGGACCACAGTATCCAGAGGTTCCAACACCACCAACAGTTCCACCTACCCCTATGGAAGTAGACACACCAGCCCTTCTGGAAATCAAAGAGAGATGATGGCTACTTAGCAACATCAGACGTTGGTCCAGCAATACATGCACACTCAGCTGCAAGAGCAGAATGTATTACTCAACCAAGGATTGTAGACGACTTTGGAAAGAGGAGTGAGGACTGATTCAGGGGCGTCAACCAAATTCTGTAAGTACAACCCCCGTTATTTCGAAGGTACGAAAGATGCTATTTCAGCGGATGCATGGCTTAAGGACATCGAGGCTATTCTGACAGCGGCTAAGGTTCCGGCGGAAGAACGAGTGGATCAAGTGAAGCTGTTACTTCAGGACCTCGCACGTGATTGGTGGAAATCAGAAGAAGTGGACATCAGACGTCCTATTACTTGGGATGATTTTACTGTAAGATTCAAGATGAAGTACTATGGAGTTGTGGCGCAGTTCGAACTACAACAGAAGTTTATCAACCTCAAGTAGGCTGGCAAAATAGTGGATGCTTATGCAGCAGAGTTCTGCAGACTGAGTAGGTTCGCCCCGGAGATGGCAACGGAGAGCCAGAGGGCTATGAGGTTTCAGCAATTGAACTCTTACAATTGATAGAGGGGCACAACTACCAGACTTTCGATGATGTATTGACGACAATCCGGAGGCATGAGATCACCATCCAGAGGACCACATCAAGGACTGGAGATCAGAAGAGGTCTCACAATTAGATTGAAGGAGGAGGGGGAGTAGCGCCCCGAATAACAGCACAATCTCCTGGCATTCGCATTCACGATGTGGCGATACGAGGGTCAGCACCACCAACAAGACAATAACAACAACAGAGAAAGAACCAGCAACCCCCGGCGGGCTGCACCTATTGTGGAAAGGTAGGGCACACTAGAGGTGTGTGTCGGGCATTGAACGGACAGTGTTTGATATATGGAAGTCCATATCATCGGGTTTCCACCTGTCCCATGAATTCGAGGCCAGGAGGACTAGTGCAATAATTTCCTATGCTGCCAGCACCAGGGGCAGGCTAGTATCAAGGACCAGCGGTAGTAGTAAGACCGTTGGCACAACGTACATTGATGTTGCAGGCTCAGATGTTTCGACAACAGGGACCGCCGATGCAGCAGCAACAACAAAGACCACCCCAGCATCACCAAGGCAGGGGCCAGCGGCAGCACCAGGCTAGGCCGCAGCATGGGAACCAACAAGGAGGCCGAGGATAGGCATTCAATTTGTCCTTGGAAGAGGCATTGGCATTGGGAGATGTTGTGGCAGGTAACATTTTTGTCGCCTCATATCCCGTAGTAGCATTGTTTGATTCGAGAGCATCACACTCATTTATATCTGTACGATTTATGACACGACTAGGAATAAAATTCGAGGCATTGCCAGAGAGGCTGAATATACTCATTGGTAACGGGCTCGTAGGAGTTAGTAAATTTATTCTAGCGTGTCGAGTTGTAGTGTGCGGGCGTTCCTTACCCGCCAAGTTGATGGAATTTCATGTTGGTAATTTCGACGTCATCTTAGGCATGGACTGGCTGAAAGACAGTCATGCGACAATAGATTGTCGAAGAGGGAGTGTATCTTTTAATATTCTGGGTAAGAAGCGGTTTACCTTAGTCAGGTCAGAGACAGACCAACATAAACAAAGAGTAGTAACGGTAATGGAAGAAGTTCAAGTCCCAAAGGTAGTTAAAGAGTTTCTTGACGTATTTCCCGAAGAACTTCCAGGTCTACCACCTGTTAGAGATATTGAGTTCAGTATAGAATTGGCACCTGGAACTAAATCGATATCGGATCGAGTTTACAGAATGTCGAATTCAGAGCAGGCCAAGGTGTATCAGCACATAGAGGAACTGAAGGCAAAGAAGTTCATTCGAGACAGCGAATCACCATGGGCAGCACCAGTGATACTTGTAGGGAAGAAGGATGGGTCATCAAGATTGTGCATAGACTACAAAAAGCTCAACACGGCAACAGTAAAGAACAAGTACCCACTACCAAGGATCGATGACTTGTTTGATCAGTTGAGCAGGGCTAGAGTTTTCTCCAAGATAGATCTTCGGTCAGGATATCATCAAGTTAGAGTTCGAGAAGAGGATATTCCTAAGACAGCATTCAGGTCAAAGTACGGGCATTAGAATTCTTAGTTATGCTGTTTGGTTTGACCAATGCTCCAGCAATATTTATGGATTTAATGAACAGCATCTTTATGCCATACTTAGATCAATTTATCGTTGTGTTCCTCGATGACATTCTCGTATACTCAGCTAGTGAAGAAGAGCATGAAGATCACCTCAAGAAAGTGTTACAGGTTCTGAGAGAGAACCAGTTGTACGCCAAGCTCAGCAAGTGTGAGTTTTGGACGGATTGTATTTCATTCTTGGGGCACATCATATCAGGGGCTGGAGTAGCAGTGGATCCCAAGAAAGTAGAAGCAGTAGAAAGTTGGCCAATGCCTAAGACCATAGCAGATGTGCAAAGTTTCTTAGGATTGGCAGGATATTACAGAAGGTTCGTATCAGACTTTGCAAGACTCTCAGCACCCATGATCCGCTTGACACGAAAGGATGTGCCATTTGTCTGGTCGGCAGAGTGCCAGGCATCATTTGAGAATTTGAAACAGAAGTTGATCCCGACACCTATTCTTATATTACCAGTTGGACCCAGAGGTTTTACTGTATATTGTGACGCGTCAGGAAAGGGACTTGGGTGTGTCCTAATGCAACATGGGAAGGTGATAGCATATGCATCTAGGTAACTTCGAGACCACGAGAAGAATTATTCGACTCATGACTTGGAGTTGGCAGCAGTAGTATTTACTTTGAAGCTATGGAGGCATTACTTATACGGTGATCGAGTGGACATGTACACAGACAACAAAAGTCTGAAGTACATCTTTACTCAGAAGGAACTGAACATGAGACAGAGAAAATGGTTAGAGCTGATCAAGGATTATGACATAGAGCTTCAGTATCATCCAGACAAGGCAAATGTGGTAGCAGACGCTCTTAGCAGGAGAGGCGGCGCATTTATGTTGACATCACAGAAATACATTTTAGAAGATCTTCAAGAGATGGGGATCGAGGTTATAGTTCCTAGTGATGTAGGAATTCTGACAAGTCTACGAGTTCAATCCGATTTGGTAGACAGGATCAAGGCAGCTCAAGCACAGGACCCAAGGATTCAGAAGCTTAGAACAGAATGTGAGTCAGGACTCAGGAAGGAGATAAAAATTCACGAGGATGGAACACTTAGATTTGGATCACGTCTATGTGTGCCAAGTGGAGATATCAGATAGGAGGTTATGACAAAATCCCACAGTTCTCAGTATTCTATACACCCCGGAGGGACCAAAATGTACAAAGATATCAAGCAGCACTTCTGGTGGAACGGAATGAAGAGGGAGATAGCTAGATTCGTTTTTCGTTGCTTAATATGTCAGCAAGTGAACGCAGAATAACAAAGACCAGCTGGATTATTACAGCCGCTTTCTATCCCGGAATAGAAATGGGAGTATATCACAATGGACTTTGTGACCAGTTTACCGAGATCACCAAGTGGCAAGGATGCTATTTGGGTGATAGTGGATCGGCTTACGAAGGTGGCACATTTTTTTTCCTTTTAGAATAGGGCAATCTACAGAAAAGTTGGCAGAGTTGTATATGCAGCAGATAGTCAGGCAGCATGGGATCCCTGTCAGTATTATGTCAGATAGAAATACCAGTTTTACATCACATTTTTGGAAGAGTTTACATCAGAGCCTGGGTACCAAGTTAAGATTTAGTACGGCTTACCACCAATAGACGGACGGGCAATCAGAAAGAACAATTCAGACTTTAGAAGATATGTTACGAGCTTGCACCCTAGATTTTGGAGGATCATGGAAGAGTCACCTGCACTTAGTCGAATTCTCGTACAATAACAGTTATCAAGCTAGTATCCAGATGGCACCATTCAAAACACTATACGGTAAGAAATGCAGGCTGCCACTGGCATATGATGATATCGGAGAGAGGAAGATGTTAGGCCCAGAGATGATTGTTCAGACGGTTGAAGTGGTTAAGGAGATTAGAGAGCGACTTCGAGTTGCGTAAGATCAGCATCGTCATTGGGCAGACCAGCATCGTAGGCCGTTAGAATTTTTTGTTGGGGACCATGTGTTCTTGCGGATCTCGCCTACTCGTGGGATCATTAGATTTGGTGTTCGTGGAAAGTTGAGTCCGCGATACATGGGCCCATTTGCTATCCTCGATAGGATGTTGCTTATCGTTTGTCCCTTCCACCTTCATTACTAGGGGTGCATAATATGTTTTATGTATTTCAGTTGCGTAGGTATGTATCGGACCCAAGCTATATTCTCGATCATTCTGAGCTGGTTGTTAGTACCGACCTGTCTTACGAGGAACAACATGTGTCCATTTTGGACCGAAGGGAGAAGATACTCAAGAACTGAACAATTAGCCTTGTCCGTGTTGCTTGGGGTCATCACTCCTTAGGAGAGTCAACGTGGGAACGTGATGATGATATCCGATCACTGTATCCGCACCTATTTGACTCACAAGGTATATTTTTTTCCTGTACCTTGATTGTCTTGATTCCTCATGCTTATCACCCTATGAGTAGAAATTGCTTGATGTCGTAGATTGATAAATATAGATATATTACTTGTTATTAATATTGTAAGATGACTGCTTGCTCGTTAAAATTACTTGTACTTGGATTAGTCTAGTTCTGATATTTCTAGCCTGATTGGATTTGAAATTTCGAGGACGAAATTTTTCTAAGGTGGATAGAGATGTCACTCTCCGTTCTCAGAATACGTATTTTAATACGTGTGCTGCTTGAATGTATTTATTTAATATTTATCATCCATTTGTTCTGTATTTAATTCCTTTAATTATATGCTAATTATTTTTTTGTATTTTATTTTCTGCTTTTGCTTAGCTCTTGGTTTATTTTGTTCATGTTAAACCAACTTGGTTTAGCTTGGTTCATCATGATAAGGGATGGATGACCTAGATTATGTAGGAAGGAATGGGTGGTGGAGATTAACTTGGGCTAGATATTTATACCCCTTTTCTTTCTCTCTCTCCTCACAAACTCTCATTTCTTTCCTCTACCAAAAATTCTAACCCCTTTGGAGAGGCAAGTACATCTTGCACCCCATGAGAGATTTCATGCATCCCTATTTATTTTTAGTCTATGTTGTTCCTCTGCTCTTTCTCT
The DNA here is from genome assembly GCA_029216955.1 of Iris pallida. Taxonomy (NCBI): domain Eukaryota; kingdom Viridiplantae; phylum Streptophyta; class Magnoliopsida; order Asparagales; family Iridaceae; genus Iris; species Iris pallida. The sequence continues at coordinate 83,468 of JANAVB010006300.1, forward strand.
ACAAGTTTAGGTCTTGAAGTTTTTGATTTCCATGGATGGTTGTGTGTAGATCTAGGTTTTAAGTTTTGGATTTTATGGTTTTTCATGGTTTTGATCTATCAAATTTGTTGTTTTCAAAAACAAGTTGTTCTATGTTGTAGAGAATTCAATTCTAGTCAATTTTGACCTTTATTTTGCCAAATTCCGAGTCCGGTAGCCCAAGTTATGACAATTGGAAGTTTTTGAAACTCCATGGCCGAAGCTTGCTGGTGCAGCGAAATGCATGTTATGCGTCCAAAGGCATGTTATGCGCCCAAAGGCACTATGCGCCCAAAGGCATGTTATGCGCCCAAAGGCATGTTATGCGTCCAAAGGAATTTTTATGCGCCCAAAGGAATTGTTATGCTCCTAAAGGAATTGTTATGCTCTCAAAAGAAATTGTTATGCTCACCAAGGAATTGTTATGCTCCCAAAGGAATTGCTATGCGCCCAAAAGAATTGTTATGCTCCCAAAGGAATTGTTATGCTTCCAAAGAAATTTTTATGCGCCCAAAGGAATTGTTATGCTCCCAAAGGAATTGTTATGCTCCCAAAGTAATTTCTATGCGCCCAAAGGAATTGTTATGCTCCCAAAGGAACTGTTATGCTCCCAAAGGGACTGCTATGCACCTATAGTGAATCAGTGAATTCTCCACCTGTGTGCGCATAACAGTCGTTTTAGTCCGCATATTTTGCTAAATTTGTGCCATCTGTCTTATTCCGCGCGATTCGTCGAATTCGAGCGTTTCGTCTTATCTCGCACATTTCGCTGGATTGTGCCACTTGATGCATTTTAGTGTTTTAATACATATTGTTGTGTGGAGTGTCCCGTGTCTTGATTGGCTTGTGGGCATCCGTATCACTGGTACTCAACCCTGAGAGTTATAGACTCGACCATACCAAATACTAGTTTAACTTTCATACCTTGTCACGAATTGACATTGATTATTACCTTGACTAAATGATTGATCATGCGTTCCTAGTTGGAACTAAAAGACTGGCTAGTCGTCTTATTGAATTGAATGATACACGTTCATGTATGAACCATGAACTATTGCGATCGACTAGCCGATCCCAAACATTGGCATATGGACACGTGCTGACTCCAACTTCTTTCTACAAAAGCAGCATGTGTACCTTACAGTCAAAGCATGATTATCCCGTGGCTAGGTTTGATTGTTGCATTACGCTATGTAAGACCTACAACCTAACCGCACAGGCATCGTTGTAGACTTATGCATATCGTACTCTGTATGGAAGTACTCATTCAGAATGACTATGATCCACTGCATGAGATTTCAATTAACGTAAGGAATATTAAGTTAAATAAAATAATTATTGCATGGAGAGAATGGATTCCCGAGTTCTTATATGACAGCCATCTTGGGACAATTAGTGCCCCAATATGCCGGCTGGTTTCCACGGATACTGTAAATCTGCCACACGGGCAGGAAGTGGTATCTGTTTATATTTTTTTGCATATTGACGACGGACGTCCCGCTGGGACACGTCTAATTCATGATTGACGTAATTGATTATTGGATAGACTAGCCTTGCTCGTACATTATAAGAACTGAGGAATCCCTTATTGCATATTTCCAGGGCAACTTGGAACTTATAGTTAGCAAGCCGTAGTAGTTGTATTGTCGTTTAAATTGATTTGTTTGTGTACTGTACCTACTCTGTTAACTACTGAGATGATCAGAATGTCAGGACATGACGGGTCAACTTCTGTCCTTGTTTGGTTGGGAAGTTGGCTTGAAGTGTCGTGATGTTATGTGAATCCCAGTAGCAAGCAGAGACTTATTTATCATATTTTTAACTCTTATCACTGGTTCTAATTCTTCATGTCGTGCTTCCTTTGTGGTACTTGCTATTTGAGGTCTAACCTCTCTGGTTTTGCATGGCCAGATTTAGAGCCAGCTCCCGAGGACTCAGCTTACTTCCACTCCCAAGATGGTCAATACTACAGGAATGATCGCAGGAGGACACGAGTGGATTCCTTGTTTCCCTGCTCATTTTGCTACTTACTTTACTTTTGCCGCTTGGCATCGACATGTTAGTCAGACTATCTTGCACTTACTTTTACATAATTGTAACTAAGTCAGACTGCAACTGATAACGATTGTGTATATCTTGTTATATCATCTGGCTATGTTTTGTAAAGCCAGATCTCAAAAATATTTTGACTGAGCGTTTGGGATGCCGTACTGCTTATTCTTACATGTTCTCTACTTACTGCTTTTCATTGAATGATTAGGATAATAGAGGTTGAGCAAAGCTAGTGAGACTTGTATGTAGTATGCACCCCCTTGTCTTGTAGATAGCATTGATCGTATTATACGGTATTCATCTACCCGCAATACGTAGCAGGCTGAGTCATTGCCCCGCTCTCCAGTATTCTAGATCTGGGTGTGACATCATATGTTTGTTTATTGTCTACTAGAAATCTTGTATTTTCTCGTCTTTTGGCCCAAATTATTAAACTTAGATCTCAGTTTTCTGATAACTCGATTAAGTCAATTAGACTTGATAATGCCGCAGAATTTATCTCACAAGTTTTTGATGATTATTGTACATCATTAGGAATTGAGGTAGAGCATCATGTTCCCCATGTGCACACACAAAATGGGTTAGCTGAGTCATTTATTAAACATCTCCAACTTATAGCTAGACCTCTACTAATGCAATCTAATCTGCCAATTGAGGCTTGGGGACATGCTATTTTACATGCTGCATCTCTAGTTAGATTTAGACCGACTACCTACCATATTTTTTCACCCATACAACTTGTTAGTGGTAGACAACCCAACATTTCACATTTGAGAAAGTTTGGATGTGCAGTATATGTCTCAATTCCACCTCCCAAACGAACTAAGATGGGTCCCCAACGACGTTTGAGAATATACATTGGTTTTGAATCTTCCTCCATAATAAGGTATTTGGAACCAATGACTGGTGATGCCTTTACTGTAAGATTTGAAGATTGTCAATTTGACGAGAGAGTCTTCCCGCCGTTAGGGGGAGGTAAGCAATAAATTGTTCATATAGACCAATCTATTGCTAATGAACGACGTAAATTAACATAGAATACGTCTACTCTCTCTCATCAAGATCTAAGAACTCCACAATGTGATTATGAGACAAAGAGAATGATACATTTGCAAGAGATTGCAAATCAATTACCTGATGCATTTAATGATGCCGCAAAGGTAAGTAGATCCCATGTGCCAGCTACAAATATGTCAGCCAGAATTAATGTTCATGTTGGACAAAATTTAAACAAGGCGGCAAATGAATCTACTACTACACGTCAAAAGCGTGGTAGGCCTATAGTTCCAAGGATAGTGCTCCTAGAAAGAGGAGAGTAAATGAAACATCTTGTCCTGATAAAAGCCCAATAGTGGCTGGAGCTCCGAAAATGGATAATGAAGATGTGCATATTTCCAAATTCACTGAAATGCCTATGGATGCCTCTAGAGAGGTACAGGTACCTGAAAATAAAGAGATCTCGATATTCTATCATGTTCAGGTGAATTGTGGAATAGAAAAGCACTTGTCATCGATGACATATTTAGCTACACAGTAGCTACTGAAATATCAAAGAACAATGATGATTGTGAAAATGAACCACGTAGTATAAATGAATGTCGACAAAGAAAAAATTGGCCAATATGGAAAGATGCTTTTCAAGCAGAATTAAAATCTTTAGAAAAACGTGGTGTATTTGGACCTATAGTGGAAACACCAAAGGGCATAAATCCTGTTGGTTTTAAATGGGTGTTGTGAGAAAACGAAATGAGAGAAACGAAGTTGAAAGATACAAAGCCCGACTTGTAGCACAAAGTTTCTCTCAAAGACCTGAAATTGACTATGTTGAGACATACTCTCCAGTTATGGATGTAATTACTTTTAGATATCTAATTAGTCTCGCAGTTTCTGAAATTCTTGATATGAGACTTATGGATGTTGTAACTGCATATTTGTATGGAGACTTAGATACTGACATCTATATGAAAATTTCAGAAGGATTTACAATGTCAGAGACTAAGTCAAAGGACATGTGTTCAATTAAACTTAGACGAGCATTATATGGATTGAAACAATCCGGAAGAATGTGGTATAATCGTCTTAGTATATATTTGACTACGGAAGGATATAAAAATAGTCAAATTTGTCCATGTGTCTTCATTAAGAAATCCGAGAATAGATTTTCGATAGTAGCAGTATACGTGGATAATATAAACCTGATCGGATCTCCTGCAGAATTGGAGAAAACTGCAAACTATTTGAAAAAAGAATTTGAAATGAAAGACTTGGAAAAGACAAAGTTTTGTCTCGGTTTGCAAATAGAACGAAGTTCTAGTGGAATATTAGTGCATCAATCCCGATATATCGAAAGAATTTTGGAATGATTCAGAATGGACAAAGCACATCCACTTAGTACACCTATGGTTGTACGGAGTCTGGATTTGGATAAAAATCCATTTCGACCAAAGGGAAAAGATGAAAAAGTTCTTGGTCCTGAAGTGCCCTATTTAAGTGCTATTGGAGCACTACTATATCTATCACAATGCACAAGACCAGACATTGCTTTCTCTATTAATTTATTATCTAGATATAGTTCTGCACCTACACTTAGACATTGGAATGGAGTTAAACACATAATGAGATATCTTCGTGGAACAACTGACATGGGATTATTTTATTCCTGTAATTCCACTAATAACTCTCATCTAGTTGGTTATACAGATTTTGGTTATCTTTCTGACCCTCATAAGGGTTGTTCCCAAACAGGTTATGTGTTTATTAATAATCATGCAGCTATATCTTGGCGATCAACAAAACAAAGTTCAGTGGCAACTTCCTCTAACCATGCAGAATTAATTGCATTACATGAAGCAACAAGAGAAAGTGTGTGGTTGCGATCGATCATTCATCATATAAGGGTAAATTGTCAACTACCCATAGTTACAGATAAGCCTACAACAATATTCGAAGACAATGCAGCTTGCATTGCGCAAGTTCGAGAGGGATTCATCAAAGGAGATCGAACGAAGCACCTTCCATCAAAATTGTTTTATGCACATGAGCTCCAAAGGACGAAAGTGATCGAAGTTAAGCAAGTAAGATCAAATAAAAACTTAGCCGATTTGTTCACTAAGGCACTCCCAAAGTCCATATTCAGAAGTTGGTACACGGAATAGGCATGCGGCGACTTAATCATCAGACAACTAGCTGTTTTCAGATCAATTGTATCGAGGGGGAGTATGACTTGTACATAATATTTTTGAGTTTTGCGTGTTGTACTCTTTTTCTTAACTAAAATTTTCCACTGGGTTTTTTTTTCTTAGTAATGCTTTAATGAGGCAACAAATGCGTATACACCACCAACAAATTAATGGTGTATAGCCAAGGGGGAGTGTTGTAAATATGGATAAATCACCATAATTATTTGGTGTCTGCCTTTTGGTTATCCATAACCTATGGCTTTTGGTTATCCATAACCT
>JANAVB010006301.1:0-85785 GCA_029216955.1 Iris pallida
ATACGACTACACGTCAGCCCACGTCTGTCCTCCTGATGTGTCGGGGCTCCCCTAATGTCCAATAGCGACAGCCGATCAATCTAAGGATCCCAGCCAGAGGTCCATTCTAGACCCATCCTTCATGACCTTTCGGATTGCAGATTTGAGACCCCCCTTTGTCTCAGACAGTCTTTGTAGCTCCCCTTTTCGAAAATTTAGAAATTTTTTTTATTATTATTTATTTTATTTGAATGATGATTTTTTAGTTTTTGAAATAATTATTAGTTTATTATTACGGTAGATGATTTTAGTCATGGTTAGGAATTTGAGTACAAGGTGACTAGAAATCGTGGCACGGATAGTACAGTGGCGTGCTTCGACTAGTGTATTAGCCCTGATAGGGAATACTTGTCCATAAGTGTGTCCTAACTAGGAAAATCAGACCAAGTTGCGACTTAATCGCTATAATAGTTTAATTATTCATTATTAATATTATTTGACGTTTAAGTGACCGGTGGTACCAAACTGGTCCAGACTGGACCCGGATCGGACCAAGCCCTGTAGGCATGCATCGAGACTAAAGACACCCGTGTAAACATATTTAGGTATGTGCAAATACTTTGTATTTATTTTGAAAAATGCCTAATATTTTCTAAATATAAATTACACGTATAAAATAGATATTGATAAGATCAGTTGGTATCTTAGAGTATTGATACGGTTTTCTGGAGCCCAGTAATGGAAATATATGTATGCCCATCCAGGAACTACTATTGAATTATTTTTACTATTGGAATTTATTATTATTAATATTATTATTGTGGTTATTAAGTATAAATTATTTATTATTAGTATTATATTTATTCTTTATCAAAAGATAGATATATGTGTTGTGTATATTATATTATATATTATATAATATATTATATAAATATATATTATATATATATATATGTGTGTGTGTGTGTGTGTGTGTGTGGTGTGTGTGTGTGTGTGTGTGTGTGTGTGTGTGTGTGTAATAAATATATATATATATATATATATATATATATATATATATATATATATATATATATATATATATAAAAAATATATATATATATATATATATTATATATATATATATAATAATAACAAGAGAGCAACAAAAGAAAACAAAGAAAACAAAGCAAAACAGCCCTCCCCCTTAGCCCAAAGGCCCAGCCCGAACACTAATCCCCCCACAATACACCCGCACTTATAAATATATACATGGTATATATTTGTACCCGAATAGAACAGAGAGAGAGATCGGTAACAAAAACCTACTGCAAACAAAACCCTAGCCGACCAGCCACCCTGAGCGATACTTCCCAGCCCTGGGCGCCGTCGCGCGCGGCCACAGGCTGGCCAGGCCGCGCCAGAGCGCACGGATGCACCGGCAGCGACAGCAGCAGTAACCCAGTGGCGAGGCCACTTCGTGCGCTGTTTTCTTCCACGTTTCTCAATCATAGTTCGAGCTACGAACTCTGGTATGAACCTCTCATGACCCTCTTTAGATCCCAGTAAATAACTTCGATAATCGTAGAAAAACCGTCTGCAATATCGACTCGAAGTCGAGAAAATCATGTTTTCAGGACAGAGTGTGTGACTGCCCCGACACCTATTTGGAAGGCCGATCTTGGTCGAACCATTGAGAAACTAGGAAACCATTTAACAACAGTCCTAGACAACCTATAGGGCACTGAAACCCAGTTACGAAAATTAAAATTATCGACTACGTGTCGAGAAACCGAATCCCGAAATTGACCAAAAAACTGTTTTAAAATATTAAAATCTAGAAATTTCCTTCGACACGACGTGCGTCCCACCAAATCGGGCGACGTGGTCATGCACCGTAAGCATCGAAAGGCGCATACGGATATTGCGGACGTGTGGGCTTTGACGGAATTCAAATTGGTTGCGTGCGCGACGAATTTGATGCGTATCCGTCGAAATTCACCGTATCGACCTCTGTACAAAATTTTCAATTACTTTGTGCACGTTCGTCCGATCAAGACAAAACTTGTGCCAACAGGACCGTATCGTTTTTTGATCCTGTATGTCAAGTTTGGTCCGATTCTGAGACAGTTAATCGGATCGCCGTTTTGCCCCTGTGTCCAGAATTGGACTTAAGGATATGCAATTCTAGCTAATTTGACTATTCTAAAAACGTTGGTAATATTTATTTCAGCATCCGGAGACTTCTGCATATGTTGACTTTTGTGGCTCATTGAGTGGTATAGATTATCGGTTTTACCAACACAGGACCTTAGGCGAGTACATATCTGATAGTTTTCGTATTTGATTATCTCTATACTTCCTGTATTTAATAATGTTTTATATTGATATTTCATTAGTTCTTGACACACTTGTCACACGAGATAGTAGTTATGGATTCTTGCATGTTGTTCGTGACCAATATTTTCGTGTTCGTGACCTGTTTGAATCCATGTGTACTAGCCGGGCGGGAAAGTACATTAGTAGACATGTAAACATACCCAGAAATATCCCATGAGTCTATTCTTGAATAATAGCAGCTGCACACGACACGTACAAGGTGCCGGATTTATCCCGTAGCCGTTATATGTCGAAAGTGTATTTCAAATCACTTGTTAGATATAGTCTTGCTACATTACAGTTTCTTGTCATTGCTTGTCTTGTGTACCGTGTCTTCCTGCTCTTAGTCGCATGATTTCTACCATGATTTCCTGTTTATCCCTTATCATGTATCTCAGTATTATTACAGATTTATGGATTTCGTCATTTATTGATTCTGTTGTGAGATTGTACTCGTCCATTCCTGACTGGAAACCAATATTTTTCAGGTTAGCCATGGTCTTTAGCATTGAGAGATACGGGTGTACTTGCGGACAGAAACCTAGAAATAGATAGCAGTTGTATCATTTTATTAATTGTGAGAACTATTTTCCTTAATTTTAAATATTTTAAATATTGTAATAAATTTAGAAATATGAATGAACAATAAAGTTTATTTTGAGCAATTATTTCTTGCAGGCTGTAGAAGCATGGAAAATATTGCTTTTAGTCCCACAGAAAAGGAAAAGAATAAAGGGCTCACTCCATTCTATAATAGAGCCCCCTTGCCTCCTTTGAAAAGGGCACCAACTTCCTTTCCCTCCTTCCAACTTGGACTCTTTCAACTACGCACCTTCGGGTGCTAAGTCGAAGAAGTCTTGGACAGCGCTGGCTCGTCGAGCTCAGTCAGCTGTCCCAACCACTGACCGTCAGAGAGTCCCGCTAAATGTTAAGCGAGCCTCTGATGGAAAGTTGTATAGGACCGCCCGTGTCCAGCCCCCGGCAGCAACGGACAGGGTGGTTCTCTAACTTGGACTCTTCCTACTACGCACCCTCGGGTGCTAGAGCGAAGAAGTCTAGGACAGCGCGGGCTCGTCGAGCTCAGTCAGTTGTCCCAACCACTGACCGTCAGAGAGTCCCGCTAACTGTTAAGCGGGCCTCTGATGGAAAGTTGTATAGGACCGTCCGTGTCCAGCCCCGACGGCAAACGGACATGGTGGTTCTCAAGAGTCTTCCAACATTGATCGAGGGCAAGTGCTTTTACTAGTCCCGCATCAGGGAGCAAACATGATACCTACGCATTCGTGTGCTCGGAATTCTCGGGCCCATAAAGCGAGTGCAAAGGTTGATCGAGATGTCCTTGACTTGCGAGATGTGATCCTTCACAAGCGCAAGAAAGAAGGGGATTCTTTATGCGGCTCAAAACCCAAGAAGCTCCATGCGGCTCAAAAATCCAGAAAGCTTCATGCGGCCCACAAATAGCAGAGAACCTTATGTGGTTCAAAATCAGCCTAAGCAGCTGGCCATAATTACTCTGACATAAAGGTGACAGCTCTGACAGAGATGATGGCTCTGACATAAAGACAAGACGTGACATGCTCCTAAAAAGATGAGAAAATCATCATGATATCTGGCACAGTTCACAAATTTCAAAGAAGATTCTTTATGTGGATCGCCTATGCGACCTTCATGCGGCTCGGTCATGAGGCCACTCTCATGCGGCTCGATCATGAGACAACTCTCATGTGGCTCAGTTATGAGACGTCCTTCATGCGGCTCGGTTATGAGACAACCTTCATGCGGCCTGTTCATGAGACACTCTTCATGCGGCTCGGCTATGGGACAGTCCTTCATGCGGCTCAGCCAGGATACATCCTTCTGCGGCTCGACTATGGGACAGTCCTTCATGCGGCTCAGCCAAGATGCATCATTCATACGGCTCGCCAGAGAGTAGCAGTTGAGACACGTGACAGAAATTGACCAAGTCTTAACAATTTGGATTTAGTACAACAAACAGATCATGATCAATCTTAACCAATCCCCAGCTGCCCACTTCTCGAGGCACAGTTACAAGGATGTGGCCCAAAATTAGCCACGTGGCTGTACACCCCCATTACTCATGAATTCCTATAAATAGCAAGGTTCTATTCCCTTGTATACACAGAGACACACAGAGATATATACACACACCCAGGCAGAGAGAGAGCATTTTCTTCACCGGAGCCGAGGTAGCGTTCGATCGTCCAAGGAATAAGACAGAGTTGATAGCACTTTTCCGAGCCTCTACCGTCACCCCCCAGAATCAAAACTAAACAATTGTACTTAGATTGCTTTTTCTAGGTTTTGTTCTTAGGCTCTCTTTTGTACAAGCGAGTTTGTAATTGTGAGTTAAAGTTCAGTCCTCCTGTAAAACTGTTCTGTTCTATGACAATCAATGGCAAACACGATGGCGACTCTGCTGGGGACTAACTTCTCCACTGCTGAGAAGTTGGTGACGCAATCGGACGCAGCCAAACTCGGCTCCACGTAACAGATGCTAGTTGTTCGCTTCGACCAGCAAGCGTTTGAAGAGATGCTCTCCGAGGTGAGCGCTAGCCCCATCCAGAAGCGAGCCGGCCCAAAGAAGGCCCGCAGGGAGTGGAGGCCCAAAACTGTTGCCCTCCCCAAACTCTGGAAGAAGTGTTCTCTGCTGCCCAAGACGGCGAAGAAGACTCACATGCGGCCCCACTTCAGGCCGCAGAGGACCCTGTTGTCCCCAAGTCCGGCAAAGGAAAACACTACGATGCTGGACTTGCGAAAACAAATGGAAACTCTATGCGGTCTAGGAAGAAGCCGCATAAGGGTGCCAGCCACATGCAGAAAGCTCATGCGGCCACCAATCCCAGCCGCATGCAGAAGGCTCATACGGCCGCCAATCCCAGTCGCATGCAGAAGGCTCATGCGGCCACCAATCCCAGCCGCATACAGAAGGCTCATGCGGCCACTAATCCCAGCCGCATACAGAATGCCTATGCGACCACCAATCCTAGCCGCAAGGAGATGACCTATGCGGCATCCAATCCTGGCCGCCAGCCATCTGCCCTATGCGGCTCGGGTTCAGTCTTTGACCGTCTCTCATGCGGTCCTGACATCAGAAGCTCCAATGAGAATGTGCCAGAGTCTATGCGGCATAGTTTGGACTCTTCCTACTACGCGCCCTCGGGTGCTAGAACGAAGAAGTCTAGGACAGCGCGGGCTCGTCGAGCTCAGTCAGCTGTCCCAACCTCTGACCATCAGAGAGTCCCGCTAACTGTTATGCGGGCCTCTGATGAAAAGTTGTACAGAACCGCCCGTGTCCAGCCTCCGACGGCAAACGGACAAGGTGGTTTCCAAGAGTCTCCCAACAATGATCGAGGGCAAGTGCTTTTACTAGTCCCGCATCAGGGGGCAAACATGATACCAACGCACTCGTGCGCTCGGGATTCCCGGGCCCACAAAACGAGTGTAAAGGTTGATTGAGATGTACTTGACTTGCGAGATGTGATTCTTCACAAGCGCAAGGAAAGAGAAGAAAACATGGGGTGCAAAGAGTCATTCCATGGACATCACTGCACCCAAGTCATTGTCAACTGCTGCTGCAATAAGACAGCAGTGTAAGAGGACCGGCAGTCCATCTTCCAACGACTGCAACAGCCAGGACCGGCCCTACAACAAAGCTCGGAAGATGAGGCGCTTCCTGTCGCCTCCTATAACTCTGTCCGGAAGGTCCCTATCGGCAAAGGAGGGAAGAAAATAAATACCTCCAGCCCGACAATTTCAACCAGCACGGCCAAGAAACTCTCATCTAAGCGGTTGTCCACAGCCATCACAGGAGGAGTTTATCAAGGTACCCGCTCAAAGACGAAATCTTCAACACTTAGAGATTCGTCATCTACATCCCTGGGGGTAGTTGAAGCTGGGGGTAGCACTCCTCGGAACATCCACAATAATCCGATGTTTCAAGAAGATGAACCAGGGGAAACAATCCCCCCAGCAGATACAACAGATTCCGATGTCCCTGAAAACGTCCACAAACGCCAAGACGAGGCAACCTCCTATGCAGGGGGTGGCACTTCCTCCGAGTCCGAACCAGAGGAGAATATTCCCATATACCCCGACGACTTCTCTATGCGAGGGTATGATTCGGAGGGCACGTCTTCTACAGTTCCTTCCACTTCTCCTCATGTAAGAACGATATTTATGACTGAGAATGATCAAGACGGTCCCAGTGATCGGCAGCGCCTCGACACTCTCGAGGCCATACTTTATACCTTGATTAAGTCGGTGGACGAGATCAAGGCGGCCCTACCGGCTCTACAAGCAAGGACACCTTGTCAAACAAGCTTGGGTCCCGCCGCCAATACGGACTCAAACACGACCGCACCAAGCCCGGGCGACAATCCACCCGGAGTATCAGCTCCCACTGTTGCAGAAGAGGCTAGGAAGGCAAGAAGAGAGGTCCAGGAGCTCCGTGCAATGTTTTATGCCCGAGAAACCTCTCAAGACCTCAGGATACGACAGCCGTATCCCGCAGCATGGAGAGATATGCCCTTCCCTCCAGGATACAAACTATTCAACATCAATCCATATGACGGAAAGACCTCTGCAAGCCGGTACATGACCTACTTCGAGGTCACAACAGACCATCTGCCGTATGACGACGCCATCCTCACGAGGTTGTTCATTGGGGCATTAGAGGGGATCGCGTTCGATTGGTACCGCAACTTGCCGGATAACTGCATCCATTCCTTCGCCGACTTTAAACATATGTTCTTGGAGAGGTTCTATGAGGTGGGACAAGAAGTGACAATGTCAACCTTCATGGACATTGTTCAAAGAGAAAAAGAGCTGACAAGGAATTACATTGAGCGATTTCGTCAAACCACGATGAAATTGCCCTTCGGTAACCCGGACTCTTCTTTAATTGAGATCTGCCAAAAGAGGCTGCTCCCCACAATCAGCCTCTGGATGGGCGAAGATCAATTTAAAGACTGGAAGGCCTTCATCATCAGCGCCACTAGAGCAGAAGCAAAATTGAAGAAGGCTCGCCAACTGGGGCTGCATATCTCGGATGGAGAGGATAAGAGCAAACGTCCTAATACCAACAATAACAATAAGGGCAAGTTCCTCAAGAAAAATTATGACTAAAAATATCTTCTAACTATCTCTCAGATTTTGAGTTATGTACCCTCTGGTACCGCTGAACTTACACTCTGACCCCAAATCTCCCAGATTGTTGAGTTATGTACCCTCAGGTACCGCTGAATTTACTTTCTGACCGCTCCGAGTGGATTCATATCGCATCTCCTGGGCAGCAAGTCATGTATGATCATACCTCTGAACTTTTACCTCAAATGCTTTTTCCTACCGGAATCTCCTTCAAATCTATTACCCGTACCACCAGTGCGCAGAAGGGTGATAGGTCCACAAAACTTATCCTAATCTATTATCCGTACCGCCAGTGGCAGAAGAGTAATAGGTCCACAAAAGTTATCCTAATCTATTACCCGTACCACCAGTGCGTAGAAGGGTAATTGGTCCATGAAAGTTATCCTAATCTATTACTCGTACCATCGGTGTACCAAAGAGTAGTAGGTCCACAAAATATCATTCGAATCTATTTGCTCGCATTTTCATATGCACAAAAGGGCAATAGGTCCACAAAATTCTCTAACGGAAAAAACAACCATGTCCATATTACCTCTGAGTTATTTTCCCGTCCATCACAAACAAATCACCCAATACATAGAACTTCTACGTTGATAACACCTCTGAGTTGTTCTGTGTATCCCCATTTGGCCTACTCCTACCATGTCCTCACTACCTCTGAGTAGGAAGGCTTTGTTTTGACCCATATTTACCACGTCCTCATTACCTCTGAGTAAATATATTGGTTTTCTCTCCATTTATTATCAGTACTCGCATCGCCAGTACACAAAAATGGTAATAAGTCCATAAAAATTATTCTAATCTATTACTCGCACCACCGGTGTACCAATGAGTAGTAGATCCACAAAATATCATTCGAATCTATTACTCGCACTACCAGTGCACAAAAGGGTAATAGTTCCACAAAATTCCCTAACGAAAAAAATAACCACGTCCATATTACCTCTGAGTTGTTTTCCCGTCCATCACAAACAAACCACCCAATACATAAACTTCCACGTTGATAGCACCTCTGAGTTGTTCTGTGTATCCTCATTAGGCCCACTTCTACCACGTCCTCATTACCTCTGAGTAGGAAGGCTCTACTTTAGACCCATATTTACCACGTTCTCATTACCTCTGAGTAAATATGTTGGTTTTCTCTCCACTTATTATCCATACTCGTACCGCCAGTACACAAAAAGGATAATAGGTCCACAAATGTCCACTGTTGACCATAAATACTGTATTAGGTCTAGTACATGCACCCTTTTTTTTATAATCATATGTTTCTGGAACCCAGTTGTTCCGTGGCATTCATTACCCGTTACGTAGAACTTCCACGTCCATATTAACTCTAAGTTGTTCTATGTATCCTCAACTGAGTCCACTCCCACCACGTCCTCATTACCATTAACCCCATATTTACCATGTTCTCACCACCTCTGAGTAAATATGATGGTTCCCTCTCTCAACTTATTATCCGTACCTAAAACCAAGGTACGCCAAGGATGATAAGTCCACAAAAATCCTCAGCGAAAGTACCAATCCTATCATGTCCATGCTACCTCTGATAGGATTGCCACACCAAAACAACTCTACTTTTCATGCTTCTTATTCAAATTATTCCAAATTTATAATTTGAAAACTTTGAAGAGGGTCTTGTAGAAGCATAGAAAATATTGCTTTTAGTCCCACATTGGAAAGGAGAAGAAGAAAGGGCTCACTCCATTCTATAAATAGAGCCCCCTTGCCTCCTTTAAAAAGGGCACCAACTTTCCTTTCCTCCTTCCAACTTGGACTCTTTCTACTACGCACCTTCGGGTGCTAAGTCGAAGAAGTCTAGGACAACGCGGGCTCGTCGAGCCAGTCAGCTGTCCCAACCACTGACCGTCAGAGAGTCCCGCTAACTGTTAAGCGGGCCTCTGATGGAAAGTTGTATAGGACCGCCCGTGTCCAGCCCCCGGTGGAAAACGGACAGGCTAGTTCTCCAACTTGGACTCTTCCTACTACGCACCCTCGGGTGCTAGAGCGAAGAAGTCTAGGACAACACGGGCTCGTCGAGCTCAGTCAGCTGTCCCAACCACTGACCGTCAGAGAGTCTCGCTAACTGTTAAGCGGGCCTCTGATGGAAAGTTGTATAGGACCGCCCGTGTCCATCTCCCGGCGGCAAACGGACAGGGTGGTTCTCAAGAGTCTCCTAACATTGATCGAGGGCAAGTGCTTTTACTAGCCCCGTATCAGGGAGCAAACATGATACCTACGCATTCGTGTGCTCTGGATTTCGGGGCCCATAAAGCGAGTGCAAAGGTTGATCGAGATGTCCTTGACTTGCGAGATGTGATCCTTCACAAGCGTAAGGAAAGAAGGGGATTCTCTATGCGGCTCAAAACCCAGGAAGCTCCATGCGGCTCAAAAATCCAGAAATCTTCATACGGTTCAGAAATCTTCATGCGGCCCACAAATAGCAGAGAACCTTATACGGTTCGAAATCAGCCTAAGCAGTTGGCCATAATTACTCTGACATAAGGCGACAGCTCTGACAGAGATGATGGCTCTGACATAAAGACAAGACGTGACATGCTCCTAAAAAGACAAAAAAATTATCATGATATCTGGAACAGTTCACAAATTCCAAAGAAGATTCTTTAAGCGGATCGCCTATGCGACCTTCATACGGCTCGATCATGAGGCCACTCTCATGCGGCTCGGTCATGAGACAACTCTCATGCGGCTCAGTTATGAGACGTCCTTCATGCGGCTCGGTTATGAGACAACCTTCATACGGCCCGGTCATGAGACACTCTTCATGCGGCTCGGCTATGGGACAGTCCTTCATACGGCTTAGCCAGGATACATCCTTTATGCGGCTTGACTATGGGATAGTCCTTCATGCGGCTCAGCCAGGATGCATCATTCATGCGGCTCGCCACAGAGTAGCAGTTGAGACACGTGACAAAAATTGACCAAGTCTTAACAGTTCGGATTTAGTGCAACAAACAGATCATGATCAATCTTAACCAATCTCCAGCTGCCCACTTCTCGAGACATAGTTACAAGTATGTGGCCCAAAATTAGTCACGTGGCTGTACACCCCCATTACTCATAAATTCCTATAAATAGCAAGGTGCTATTCCCTTGTATACACAGAGACACACAGAGATATATACACACACCCAGGCAGAGAGAGAGCATTTTCTTTACCGGAGTCGAGCTCGCGTTCGATCGTCCAAGGAGTAAGGCAGAGTTGATAGCACTTTCCCGAGCCTCTACCGTCACCTCCCAGAATTAAAACTAAACAATTGTACTTAGATTATTTTCCTAGATTTTGTTCCTAGGCTCTCTTGTACAAGCGAGTTTGTAATTGTGAGTTAAAGTTTAGTCCTCCTATAAAACTGTTATGTTCTACGACAATCAATGGCAAACACGGACTTGACAGCGTTCTACCGCCGACTCTGCGGAGTAGGCTCGCTTGGACACGTCTCGTATCCGAAAAGCGGGTGCGGGTCGTGACAAGTTTTTGTGGTGGCCCATGCAGGTCAGTTTTCGCAAAAGATTACGAACTCGTGATGGTACTTAAGTTAGTCGTACCATTGTGAGCCTACGACTAGAGAATGCTCATTCACAACTTAGGATAAATTGATTTAAGAGAATGACTAGGACTAGGAGTCCCTTGTTCAAATTGACCGTTGGATAGTTAATGTTGTCAGATAGGCCATACAATTTAGATAAGGAATTATTAAATTTAGATAGCTTGCCAGATCTCTATAGATACACTATTACTTTTGATATGAGGATATGATCCAATGTGGATATACTATTTACTTGGTAAGTTAGGTTTTCCTAGAATTAAGGCTCTAGTGTAACCCCTCTTTCCGGAATTTTGATAATTTATTTTTATTTATTTATTTAAATTAAATGGTGATTTTTAGATTTTTATAAATAATTATTTAGTTAATTATTACGGTAGATAATTTTAGCCATGATGGAGTTTTGGAGTACACAATGACTAAAAATCGTGGCATGGATAGTGCAATGGCGTGCTTTGACTAATGTATTAGCCCTGGTAGGGAAGGCCGAGCCATAGTGATGTCCTAACTAGGAAAACCAGGCCGAGTTGCGACATAACCCTTACCGATGGTTTGTTTAAGTATTATTTATATTATTGAGTTTTAGGGAACCCGGTTGTACCGAATTAGTCCAGATAGGACCAAGACAAGCCCAAGCCATGTAGTCATGCGGGACGTCCAATGACATACAGGTTGATGTGATTTGGAATGAGTGTGTTGCATTTCCGTTTTAATGATTTAATGAATATTTCTAGGTATTCATAATTAAATATTATAAATATTTTTATTAGTGGGTATTCGATGACGGTTGTATTAAATAGGTCCTTGTACACCTTGGAATTTCTAGACTGTACATAATGGTATATACACACCATTACGATTTATTGAATTTTGCTATTATTATTATTATTAGTATTATTATTATCATATTATTGAGGTTATTATTATAATATTATTTTATTACTATTGGTTATATTATTTGTCAAATAAATATTGTAATATAGGTTTATATTCATAATTATATAAATAGGCCCTAATCTAGGAATAGATAATGTTGGGTTTTTTTAGAATTTTTGGATATTATTATACTAGTATTCATAGGAATGTATAGAGATATATAAATACATATATAGTTATAGATTAAATAGATTAAAAAAAGAGAAAAAAAAGAAAGTAGCAGCTGTGGACCTAAGTCCACAGCAGTAACCAACCCGAAGAGGAAGCCCACATGCCAACCCCTCCCCCGATTATTCCCAGCAAATCGTGCGTAACCAACCAACCCGAGCGGAAAGAAAAATCCGCTCCCATCCTTTATATACGTATGAGAGAGGGATTTCTCGACTTCAACCAAAACCCTAACCTATCCAGCAACTTCCCGAGCATCTGGGCGGTCGCTCGCCGCCGGCGCACCACCATGCACGGCCGGGAACCGCCGCCCGAACCTAGGCCGTGCGCGCGCACATAAACTGAGCAACGACAGCAGCCCGACCCCCCCTACTTTGAGGTATATTTTCTCCACGTTTGCTCAACAAAATTTTGATCCGTAAATTTCTATGGATAGCTGGATTAACCCTCTACAAAGCCCTTCTATTAGTTTTTAAAGAATCGAAGTAGATCGCCAGAAAATTCCCGAAAAACTATGGAGAAAACTGTTCGAACAGAACACTAAAACCCAGTCCAAACGCCCGTGTTGGAAGACCGATTCTGGTCAAACCAATGACCAATTTAGAATCCTAATTGAACAATTATTTAGACAACATATAGGACAATAAAACCCTTCAGATAGATTAATTTTCGTTCACGGTATAATGAGTAAT
Organism: Iris pallida; assembly: GCA_029216955.1. NCBI lineage: Eukaryota > Viridiplantae > Streptophyta > Magnoliopsida > Asparagales > Iridaceae > Iris > Iris pallida. Next base: position 12,869 of record JANAVB010006301.1, read on the forward strand.
TTGATTGTAAAGTTACAGAAAAACCTGTTTTAAAATCTAGAAAATCTCTCGATACGACGTGCGTCCCGCCAATCCGGATGACGTGGTCGCAAACCGAAAGCATTGAAAGATGCATAACGGCTTCGTGGACGTGTGGGCTTTGACGAAATTCAAATTGGTCGCATGTGCACGACAAATTTGACCCGTATCCATCGAAAATCACCGTATCGCCTTTTTTAAAATTTCTCAATTACTTTATTGTAATGCCTGTGGTTCGTATTACGTATTTGGAAATACGTGTACGTGTTTTTCTTGTATTATCTTGTTTAGCTCTCGGCTTGGTTTAACTCTCGGTTTGGGTTGGCTTGGTTCGGCCGGCCCAATGCTTGGTTCATCATGGGCCAAGGGTAGAACACCTTAGCCTATGCTTCTCCTTCATTTCCACCACAACCCCTCTTTGTTATCCCCACCAACCTTCTCTCTCCTCCATAATTCTCATTTACTTCTCCTTCCCCCACCATTACTCTTCTCCACCAACCAAGAACACCATAGGCAAGTGCAACTTGCTTCCACAAGAGAACTCCTTTTGATGGTTTCATTAGTTTCTCCTCATGATTCTAAACCACATTAGAACTTATCATTTTCTATTTTGAGGCTTTAATTCTTGTAGATCTAGAGTTTTGCTATTTTCAGATTTTTGGTGTTTTGATCTATCAAACTTGCTTGTTTTCAAGTTTTGATGGTTCCATGTTTTAGAAAATTTTATTCTACCCAATTTTGACCTTTGGAAAGTTGGATTCGAACTTGTTTTGACCAAGATTTGGACAATTGAAGCTTAGATTCAACTTTAGAGTTCTTGCCATTTGGAGAAAACAGTGAACAGTGAGCTAGCTTTTTAGCTTACGCTAACTTGTGTACGCTGCTCTTTAGCGAGCGTACGCTAGCTTGTGTACGCTGCTCTTTAGCGAGCGTACGCTAACTTGTGTACGCTGCTCTTTAGCGAGCGTACGCTAACTTGTGTACGCTGCTCTTTAGCGAGCGTACGCTGACTTGTGTACGCTGCTCTTTAGCGAGCGTACGCTAACTTGTGTACGCTGCTCTTTAGCGAGCGTACGCTGAATTGAGTACGCTGCTCTTTAGCGTGCGTACGCTAGCCTTGATACGCTGCCTGTTGGTAGCGTGTCTTGAGCGTATGCTAGCTTGAGCGTACGCTGACCTGTAGCTTGAGCGTGCCCTTGTGTACGCTGACCCTTGCGTACGCTTCCCAATGGGAGTGTATGGACCCTTTGGTACGCTAGCTCGAGCATACGCAGACCTGAGCGTACGCTAGCCTGAGCGTAGCCTGATTACCCTTGATCTTCTATAGCCCTGTATATTGATATTTTATTAGATATTTAACGTCCATTTTATATTCTTACGCCTTTTGTCATGAACTTGATAATCATGGATTTGTTTAATATGTTTGGAAATGATACCTGAGCATGACACGATAGTGACCCATAGTGGTGCACTCCTGACATAATGACCTGACATGACCTGATAGTGGCCCGTCGTGGCGCACTCCTGACAAGTATACTTGACACGATAAACCTGACATGTTATATCTTGATAAGCTGTTGCGACGGCTACCTGACATGACATGACCTGTATAAATAACCTGGACACCGTGGGCGATTGTGCTTGTACAAATAATCCAGTCCTGTCTTGCATCATGTCTAGGAGGGGACTCCTGAGTACCGCGGTCAGGAGTACCTACTAAAATGGACTAAGGTTAACAACTAGATTAATACATTAGTCATGAAGAGATTTTCTAGCTACAGGCAATCCCGTTACCTGGGTGCGCTTGGGATCTGTAGCCTGCCGTCGAGTAGGGCATATTTCCAGCACACTGTCATGTGTTGCACCCTTCAAACTGCTTAAGGGTACATGCATTTCCTGGATGATGTACCCACCTGAATTCAACCCTAATCTCTCGACCTGGGTGACCTGGATGGTCTGCAGGGCTTGTGGCTGTGGAATAATCTCACTGCATCTTGTTAGTAATTAGGCTTGTGACAACCCTAGTTAGTTAAAGTATCAAGCCATAATTCTTGCTTGGCCGTGAAGTGATTGGATGGAGTCTAACCAGTCTAGTCTTGTCCTGACCCTGTTCCAGACTATTGAATGACCAGAATGCTTGTATTTATTTTACCGATAAATGGTGAGAATTCCAAGCTCCGTTCAGACGAAGGGTTACAACCCCGGTCCTTGTTTGGTTTACGGGTTGTAACCTGGCTATCTAAATAGTTCCATAGTTATTTTGTCGTATATCATCCTGATATGTTTCCTTTTATTCCAGTCCTTATTTTTATTTATATTTATATCTTGTGCTGATTGCTGGTTTTAGTTCTTAAGTGAAGCCTCCTTTGTAGCACTTGCTCTTTCTGGGGTCTGACCCAGCTGGTTTTGTGTGGCCAGATTTCGGAGCAACTCCAGAGGATCTACCGACTTTCCAGCCAGATGGTGGCCACTAGACGGAACCCTGGCAACGAGTGGGTTATTTTTGGCTCTCCCGCTCTATTGTAAAAATATTCTTTTGAGGCGTTTAGCCGACGAGCACCTGTTTAGCTCGATTGTACTTACTTACTATCTGCCTACGGGCTGTAACATGATTGACAAATCCTAGGGTTGATCATGTATGACTAAACTCTTGCTAGTCCTAACATTTTGTAACGACTAACTTCATGATCAGCTGAATATGTAATATTTGGGACGCCTTATTATTGTATATTTAATGATCATACATCTTGTGACTCTTACTTACTTGCTTATGATTGAGACACTAGGCTTGTTCATGACCTTAAGAGACTGTTGGCTTGTAGATAAACCCTCATGTATCCTAGACAACCGTGACCGTATAGCGAGATGGAATCCATTTCAATATACGTAGCTGGCTATGTCTGCCCCCGCTCTCCAGTATTCTGGTTCTGGGGCGTGACATGGTTTAAGTGGTGGCCCATGCAGGTCTTGTAAATCAAGATATGTGAGGGTTTACCAAATAGATGTCTCAATCAGTATTCGTCCTTGATCTCTGTTCGTATCTTCTGAATCCCTGGATTCTTGTCCTGATCATATGCTTGTATCGTTGCTCTGTCATGGTCCTTCCTTATTGTTTCCTATGTCGTCTTCTTCAGCGGCATTGTTCGTGGTCCTACCGACCAGCAAGGCGGAGCACCTCCCGCGGACCAGCAGCAACCTGGAGATCAAGCCCAGCATTCCGGAGTAGCCTCCAGAGTCGTGCCTTTTGGCGGAGAGTCACCAGTCCAGCCAGTTCAACCTGTAGAACATGATGACGGCACTTTGGTAGGACTCATCAGGACCTTGATAGCTTCCCAAAACCGGCGTGGAGATGCCTTGCACCAGGCAGTGACGGATGCTTTGACCCGTGGTGGTCATCAGGGTAACAGCGCTGCCAACAGCTTCAAGCGCTTGAACCCTCCATTCTTCGACGGTAGTGAAGATGCTATCGCGGCAGATGCATGGCTTCAGGACACAGAAGTGATTCTAGAAGCAGCCCGGACCCCAGAGAACGAGAAGGTGGCAGTTGTGCGCCTACAGCTATTAGATCTTGCCCGCAACTGGTGGGCAGCACAGGCCGTTGGATTAGCAGCCCCCATTGCTTGGGCAGTATTCCGGGAGAGATTCCAGACCAAGTATTTTGATGCTGTAGCTCGGTACGATCTACAGACGAGGTTCACAAATCTGAAGTAAGGAGGCAGGACGGTCGACGGATATGCGGCCGAGTTTTTCAGACTCAGTCAGTTTGCTCCCACCTTGGTGGCAACCGAGTATGATAGAGCCCAGCGGTTCCAGCAGGGACTTCACTTGGAGATCTTGTTGGCAGTTGAGCAGTTTGAGCATCAGACTTTTGATGCAGTCTTGAGAGCAGCCCGGAGGCATGAGTATACCTCCCAGAGGATTGTGGATAGGGCCGGGGGTCGAAAGAGATCTCACGGCCAGATGAATCAGTCTTCAGCACCGGTCCCGGCAGCCAGGGCTTTGACTATTGGAGCTCCGAGGCGAGCAGCCTCAGTGACGTCGGTTCAGTATTCAACTCCGATGCACCCTCAGCAGCAGCAGAAGCAGAAGCAGTCTTCCACAGTGGGATGTTCTCATTGTGGGAAGCCAGGCCATGTGGTGGCAGAGTGCCGTAGGGCACAGGGATTGTGTCTGGCTTGTGGAGCACCAGACCATAGGGTTGGATCCTGCCCGAATAGGGGTGGTTCATCATCGTCCAACCTTTCTAGCTCTTCGGTGAGAGGACCAGCTCCGGTCCAACAGCAGCAGTATCCATTGATGAGGCCCTTGCCGCCTCAGTCCCAGGCGTTTCAGCATCAGAGCCCCCAGCAATATGCGCAAGCCCAGGCCTTGAGTCAGAGTAGGCAGCGGGTTTCAGAGGGGACCAGCACCCCGAGGCATGGTCAGGCTATGGTGATGACCATAGAGGAAGGATTGGCACCAGGAGAGGTAGTGGCAGGTACTATTCTCGTCAACTCCTTTCCAGCTTCAGCTTTATTTGATTCTGGTGCATCGCATTCCTTTATGTCTGCACGATTCGCGACACGGGTAGGATTGGAGCCCGAGTCATTATCAGTAAGGCTCAATATACTTACTGGTAACGGACTTGTGGGAGTAGATAGAGTATTTTCCTCGTGTCGGATCGTAGTTAGCGGTAGAGAATTCTCCGCTAGGTTGATAGAGTTCTCGATGGCCGATTATGATGTGGTCCTAGGGATGGATTGGTTGAGGAACCAGTATGCTAGAATAGACTGCCATATTGGTAGGGTTATTTTTAGCATTCCAGGAGAGCCAGAGTTTTCTTTCTCTCGAGGCGAGGTTGAGCCTTCTCCTCCGATATTGCGGATGGCAGTAGTAGCAGTTCAGTTGCCCAGGATAGTGGATGAGTTTCCAGATGTTTTTCCAGAAGAACTTTCAGGTATGCCTCTGGAGCGGGAGATCGAGTTCACTATAGACTTGATTCCCGGGACAGTCCCAGTGTCAGAGAGAGTCTACAGGATGGCGCCGTCAGAGTTGAAGATATTGTACAAGATGATTGAAGAACTCAGAACCAAGGGATTCATTCGTGCTAGTGGATCGCCTTGGGGAGCCCCGATATTTCTTGTGAAAAAGAAGGATGGTATGTCCAGGTTATGTGTTGATTATCGTACCTTGAACTCAGTGACAATCAAGAACAGATACCCTCTTCCGAGGATAGATGACTTGTTTGATCAACTCAAGGGGGCTTCAGTCTTCTCGAAGATTGACTTGCGCTCAGGATATCACCAGATCAGGGTCAGAGAGCAAGACATCCCGAAGACAGCTTTTAGATCGAGATATGGGCATTGGGAGTTCCTCGTTATGCCTTTTGGAGCAACTAATGCGCCGGCCGTATTTATGGACCTCGAATCGCATCTTCATGCCTTACTTGGATCAGTTTGTGATCGTGTTCTTGGATGACATCCTGGTCTACAGCAAGAGTGAGACGGAGCATGAGCAGCATCTCCGTATAGTTCTTCAGATTCTCAGAGAGCACCAGTTATATGCCAAGTTTAGTAAATACGAGTTCTGGCTCGATCGTATTTCGTACTTGGGTCATATCATCACTCGAAGAGGAGTAGAAGTGGATCTCCAGAAGATTGTGGCTATTGAGTCATGGCCAGTGCCCAGCACAGTTACAGAAGTTCGCAGTTTCCTCGGATTGGCTGGCTATTATCGGCGATTTGTTTCAGACTTTGCTCGGATTTCAGCGCCATTGACGCAGTTGACCCGCAAGGATGCGCAGTTTGCTTGGACAGCAGAGTGTCAGAGTTCTTTTAAGCAGTTGAAGCGAGGATTGATAATAGCTCCTATTCTCACGCTTCCAGATGGAACCGGAGGATTTTTAGTGTTTTGTGATGCTTCAGGCAGAGGTTTAGGATGTGTTCTGATGCAGCATGGAAAGGTAATAGCTTATGCGTCACGACAACTTCGTGATCATGAGAGGAATTACCCAACCCATGACTTGGAGCTGGCAGCAGTGGTGTTTGCACTTAAGTTGTGGAGGCACTACTTGTACGGAGATAGGGTGGAGATTTTCACCGACCACAAGAGCCTGAAGTATGTTTTTACCCAGAAGGATCTTAACATGCGTCAGAGAAGGTGGCTGGAGCTTCTTGTGGATTATGATGTCAACCTGCAGTATCATCCTGGAAAGGCCAATGTCGTAGCAGATGCATTGAGCAGGAGAGCCGAAGCTTATTTCCTAACAATGCAACCAGAGCTGTTAGCAGATCTTCAGAAGATGGGTATTGAAGTTGTTCTCCCTTCCAGTATGGCGTTGATGGCCAGTATGCGAGTTCAGTCCACTATAGTCGAGAGGATCCGGATGGCACAATCAACAGATTCCAAGCTTCAGCGACTCAGAGCAGAGTGTGAAGCAGGACGAAGACCAGAGTTATGTATTCATGGGGATGGTACACTTAGGCTTGGTAAGCGTCTTTGTGTACCCAGTGGAGATATCAGATAGGAGATCATGTCAGAGGCACACAGTTCTCAGTATTCCATCCATCCTGGCAGTACGAAGATGTACCGTGATATCCGTCAGCACTTCTGGTGGAATGGCATGAAGCGGAAGATAGCTCGGTTTGTCTCTCGGTGTTTGGTTTGCCAACAAGTTAAAGCCGAACATCAGAGACCGGCTGGACTTCTTCAGCCCTTACCGATTCCAGAATAGAAGTGGGAGCATGTGACCATGGATTTCGTGACTGGATTACCTAGATCCCCAGCTAGTAGAGATGCTATTTGGGTCATTGTGGATAGGCTTACCAAGGTAGCGCACTTTCTCCCGTTTAGAGTTGGTCAGTCGACGGCTCAGCTAGCGGAGATGTACCTCAGGCAGATTGTCAGATTGCACGAAGTGCCAGTCAGTATCACCTTGGACCGAGATTCAAGATTTACGTCACACTTTTGGCGTAGCTTGTAAGAGAGTTTGGGGACTCATCTCTAGTTCAGTTCAGCATATCACCGCAGACGGATGGCCAGTCGGAGCGCACGATCCAGACTCTTGAAGACATGTTGCGGTCTTGTACACTTGACTTCGATGGTTCATGGGAAGATCATTTGCACCTGGTGGATTCTCATACAACAATAGTTTCCAGGCCAGTATCCAGATGGCACCGTTCGAGGCACTGTATGGCAGGAAGTGCAGATCCCCGTTAGCCTGGGATGACGTTGGAGAGAGGCAGATGCTTGGTCCAGAAATGATTTCCCAGACAGTTGAAGTGGTCAGGCGAGTCAGAGATCATCTTCAAGTTGCCCAAGATCGCCAGCGCCATTGGGCCGATTCTCATCGGCGTCCTCTCGAGTTCTCGGTCGGCGATCATGTATTCCTGAGGATTTCGCCTAACCGTGGCGTCATTCGTTTCGACGTATGGGGAAAGCTTAGTCCTAGGTATATAGGGCCGTTCGACATTCTGGAGCGAGTAGGAGATGTATCCTATCGTCTCGCTCTTCCGCCGTCGCTAAGCGAGGTGCATGACGTGTTCCATGTATCCCAATTACGATGGTACATCCCGGACCCGAGCCACATCCTGGATCATTCAGAATTGGTTGTTGGTACCAACCTTTCGTATGAGGAGAGGCCCGTGTCTATATTGGATCGGAGAGAGAAGATCCTCAAGAACAAGACTATCAAGTTAGTCCGAGTTGCTTGGGGTCATCACTCTTTGGGTGAGTCAACGTGGGAGCGTGATGATGATATCCGATCGCGATATCCTGACTTGTTTGACTCGTGAGGTATAATGTCTTTCTTATGCCTCATGCCATCAATTCCTTGCTTGCATGATTGATTGATTGCCTAGTATAATTGCCTGTGAATAGTGTAGCTTGTTCTTGTCCCTCTAGCCTCTTAATTAAATTCTGAGGACGGAATTCTTTTAAGGTGGGTAGAGTTGTAATGCCTGTGGTTCGATTACGTATTTTGGAAATACGTGTACGTGTTTTTTCTTGTATTATTCCTTGTTTAGCTCTCGGCTTGGTTTAACTCTCAGTTTGGGTTGGCTTGGTTCGGCCGGCCCAATGTGGTTCATCATGGGCCAAGGGTGGAACACCTTAGCCTATGCTTCTCCTTCATTTCCACCACAACCCCCTCTTATTATCCCCACCAACCTTCTCTCTCCTCCATAATTCTCATTTACTTCTCCTTTCCCCACCATTACTCTTCTCCACCAACCAAGAACACCATAGGCAAGTGCAACTTGCTTCCACAAGAGAACTCCTTTTGATGGTTTCATTAGTTTCTCCTCATGATTCTAAACCACATTAGAACTTGTCATTTTCCATTTTGAGGCTTTAATTCTTGTAGATCTAGAGTTTTGCTATTTTCGGATTTTTGGTGTTTTGATCTATCAAACTTGCTTGTTTTCAAGTTTTGATGGTTCCATGTTTTAGAAAATTTCATTCTACCCAATTTTGACCTTTGGAAAGTTGGATTCGGACTTGTTTTGACCAAGATTTGGACAATTGAAGCTTAGATTCAACTTTAGAGTCTTGCTGTTATTGCCATTTGGAGAAGACAATGAACAGTGAGCTAGCTTTTTAGCTTACGCTAACTTGTGTACGCTGCTATTTAGCGAGCGTACGCTAACTTGTGTACGCTGCTCTTTAGCGAGCGTACGCTAACTTGTGTACGCTGCTCTTTAGCGAGCGTACGCTGACTTGTGTACGCTGCTCTTTAGCGAGCGTACGCTAACTTGTGTACGCTGCTCTTTAGCGAGCGTACGCTGACTTGAGTACGCTGCTCTTTAGCGTGCGTACGCTAGCCTTGATACGCTGCCTGTTGGTAGCGTGTCTTGAGCGTACGCTGACCTGTAGCTTGAGCGTGCCCTTGTGTACACTAACCCTTGCGTACGCTTCCCATTGGAAGTGTATGGACCCTTTGGTATGCTAGCTCGAGCGTACGCAGACCTGAGCGTAGCCTGGCTTGAGCGTAGCCGATTACCCTTGATCTTCTATAGCCCTGTATATTGTATTTTATTAGATATTTAACGTCCATTTTATATCCTTACGCCTTTTGTCATGAACTTGATAATCATGGATTTGTTTTAATATGTTTGGAAATGATACCTGAGCATGACACGATAGTGACCCGTAGTGGTGCACTCCTGACATAATGACCTGACATGACCTGATAGTGGCCCATCGTGGTGCACTCCTGACAAGTATACTTGATACGAAACCTGACATTTTATATCTTGATAAGCTGTTGCGACGGCTACCTGACATGACATGACCTGTATAAATAACCTGGATACCGTGGGCGATTGTGCTTGTACAAATAATCCAGTCCTGTCTTATCATATCTAGGAGGGGACACCTGAGTACCACGGTCAGGAGTACCTACTAAAATGGACTAAGGTTAACAACTAGATTAATACATTAGTCATGAAGAGATTTTCCAGCTACAGGCAATCCCGTTACCTGGGCGCGCTTGGGATCTGTAGCCTGCCGTCGAGTAGGGCACATTTCCAGCACACTGTCATGTGTTGCACCCTTCAAACTGCTTAAGGGTACATACGTTTTCTGGATGATGTACCCACCTGAATTCAACCCTAATCTCTCGACCTGGGTGACCTGGATGGTCTGCAGGGCTTGTGGCTGTGGAATAATCTCACTGCATCTTGTTAGTAATTAGGCTTGTGACAACCCTAGTTAGTTAAAGTATCAAGCCGTAATTCTTGCTTGGCCGTGAAGTGATTGGATGGAGTCTAACCAGTCTAGTCTTGCCCTGACCCTGTTCCAGACTATTGAATGACCAGAATGCTTGTATTTATTTTACCGATAAATGGTAAGAATTCCAAGCTCCGTTCAGACGAAGGGTTACAACCCCGGTCCTTGTTTGGTTTACGGGTTGTAACCTGGCTATCTGAATAGTTCCATGGTTATCTCGTCGTATATCATCCTGATATGTTTCCTTTTATTCCAGTCCTTATTTTTATTTATATATATCTTGTGCTGATTGCTGGTTTTAGTTCTTAAGTGAAGCCTCCTTTGTGGCACTTGCTCTTTCTGGGGTCTGACCCAGCTGGTTTTGTGTGGCCAGATTTCGGAGCAACTCCAGAGGATCTACCGACTTTCCAGCCAGATGGTGGCCACTAGACGGAACCCTGGCAACGAGTGGGTTATTTTTGGCTCTCCCGCTCTATTGTAAAAATATTCTTTTGAGGCGTTTAGCCGACGAGCACCTGTTTAGCTCGATTGCACTTACTTACTGTCTGCCTACGGCGGGCTGTAACATGATTGACAAATCCTAGGGTTGATCATGTATGACTAAACTCTTGCTAGTCCTAACATTTTGTAACGACTAGCTTCATGATCAGCTGAATATGTAATTTGGGACGCCTTATTATTGTATATTTAATGATCATACATCTTGTGACTCTTACTTACTGTATGATTGAGACACTAGGCTTGTTCATGACCTTAAGAGACTGTTGGCTTGTAGAAAACCCTCATGTATCCTAGACAGCCGTGACCGTATAGCGAGATGGAATCCATTTCAATATACGTAGCTGGCTATGTCTGTCCCCGCTCTCCAGTATTCTGGTTCTGGGGCGTGACATTTATGCACGTTCGTCAGATCAAGATGAAACTTGTGCCAACAGGTCCGTATCATTTTTCTGGTCCTGGATGCCAAGTTTGGTCCGATTCTGAGACAGTTGAGCGGATCGCCGTTTTACGGACCCCACGATCCGACTCAACGGGCGATTTTGTGCACGGGCTGTCGGAATCCAACTTAGGACATACGGTTGGGTTCGTATCATCAAAACGAATTCGTAGACATGTAGTTTGACAACTTTAGAGACCATTGACTCTGGCACACTTTTCGGTGCAAAGCGGGTCCAACGGCGGACATCGTTTTGGCTCAAATTATCGTTTTGTCCTTGTGTCCAGAATTGGACTTAAGGACAGGTAATTCTAGCTATTTTAACTATTCTGAGAACACTGGTAACTTTATTTCAGATTTTGAGAACTGTTGTACGAGTTTTGACTATTGTGGCACACTGAATGGTTTGGAATATCGGTTTCACCAGCAAAGGACCACAGACGAGTACAATTTATTGTTTGTTTTCAGTATTGATCTTTACTATACATCAGTGTTTAGTCAATAGATATGTGATTTCAATTTTATGTTGATTTTGTTCCTTGTTGTGTCAGACGGTGAAGTACCAACGATGTGTGATCTGACCTTAGACAATATAGACAGTGTAGACAGTGATTTATTATTACAAAGTAGATAGTGTAGACAGTGATTTATTATTGTAAAGTAGACAGTGTAGACAGTAATTTATTATTGTAAAGTAGACAGTATAAACAGTGATTTATTATTACAAAGTAGACAGTGTAGACCGTGTTTTTTATTGCATTATTCAATGTAGACAGTATAACTTTATACAATATAGACAGTGTAACTTAGGCAGTGTAGACAGTGTAACTTTAGACAGTGTAGACAGTTTCGTATAATTGTCCTGAGATCGATCACATGTCAAAGGTACTTCCGTCAGTCGGTGAGTGTTGTCTTTGTATTTATTTACTGTTTTCCTTATTTAGTTTTATTTGTCTTTTGTTTTATTTTATGAATCATATGTCTAAAGGCTAATCTCTGTAGTATAGTCATTTTTATATATTGAAACTGCATTCAGTGAATTGTGCTCGTTCCATTCCTGACCGGAAACCAATATTTTTCAGGTTAGCCGTGGATTCACTTAGCATGGGAGATACGGGGGTACTTGCAGACAAAAGCCTAGAAATTAGCTAGATAGCGGAGTTGTAGTCATTCCAATATTTGTACAAGTTTATATTTTTCTGCAAATATAAAACTTGTGATCATTGTAAATTAAATTAATTTTGTGAATGAGCACTATTTGTAATTTTGATCTTCATGGCCGTGACAGCGTTCTACCGCCGACACTGCGGCGTAGGCTGGCTTGGACACGTCTCGTATCCGTTTAAAAAAAATGGGTGCGGACCGTGACAAGTTTTGTGGTGGCCCATGCAGGTCAGTTTTCGCAAATCATGCGAACTCGTGATAGTACTTAAGTTAGTTATACTATTGCGAGCCTGCGACTGGGAAATGCTCATTCACGAATTAGGGATTAATTTAATTTAAGAGAATGACTAGGACTAGGAGTCCCTTACACAAATTTACCGATGGGTAGTCTAGGCCATGCAATTTAGATAAGGATTATTAATTTTGATAGACTTTCAGATCACTATAGGTACACTGTTTCTCTTGATATGACGATACGACCCAATGTGGATAGATTATTCACTTGGTGAGGCAGGACTTCATAGAGATAATGATCTAGCCTTGATAAATTGTGCAATTCCTTCTCTTTGCCTCCTTAGATATCATCCTCATATCTTAGTCCGAATTGCCTATTAGTACCAATTTGCCCTAAGGATTATTACTTTATAAAATTTTTGATTTTGTTATCCATATACGGGCCTCGAGTTAGTTTCGATTCAAGTTTTTCCTCAAAGGCTTGAATACACATGGAATAGTTAGAATGTTTGTATTTCTTTGTCTTCAGTTATTTTTTCCTGTTCATCTTTTATTTTAAGGGTTGTGACTGATAGATATCTACGCTTTATCTCATAGTCAACCTGTGTGAATCTCTAGAAGCTCAGGAATTTTTACAAATATAGTTAAAGGTATGTTAGTTAACTCATAATGGCAGGACAGCAGCGCACTGTCGCCATTTATTTGAATTATGGAGACTATGGATTCACTGCAGCCAGCAGCGCACTGGCAAGGCACGACCCCTAGAGTTGAAATTAGTTTAAGAAAATATAGGTTATAGAATATCGCTAAACTATGGCCAGTGGTCCTCTTTGATCGTAGTTACCCTTGAGTCATATTAGATAGAGTTAAGAAAGGGGCAAGTTTGTATCATATTTGAGTTACGAAACCAAGGGTTACCACCGCCCGAGTATACGGGCGAGGATTCGGTGAAATGACTTCAGACGTGATTACAAGTCTAAGATACTATAGAGGATAGGAAAATGCCCTGTGTGTCCCATAAGATCCAAGGCCAATACTAGTGGAAGTTCTGTAAGTTGGGTGACATGTCTCCCAACCTAGCATTACGTGGTCCTTGTGATCTATTGACGAGACAATTGACTGACACTAACAGGTTTACCTAGAATATAGGATTCAGAAGTCCATAAACCATTAGTCGACCAAAGCCTTAAGGATAAGAAGATAGTAGGATTTCTATATAAGCAATGACACCAGATAAAGTTTTGATTCTCGCAAAACTCGAACTACTTGTGCCTTCTTTCAAAAATCTCGCATACTTGTATTTTGACTATCTTGACCAATGCTGCTATAGCCTAGTTTTGTAAGCTTACTCTTTTATTGAGCTTGATTCAAGACATATGTTTATTGGAGACGCCCACTAACATATTGTCTAATCAGAATCGATGTATTACGGTCTGATCAACCGTAGTGCACCCGGTTCGCTCTTCATCTAATTAACTTACGTAGAATGAGATGTAGATGTCTCTAGGATCTCATCCACGACTGCATTGACAATTCCTCTTGAATTATACATTCGCCTTTGAATCGCGTAATTGTATTCAGTGACATCTCCCTTGAACTCTATTATTTTTGTCTTTCACTGATTTGGAAAGACGGAAGCTCATAATTGGTAGAGAGATACAGAGTGTAACATCCAGTTTCTAAAATTAGGGTAATTTTGAAATTTTGTATTTTAATTTATTTAATTATGATATTTAATTAATAATATAATTTTTGGTGATTTTTAATTATTTTAAAACTACTTAAATATCATGACTTGTGATTTTGATGTGCAGCTAGTGAAACCGAAGAGACTGTCTGCCCTAGAGCCTAACCATGTGATTTTGAATATCTAATTATCATTTTTAGCCTAGGGATAATTTGGTCATTTGACTTATTAGAATTATTTATTTATTTATTGGATTGACGATTGTTGATTTGACTTTTACTAGTTGTGACTTAAGAGACTAACCTAGATGTTGACTCTAGTTAAGGTGACTTGATTAGCATGGTGAGACCCTAGTCTAACTTAAGTCAATCTAAGTTAGTCATGTAGGAATTAAGACTTGAATAGAAGGCTTAGTGAATTGGTCAATAGGCTTGATACTTAGAATTTGGTTCAATGACTAGTGCAAATAGGTCCATAGCCTATTAGACTCAACCCTAACCCTAACTATCACTTTATGACCAACCACCTAGGGCTATTCCCCCTATAAATAATCTCTTTATTATTGTTCTTGCCTCTTTATTGAGATTTCAACATTTTGGAGAAAGAGGTAATGTTATTTCTTCCCAATCCCTAGATTCTTTATTTTAATTCCTTTTCCACTCTAGTATTTTACATTAGTTCCTAATCTAGCTCTATTTCATGTCCATGGAGAGAAATCTCAGGTTTGAACCAAATTGGAGCATTTGGCTATCAAAGAGAACACCCCCATTTGAGGCTTTTCCTTACAAATTGCACCTATAGGTAAAATCCTTTAAATGATTTAATATTCCATTTTCTTTGCATATTAGGCTAGCCCTAGGTGTCCCCTAGCTTTCCCTAGAGTTTGGGTGGATTTTGTGTCCGTTTGGTGTCCGTATCGGACACGTATCATGGTGTATGTTCATGTGTTTGATGAAATGTCACAAAGGATTTTATTTTCGATTTTTGAAAAACTAATTACATGGAATTTTAGATCTATGTGTGTATAATATATTCTTGAAGACTGAAAGTATTTTCGTGTCGTTCTGTATCAAAAACGGCCGTGGACACGCTGCACGACACCGTACACAGTTGCCCTGCCTCTCGAGCACTGTAGCGGACACTACACAGCACGTCTTGACACAAATTTTGTGTAGACACTGTTTAGGTGACTGACACGAGGCTCACAAATTTTCATGGGTTTTTTTCAGTGGGTTGGGAGCAATCGCACGCACACGGGACACGCACTACTGCACACGCGCGAAAGATCGCGTCTGATACGCACGTTTAGTTCGGACACGACACGGTCTAGACCCGATTCAGGGTATCTATTCCCTAGACCTAGACCTACTCTATCACTGGACACGGACACGACCCTTCTCGTGTTGTGTGTCGAGTCCTATTGGACTCGACATGGCTGCACGAGGCAGTCCTCACTGCCAGTTTCAGGTGTGGGATCCATTTCGAATTTGGACACTTCATGTCCAGTTTTTTGGACACGAATGGACCCCCTAGACACGTGTGCACATGGAGAACACGTCCATATGCTTGATTGTGGGTTTAACAAAAAAAATTGATTTCTTTAGGGTTCGAATGAATTCTATCCATTTCGAATTGTATACACTGTTAGTTTTCCTGAGATTGTAATACGCTGTTGACACTGCCACATATGACACTAAACAATAGCCTCCTATCTAAACACACCCTATATCACACAAAATCTGATTTCAGTATACACACACACATGTGTTCCTATCTAATCTCTGTACACATACCACACACACACAAAGCAATCTGATATCACTCTCACTCAAAAACTAACACACACACACATGTCTATCTCTCTATATAATATATGTTAATGGCCTATGTGTATAAATAAGTTACCTATATTAATCTAGTATATAGAAAGATATATAATGTATGAAATATGTGTGATGTGGACTATAGGGCATAAGGCCTATGTGTATGGTATGAATACACCAATGATTGTGTGTTGGTAGTCTAGTATGGCTTGTAATGGTGTGTGCTTGCTAGGATAGGTTTGGTTAGGCCTAGTGAGACTTGTTAGACTTGTTAGGGCTAAGACTTGACCTAGTTGACTAGTGTGATTGACTAGAGTTGACCAAGTGTTGACTTTAGCCTAGTTTGACCTAGACAGCATGCAGATGTATTGTAGATTACGTTTATCATCCCATGTATACATCTTGACTTGTGTTGCTCTAACTAGGAGTCAGGTACCTCATCTCGGACAGTACATTTACTTCAGATATTCAGATACTAGGCGAGTACATTCTCTGATTATTTCATAACTTGCTTAGAATTATATTCCTGCTCTAGTTTACCTTTAATGCTGTCACGATATTATCACGGATTGGTACTATATGGATCTTTTCATGCGATGTTATCCCCCTCGGAAGCATCGGATACATCATGTCATGTGTTTCATGTACATCATGTATTCCTCGCTCTCATGTTATTCATGTTTCTCATGTGCTTCATGCTCGTTCATGCATGCTCATGTACTCTCATGTGCTCTCATGATCGGTCATATTTCTCATGTATCTCATGTATAACCTATACTTCATGTGCACTCATTTATGAGCCCTCATGTAAATTTCATGTGCACCCATTTATGGGCCTTCATGTGAATTTCATGTGCACTCATTTATGAGCTCTCATGTATATTTATGTGTACCCATTTATGGGCTTCATGTGAAAACCATGTACGTAACATAACTTGTCTGGATCCTTGTGTATTGATTGGGGTATGGAGGAGTATAAATAGTCATGTGAACAATTCCAAAGTAGTATAGCCATGTACGCCTCTTTAGTATAGCCATATGCAAATCAAGCCGTTCACATGTCGACTTTGTACTCTAAATCACTAGTCACTGGTAGCTCTCTACTTATAGTAGATATTTCTATTACAGTTCTCTCTCTGTTACATCATGTACTTTCTTTCAGTTTCATGTATCGTACTCTCTTGCATATTTATATTCTCTAACATGTTATGATCTGCGTGAGATGTATTGTACTCGCTCCCACCCTGACTGGACCTGTTAAAATTTTTACAGAGGATGATGAGGAACCCTGCACCCCTTACTTCGGAGCTTGCCTAGATGACACTCGCGACCTGGACCCCAGGGGAGGTTCAGGCAGCTGCTGAGGATGATACCCTTGCTTAGTGTAGATAGCTTAGACTGTTCTTTCTTTTCGTGTTTAGATGTTGTCCTTATTTTCAGAGTTGTATATTTTAGAGATGTTGAGACTAGTAGTTGTTAACTTTGATTATTTTACTTCTTGTTGTACCTCAGTTAGAGGATTTTCTTATCTATTTCTATCGTGCTATATTCTACCTTAGATGTGATTGAGACTGTATTCTGCTATGTCACCTCCATTCGGAGTGTATATACTGTACAGGTATCTTATATATTGTTAGATGATTGACCTAGGATAGCGTTCTACTGCCGACACTGCGGCGTAGGCTGGGCGCTGTTACGTACTCGTACCCTCACAGTAGGTACGGATCGTGACACATTTTTAGTGGTAGCCCATACAGGTCGAGTTTATGTAGTGGTATTCGAACTAGAGTATCACTACAGCCTGCAGTAGGATTAGGATAATTTTTGAAGGTACTCAATCACAGTTAAGATTCCTTGAGAGATTCCTGGGACAATCCTTGAGAATCTTATTTGAACTTTAATTTGAAATCTTTTTCCTTGTTTTATTCGCTCTCACTCCTTGATTATTGAATTTGATTTTGATGGATCGTTGTTGATTTTGATTTTCCTATCGAGATGAATTTTATGGCCTGAGTTACGATATTTTCTGATAACATATGTTGACGGAAATAACAGGGATGGTAAAACGTCTACTTGATTATGGAACCTGTAGTTTATCGCAGCCATATTAGCTGGCGTGGCAGAGACATAGAGACCTGACTTCGGATGTACGTATTTTGGTTATGAGATTTGAAATTTCTCGCAGCTATACTAGTCGGCATAGCAAGAATTTCAGACGACATGAATATAGAGGTGCAGGTCCCAGTTATGGAATCTATAGTTTATCGCAACCTTGCTTACTGGCATGACGAGGACTCTGAGTAACATGATTTTGGACAGACGCATATGATTATCAGACTGTATCTTGAGAAGGTTTTTTTAACATATTATCTCTATCGTACCCTTCTGTTGTTATAATTGTATTCCATCATCAAATGACTTAGGAGTAGGGATATTTTAGTTTTATAGAGCTTATTCATATGTAGTTCACCTAAGACTGAGAGGTCTATATATATAGATAGATTGCAGATGATATTGGTATATGGGATATGGGTTGGTTGGTATCTATAGGCCATTGTTGTATAGGATTATAGACATATTGTTTAGCCTATATTTGGTTCAGTTTCCTATTTTAGTTAAGTTCTCCTTGTGAGTTCAGGCATGATAGATCAACCTTTATAGGCAGTGTGCAGACCCTTCACTAGATGTCATGTCCTTTTTCTATAAATTTAGTCTCCTTAGCATCATTCCTTTTGCCTACACTGATGTTTCAGACCATTCATCCTTAGTCTAAATTCTGAGCATTGTCCAGTTCCTTATAAGTTTAGTCTACTTTAACCCTTGATGATCAGTTATATATGTATGGATATATAGACAATATACTTAGGATATATGTAATGGGTTGTTGTTCCTGAGCTTATGTATATATGGTATTTGGGATTTGTGTGCTTAGATTATGGGTATTTAGTTATGGGTGACTTGATAAGATTGGGAAGTTAAGTGTTAGTCTATTATAGAGTTTCTCTTTTGCTAATCCTTTGTTGCCAACACCTAGACAGCTAGCATAGGTAAAACCCTAAGAAGTTGACCAGTTGATGACCAAGTACTTAGATGTTGAGAAATTGACTAGTGGTTGACCCTCGACTATGTTTGACCTAGAAGGAGTACTACCATCTTAAATTTCGAGGACAAAATTTTTCTAAGGTGGGTAGACTTGTAACATCCAGTTTCTAAAATAAAGGTAATTTGAAATTTTGTGTTTTAATTTATTTAATTATGATATTTAATTAATAATATAATATTTGGTAATTTTTAATCATTTTAAAACTACTTAAATATCATGACTTGTGATTTTGATGTACAGCTAGTGAAACCGTAGAGACTGTCTGCCCTAGAGTCTAACCATGTGATTTTGAATATCTAATTATCATTTTTAGCCTAGGAGTAATTTGGTCATTTTGACTTATTAGAATTATTTATTTATTTATTGGATTGACGAATGTTGATTTGACTTTTACTAGTTGTGACTTAAGAGACTAACCTAGATGTTGACTCTTGTCACGACCCGATCCCAATTTCTTGGGTCAAACCGGATCATGCCCAGCCTGCACCGTTGATGAGACGGCGGCAGTAAGCTGTATTCAGTAGTAAACCACACAGACAAAACTCTAACGAAAAATAAAATCTTTTATTCAGAACCACAACCATTACAAAAACATCTTTTATTACATTTAATTACCACAACTAAAATAAAGCACTATCCAGCCTTATGATTCTGAGGTTCCAAGTTCTGCGGGGCCAGAGTTAGACATCAGATCCTCGAAGATGTAATCACCTAAAAATGTTGGTCTCCAGTCAGGAGGGAGCAAAGTACAATCACGAATATCGAATAATTCAAATAATAATTTGAAATTTGCAATGTTAAACAATTTTGAAATACCTTGAACAATATTTTCTAACAATTCTACAATTAAAAACAATGTGATTTGAGTAAGTAACGACTATGACCGGATTGGGATGATTCACTGATATGATCCGGCCTATCCCCGTGTGTGAGAGGGGTAAGCTCGTACAATTAGATTCAATTAGATTCAATGAGGGGTATTGGTCATAGACGCTACACTACTCCCCCAATATCCCGAGTCAATTAGATTCAATGAGGTAATAACAATCAATACTCTGAGAGAGTTCCGTGTAACAATGTGGTTTAAAATTGCAATAAAACAATTACTAGTTAAATTACCGAACAAACATAACTGTACTTGCCTTGGTTATTTGTGACTGGATCGAGAGTTTGTTCCAGGAAATTTGGTCAAATACTTCCTCGAAATCCTACATTTGAAATTCCCGACTTAGAACCAAAATTAAGCCGTATCTAGATGTGCTAGTTGTAATCTCTGGAATTAATCCTAGTCAATTTTAGTCTTTATTACGTTAACACAACAAGTCACAACAAACGCGATTATCTAGTGAGTTTGCACTTAATTACGAAAGAAAACCATTTATCATTTTAATTTCGGAAAAGCTTTGTATGTATCAGTTTATTGGCAAAAATATGTAAAGTTAAACCTTGTTTTTAAATGAGAAATCATAATTTTATTACTACTAATTTGTAACTAAAATGTGAGAAAGACTCATTTAATCAAATAGTAATTTATTTAATCAATGTGAACGAGGTAAAATCTAACTAACTTTTATGTAGAAATTCGCATTTACAGGTTATTTAGCAAAACCTTGTGAGTTTTATATATAAAAAAAATAGATTTTACAAGAAAACGTGAATTTGTTAAATAATACAAACTTATATTTCAAATATTAACTTAATGTGAAAACTACTAAGTTTTCATACTCATTTAATATTCTACGTATCTACGCTAAAAACCAGCAACCCAGAAAAAGAAAGAAAACTACACTAATTACAGGCCACAGAGAAAAATAGAAAACAATGGGCTTATGCCCTTACAGACCATTTACACGAATTTAAATAAGAAAACATTTGGTTAGTCTTGAATATTATCCTACAAATTAAAAATAAAATAATAATTTAAATTAAATTTTTATCAAATGAGTCTCAGACTTGGTCCAATCGTCATAATTGCAGCTAATGCCTCAACGTCCGGTGGACCCGTTTCGTTTGCATTTTCGCTGGGGTCCAGTGACCGTTAAGGTCGTCGCCCAAAAATATTATAAAATAACATTTTTATATCAAAAATCATTTTTAAAAATCGTTTTTATTATTTTGCAAAATTTTCGGCAGCATCTCCTCTGTTTTTGGGACAACCCAATACTGGGAAAATGCACCACAAACACCTGCAAATGTCCCAAACCAACCAGTACTGGGAAATCCGAAACCAATATCAACACATAACCAAAATCCCAAAATACCAACAGAACAAACATCTTTTAAACCCAACAGAACTAACTTTCCAAGAAAAATATTTCCATCACAAGTATAACAAAACTCCAACAGAACCCAAAAAAAAAGAAAACTTCCTACTTATCCAAACTTATTCTCATAGCAAAGAACCCAATATATTATGTATATAAATCCGAAACTCTGAACCAGAGAATAGAACCACCATATATATTACGTAAAAACCAGATTTCCAAAATTATCCCGCAAATTCTCGGAAACCCGAAAACTACAGAACTAGGTTCTGTCAGTTTAATCTCAGCAAGCAACCAATTCCGAGATTTTCGGAAAAGCCGAAAGAACATCGTAATTGTTACGTTGTCAGAAAAAAAACGAATTCCCGAAGGAATTGGGACCAGACATTCATCATCGACAATAAAGAAATAATTGAGTCAGAGTGTACCGACAACGGAGTTCCAATTTGGATCTCGGAACAGGAACAGAGCACAACGGGTCAGCACCGGAAACAAATCGGACAGTTACCAGGCGAACGCCGGCTTCAGGGGTGCGCCGGAGGGGGTCGACGGACCGGGAGACCGCGCGGGGTCGGCGCCGGCGGCTGACGGTGGCCACGGGGGCGCCGGTCGGGCGCTGGTGCGCGGGTCAGGCGCCGGGGAGGTGCTCGGCCCTCGGGAACTCCGGAAGGGGGTGGTTGGCCGAGAAACTCGGGAGAAGTAGATCTAGGGATTTGTGGTTTGGGGAAAACTTTGGAGATGGAGAGGGATGAAGGAGAATGGTGAAGATGGGGATTTATAGGTAGGAGGAGAGGGGAGTTACCTCCTAGAGAAGATGGAGGGCCACCCTACCATGATGGCGTCGGCGGCCATAGGATCCGGGAAGTCGGCCGTTGGGTCGACGAAGGAAACCAAAAGCTTCGGCTTGCCAAGAAAATGGCTCAACAGCAAACATCATATTACATTGTGAATGAATGCTCATTCATTCATAGAATGAAATGAAAGGGCTCATTCCCTCAAATACACATGCTGCAAATCCTAAACAAAAAGGCTTTGAAATACTAAATGGGCTTTATCCATAGTTATGGGTTATAAGGAAAAGGTTAAGTGATTTAACCAATTTCTTAATGGTTAACACCCTATGGACTTTGGGCTTTTAAGTAAGACTATGAATTGATCTTTAAAATAAATTAAAAAAAATTTAGATTTTAAGAAGTTGGGCTCTTTAAATAAAAATAATATTATTTGGAAAACTTTTGTACAACTTATTTAGGACTCCCAATAAAATATTTTATGTTCAAGTTTAGGTTCGAGTCTGGCTGTCAAAAAGAAAAAAATCCATGTAATTTATTTTAGAAAATAATTTCAAAAATTCACAATATTAACTATAATATCAACTTAGCACACAAAATCAAAACAAATTAAATTGAAATTGTAATCTAAATTTGTGGGTTTTACAACCTTCCCTCCTAAAAAAAAATTTCGTCCTCGAAATTTAAAGGCAGGGGTTTAACCATGCAATCATGCTTCTACCCGACTGAGTATTCCTTCTTCAATAATCTTATGTCTAAGTAGGTTAACTGCCCTATAACAAAATCATCTAATATAATATATTATCAATCCTACATTCTTCCCTCCTTAGGAATAGAGTCATTATCATAATTATGGGTTTCCGTTTTCATTTTTTTTTTTTAGAAAGTTTGAATTCCACACATTTTTTTTGATCACATGCAATGTACCACTTTTAGCTTGCTAACATATTCGAAAATTAAACTTCATGATTTGATACACTTCGCCTTATCTTAATACTTCAGTATCAATCCTCGGTAATAACATTTATAAATTTTCTACATCCAATTTCAATACTCCAATTTGTCATGCAACATTTATCATACCTCCCTCCTAGGTGATTACTCTGTAACCTGATATATATCCTCTTCATTTACATATTTGATTCTGAATTTCTCAAAAAAAAATTCAATTTTTTTTCACATTTAATCTTGAATTCTTTATATAACTTTTGATTCATCATGCATATTCCAAAAGGCATCCTCATGCTTTTTTTTTTAACAACTTCTAACCTAAATTATCAATTTGCTTTGGTATTTACCTCATTAATTATCTCTTCCTCGATATAAATTTAAATCACATATATTCGTATTCATAACTCATGTATTCTACAAATCCATGATATAAACTATTCTAGGTTTTAAATTCAAACACAAATGTTTTCTCTATTCTCTAAATTCATAAATTCCAGCAATTGATCATTTCAATTTAATTTACTGGCCTTAATCAAATTTGAAACATGATTTGCTAGGTACAAAGATAAAATATAAGCATGTTTTAAAATAATTTAAGGTAAAATTTAAAATACTTGTTTGTGATCGAATTCATTTTAGGCATGAGTAAAAATCGAAAATAAATTATATGATCATAGGATAGAAAAATTCAAAATGAGATTATGCAAAACGTAAAGAAAAATGATATCAACAATTTTATTTAAGAGAGACAAAATATAATTTCCCAAAGTGAGGGAGAATTCTCAATTCAAATTGAGATGAGTATAGAAATTTTACGGCTCAGAAAAGAAGTCTACAAGTTGTACAATTTTTAAGAGAGTGAAGATGACAAAAGAATATAAGACTAAGATTTGATAGAATATTTGAAAGTAGGAATAACTACTATAATGCAATTCCTCTAAAGATAACCATGACATGATTATAGTCTTGATAATATTCGGAAACTAATTATTTTCGAAGTCACTTTGTCTCAAATTCATGCCTCGCCAGAGTGCACCTGGCTGCAATGAATTTTTGACTCCATAACTTCGGTTTACCAAGTATTCTTCCAACTTTCTCCATCTCATGGCTAATTAAACATAGGACAAAGTCTCAATCATATTTGGTAACCTACAAATATCTGTCATTATTTAAACTTAAAGTTTATGCCTCGCCAGTGTGCAACTGGCTGCAATAAACTCGCAGTTTTCCATAACTCAGATATATGACTAACACGTAAACGTGCGAAGTCATGTTTGGTCGCTAAATATTTTCTCAACTTTGTCTATGCGAGTTTTCAGAGGAATTTCAAAAATCCAAACAAGTTTAAAGTTTTAAACAGAAAATGTATAATTCTTCTGAGATCAAGAGATTTATAAATATGGATTTTAGATTCAAAAGACTGGTTTTAAGATTAAGAGGAGTATCTGTTCTCCGATATTTTCTTTTCCAAAGATAAAACTTATGGAATCGATCAACTTGATTTTGATTAATCGAGTTAGACACAAGATCAGATAGAAAGACCATAGCTTTGGATGATAATATTCCCGATAAATCACTCAGAGAATACAGAATTTTAAGAATAATTTCATATCTGAGGAAAATTAGAAGTTTGCTGGATAAATGAGAGAAGGTAAGTCTATTGATATCAAGGAAAATCAAGTTTGAATTTGTCTAGTAAAGCTAATGATTGAAATAGCTTTGAGACGATTCATCAATTAAAAAATATTTCTATGACTAAAGGAAATTCAAGGTCTCAAAATGGGATGAATTTTATGACCGTTCCAGCTTCATGGTATTCAGTCATAGAAACTTTATAGGCCATGATTTGATCAAGAGATTGCATAGAGAATAAAGTTTCAGGTTGAGTGGAGGAAATCAACAGATGGAAATTTTCTCAGTCTTTGGAATAATTTTAGGGGATAACAATCAATGTTGGAGTTGAAAATAACCTATTCAGGAGAATCATGACTGACTAATTCTTCTGGTCATAATTATCCTTGAGGCTTTATGAATCCAGAAAAATTTGATTCAAGATTGATTCCGAGAATGTCAGTCAATTTGGAAAGGAAGTCAAAGTTAAAGATTGGATGGAAGTACATTGGGTAGATAAAAGTTTATCAGGGTTGCTAAGAGAATTCGAAATTCTACCTAGTGAATGAATCAAGATTCCAAATCAAGGTGGAGAAATAAGATTTGATCAACCAAAGAAGTTGGAAATAGGTGAGATTGAAAATTCAATCTTATTCCCAAAAAGATTTATGGGTCCTAAAGTATGCTAGAATCTGATAAAGATATAGAAGGAGATAATCCCGAGAGTCATGGGATACTCAAGAATACAATCAGCCTAATCTAGATAAGGTTTTTAGGTACAAACACAATCAAGGTATCCTACGAATCTATAAACAGGAAAATAAATTTTAAAAATAATTTCGGTCCTATAATGAAACATGGTGTATATCATCTAAGTGTTCTAGTTGTTTCTAAAGTCTGTTTTCCTAAAGTCTCAACTACACCTAGGTCAAGTTACAGAACTGCGCGATGGTCTAGACTAAGTTGACTAGACCAATTTACAGATCTGACCTGCATGGGCCACCACTAAAAACATGTCACGACCCGATCCCAATTTCTTGGGTCGAACCGGATCATGCCCAGCCTGCACCGTTGATGAGACGGCGGCAGTAAGCTGTATTCAGTAGTAAACCACACAGACAAAACTCTAACGAAAAATAAAATCTTTTATTCAGAACCACAACCATTACAAAAACATCTTTTATTACATTTAATTACCACAACTAAAATAAAGCACTATCCAGCCTTATGATTCTGAGGTTCCAAGTTCTGCGGGGCCAGAGTTAGACATCAGATCCTCGAAGATGTAATCACCTAAAAATGTTGGTCTCCAGTCAGGAGGGAGCAAAGTACAATCACGAATATCGAATAATTCAAATAATAATTTGAAATTTGCAATGTTAAACAATTTTGAAATACCTTGAACAATATTTTCTAACAATTCTACAATTAAAAACAATGTGATTTGAGTAAGTAACGACTATGACCGGATTGGGATGATTCACTGATATGATCCGGCCTATCCCCGTGTGTGAGAGGGGTAAGCTCGTACAATTAGATTCAATTAGATTCAATGAGGGGTATTGGTCATAGACGCTACACTACTCCCCCAATATCCCGAGTCAATTAGATTCAATGAGGTAATAACAATCAATACTCTAGGAGAGAGTTCCGTGTAACAATGTGGTTTAAAATTGCAATAAAACAATTACTAGTTAAATTACCGAACAAACATAACTGTACTTGCCTTGGTTATTTGTGACTGGATCGAGAGTTTGTTCCAGGAAATTTGGTCAAATACTTCCTCGAAATCCTACATTTGAAATTCCCGACTTAGAACCAAAATTAAGCCGTATCTAGATGTGCTAGTTGTAATCTCTGGAATTAATCCTAGTCAATTTTAGTCTTTATTACGTTAACACAACAAGTCACAACAAACGCGATTATCTAGTGAGTTTGCACTTAATTACGAAAGAAAACCATTTATCATTTTAATTTCGGAAAAGCTTTGTATGTATCAGTTTATTGGCAAAAATATGTAAAGTTAAACCTTGTTTTTAAATGAGAAATCATAATTTTATTATACTACTAATTTGTAACTAAAATGTGAGAAAGACTCATTTAATCAAATAGTAATTTATTTAATCAATGTGAACGAGGTAAAATCTAACTAACTTTTATGTAGAAATTCGCATTTACAGGTTATTTAGCAAAACCTTGTGAGTTTTATATATATAAAAAAATAGATTTTACAAGAAAACGTGAATTTGTTAAATAATACAAACTTATATTTCAAATATTAACTTAATGTGAAAACTACTAAGTTTTCATACTAATTTACTATCTACGTCTACGCTAAAAACCAGCAACCCAGAAAAGAAAGAAAACTACACTATTAATTACAGGCCACAGAGAAAAATAGAAAACAATGGGCTTATGCCCTTACAGACCATTTACACGAATTTAAATAAGAGAAAACATTTGGTTAGTCTTGAATATTATCCTACAAATTAAAAATAAAATAATAATTTAAATTAAATTTTTATCAAATGAGTCTCAGACTTGGTCCAATCGTCATAATTGCAGCTAATGCCTCAACGTCCGGTGGACCCGGTTTCGTTTGCATTTTCGCTGGGGTCCAGTGACCGTTAAGGTCGTCGCCCAAAAATATTATAAAATAACATTTTTATATCAAAAATCATTTTTAAAAATCGTTTTTATTATTTTGCAAAATTTTCGGCAGCATCTCCTCTGTTTTTGGGACAACCCAATACTGGGAAAATGACCACAAACACCTGCAAATGTCCCAAACCAACCAGTACTGGGAAATCCGAAACCAATATCAACACATAACCAAAATCCCAAAATACCAACAGAACAAACATCTTTTAAACCCAACAGAACTAACTTTCCAAAGAAAATATTTCCATCACAAGTATAACACAACTCCAACAGAACCCAAAAAAAAAGAAAACTTCCTACTTATCCAAACTTATTCTCATAGCAAAGAACCCAATATATATGTATATAAATCCGAAACTCTGAACCAGAGAATAGAACCACCATATATATATACGTAAAAACCAGATTTCCAAAATTATCCCGCAAATTCTCGGAAACCCGAGAAAACTACAGAACTAGGTTCTGTCAGTTTAATCTCAGCAAGCAACCAATTCCGAGATTTTCGGAAAAGCCGAAAGAACATCGTAATTGTTACGTTGTCAGAAAAAAAAAACGAATTCCCGAAGGAATTGGGACCAGACATTCATCATCGACAATAAAGAAATAATTGAGTCAGAGTGTACCGACAACGGAGTTCCAATTTGGATCTCGGAACAGGAACAGAGCACAACGGGTCAGCACCGGAAACAAATCGGACAGTTACCAGGCGAACGCCGGCTTCAGGGTGCGCCGGAGGGGGTCGACGGACCGGGAGACCGCGCGGGGTCGGCGCCGGCGGCTGACGGTGGCCACGGGGCGGCGCCGGTCGGGCGCTGGTGCGCGGGTCAGGCGCCGGGGAGGTGCTCGGCCCTCGGGAACTCCGGGAAGGGGTGGTTGGCCGAGAAACTCGCCGGAGAAGTAGATCTAGGGATTTGTGGTTTGGGGAAAACTTTGGAGATGGAGAGGGATGAAGGAGAATGGTGAAGATGGGGATTTATAGGTAGGAGGAGAGGGGTTACCTCCTAGAGAAGATGGAGGGCCACCCTACCATGATGGCGTCGGCGGCCATAGGATCCGGGAAGTCGGCCGTTGGGTCGACGAAGGAAACCAAAAGCTTCGGCTTGCCAAGAAAATGGCCCAACAGCAAACATCATATTACATTGTGAATGAATGCTCATTCATTCATAGAATGAAATGAAAGGGCTCATTCCCTCAAATACACATGCTGCAAATCCTAACAAAAAGGCTTTGAAATACTAAATGGGCTTTATCCATAGTTATGGGTTATAAGGAAAAGGTTAAGTGATTTAACCAATTTCTTAATGGTTAACACCCTATAGACTTTGGACTTTTAAGTAAGACTATGAATTGATCTTTAAATAAATTATAAAAAAATTTTTGATTTTAAGAAGTTGGGCTCTTTAAATAAAAATAATATTATTTGGAAAACTTTTGTACAACTTATTTAGGACTCCCAATAAAATATTTTATGTTCAAGTTTAGGTTCGAGTCTGGCTGTCAAAAAGAAAAAAAAATCCATGTAATTTATTTTAGAAAATAATTTCAAAAATTCACAATATTAACTATAATATCAACTTAGCACACAAAATCAAAACAAATTAAATTGAAATTGTAATCTAAATTTGTGGGTTTTTACAACTCTGTTGACTCTAGTTAAGGTGACTTGATTAGCATGGTGAGACCCTAGTCTAACTTAAGTCAATCTAAGTTAGTCATGTAGGAATCAAGACTTGAATAGAAGGCTTAGTGAATTGGTCAATAGGCTTGATACTTAGAATTTGGTTCAATGACTAGTGCAAATAGGTCCATAGCCTATTAGACTCAACCCTAACCCTAACTATCACTTTATGACCAGCCACCTAGGGCTATTTCCACTATAAATAATCTCTTCATTTATTGTTCTTGCCTCTTTATTGAGATTTCAACATTTTGGAGAAAGAGGTAATGTTATTTCTTCTCCAATCCCTAGATTCTTTATTTTAATTCCTTTTCTACTCTAGTCTTTTGCATTAGTTCCTAATCCAGCTCTATTTCATGTCCATGGAGAGAAATCTCAGGTTTGAACCAAATTGGAGCATTTGGCTATCAAGGAGAACACCCCCATTTGAGGCTTTTCCTTGTAAATTGCACATATAGGTAAAATCCCTTAAATTGATTTAATATTCCATTTTCTTTACATATTGGGCTAGCCCTAGGTGTCCCCTAGCTGTCCTAGAGTGTGGGTGGATTTTGTGTCCGTTTGGTGTCCGTATCGGACACGTATCATGGTGTATGTGCATGTGTTTGATGAAATGTCACAAAGGATTTTATTTTCGATTTTTGAAAACTAATTACATGAAAATTTTAGATCTATGTGTGTATAATATATTTCGTGAAGACTGAAAGTATTTTGTGTCAGAAACGGTCGTGGACACGCTGTACGACACCGCGCACGGTTGCCCTGCCTCTCGAGCACTGTAGTGGACACGACACAGCACGTCTTGACAAGAAATTTTCTGTGGACACTATTTAGGTGACTGACACAAGGCTCACAAATTTTTATGGGTTTTTGTTCAGTGGTTTGGGAGCAATCGCACGCACACGGGACACGCACTGCTGCACACGGCGCGGAAGATCGCGTCTGATACGCACGTTTAGTTCGGACACGACACAGTCTAGACCCGATTCAGGGTGTCTATTCCCTATACCAAGACCCACTCTATCACTGGACACGGATACGACCCTTCTTGTCTTGTGTGTCGAGTCCTATTGGACTCGACATGGCTGCACGAGGCAGTCCTCACTACCAGTTTCAGATGTGGGATCCATTTCGAATTTGGACACTTCATGTCCAGTTTCCTGGACACGAATGGACCCCCCTAGACACGTGTGCACATGGGGAACACGTCCATATGCCTGATTGTGGGTTTCACACAAAAAAAATTGATTTCTTTAGGGTTAGAATGAATTCTTTTTACTGATACATTAAATTTCTTGGGTTTGGACACTTATGTCCTAACCTCTAGACACGAGTGAATACTTGGACATGCCTGTCATACCCCACACATCTGCATACACCTGTACACCTAATTTCACCTATTGATTTTGAGTTTATATGGTTTGAGGATTTCAAATGGGAGTAAAAAGGAGTATCAGTCTTTTGTTTCCAGTTTGGATTTTTGAACTTGATCTTGTATACATATATATGTATGTACTGAGACATTAGTTAGATTGGATTTTGTATAGGTATATATATCTACATGTTATATATATATGTATGTATCAATGTGTATTGATTGAGAACACTGAAAACCTATGATCTGAACCTGTTAAACCTGAGAATGTGACACCCCGTTTTGGTACAACTGAGACACTGTTCACTTCCCTGTTCTTCCAATCTTGAGCACACAATTTTGATAGTCACACACACACACCACCTCTTTAGGCTCACTGTCACACATTCCTTAGTTCACTCGACACCCACACATATCCTCTATACACACTGTTTTGGAAATCTGAGTTGAGATTGGTAATTGTTTTGATGTTGAAGTTGAATTGATTCTGATATTTTGATTAACTGTTTTGGTTCTCTTTTGATTTCATTCAGTGGGTGGCTAAACCAGATAACACTTGCCTATGTGTTTTTTCTTAGATGTTTCGAACTGGGAGCAGTGGCTCTCAGGTTTCGAATAACTGAGATAACTCTTAGTTTGAGTTTCATTCCAAGTTTTCAACAGAAAACAGTTTGGGATTTCAGTTCTCCCCTTGTCTTTTGTTTAGTTTTCATTTAACTTGAAACCTGGTTGTTGTGATTGTTGTTTCGGTTTAAGAGCTACAGGTTGGGTTGATGCTTATTCGAATTTCATTTTTTGGACTGAACATGAAGACACTGGGTTTCAAAAACCTATTCTTTTATTAAAATTCCTGAGAATTAGACTGTTAACTGAGATTGTTAAGAAAATCCCTGAGATTCACCACACATGTTTTGGTTCACTGATAGGTTGATGCATGATTGGTTGTTGTATGTATACAATCTAAACAAATATATGTTAATTGTCTATTAATCCTGAATTACAAATGTATGTTAGCTGAAAACAAAACCTGAGTTGATCTCTTCACATGTATCCTATCTACCCCTGTCAATTACTAAATTCCTGAGAATGGGTTGATCTAGCTGTAGGCATGGGAAGTTAGTTTCCTGGGAAAAACTGAAATGTAGCACACTGTTCCCATGTAACCACATACACTTTTCACCTAAGCATAAACCTGTGATACATATGTTGCACACTGATTTTCCATAAACCTGAGATCACTTGCTGTCAGGAGCACAAAACCTGAACCTGAGATTGTATCACTCCACACATTCCTCCTATCATTCATCTAAACATACACACACATGTATACCCTTAACCTCTCTCTTTATCTCTCTGTATATATGAATATATATATATAAATATGTATGTAGGCATGTATTGTATACACTGTTAGTTTTTCTGAGATTGTAATACACTGTTGACACTGCCACATATGACACTAAACACACAGCCTCCTATCTAAACACACCCTATATCACACAAAATCTGATTTCAGTATACACACACACATGTGTTCCTATCTAATCTCTGTACACACATACACACACACACAAAGCAATCTGATATCACTCTCACTCAAAAATTAACACACACACACACATGTCTATCTCTATATATATAATATATGTTAATGGCCTATGTGTGATAAATAAGTTGCCTATATTAATCTAGTATATAGATAGATATATAATGTATGAAATATGTGTGATGTAGACTATAGGGCATAAGACCTATGTGTATGGTATGAATACACCAATGATTGTGTGTTGGTAGTCTAGTATGACTTGTAATGGTGTGTGCTTGCTAGGATAGGTTTGGTTAGGCCTAGTGAGACTTGTTAGACTTGTTTGGGCTAGGACTTGACCTAGTTGACCTAGTTGACTAGTATGATTGACTTGAGTTGACTAAGTGTTGACTTTAGCCTAGTTTGACCTAGACAGCATGCAGATGCATTATAGATTACGTTTATCATCCCATGTATACATCTTGACTTGTGTTGCTCTAACTAGGAGTCAGGTACCTCATCTCGGACAGTACATTTATTTCAGACATTCAGATACCAAGCGAGTACATTCTCTGATCATTTATAACTTGCTTAGAATTATATTCCTGCTCTAGTTTACCTTATTTGATGTTGTCACGATATTATCACGGATTGATACTATATGGATCTTTTCATGCGATGTTATCCCCCTCGGGAGCATCGGATACATCATGTCATGTGTTTTATGTACATCATGTATTCCTCGCTCCATGTTATTCATGTTTCTCATGTGCTTCATGCTCGTTCATGCATGCTCATGCACTCTCATGTGCTCTCATGATCGGTCATGTTTTTCATGTATCGCATGTATAACCTATATTTTATGTGCACTAATTTATGAGCCCTCATGTGAATTTCATGTGCACCCATTTATGGGCCTTTATGTGAATTTCATGTGCACTCATTTATGAGCTCTCATGTATATTTCATGTACACCCATTTATGGGCTTCATATGAAAACCATGTACGTAACATAACTTGTCTGGATCATTGTGTATTGATTGGGGTATGGGGAGTATAAATAGTCATGTGAACAATTCTAAAGTAGTATAGCCATGTACGCCTCTTTAGTATAGCCATGTGCAAATCAAGCCGTTCATATGTCGACTTTGTATTCTAAATCACTAGTCACTGGTAGCTCTCTACTTATAGTAGATATTTCTATTACAGTTCTCTCTCTGTTTACATCATGTACTTTCTTTCAGTTTCATGTATCATACTCTCTTGCATGTTTATATTCTCTAACCTGTTATGATCTGCATATGATGTATTGTACTCGCTTCCGTCCTGACTGGACCTGTTAAAATTTTTACAGAGGATGATGAGGAACCCTGCACCCCTTACTTCGGAGCTTGCCTAGATGACACTCGCGACCTGGACCCCAGGGGGGTTCAGGCAGCTGCTGAGGATGATACCCTTGCTTAGTGTAGATAGCTTAGACTGTTCTTTCTTTTCATGTTTAGATGTTGTCCTTATTTTCAGAGTTGTATATTTTAGAGATGTTGAGACTAGTAGTTAACTTTGATTATTTCACTTCTTGTTGTACCTCAGTTAGAGGATTTTCTTATCTATTTCCATCGTGCTATATTCTACCTTAGATGTGATTGAGACTGTTTTCTGCTATGTCACCTCCATTCGGAGTATATTACTGTACAGGTACCTTATATATTGTTTGATGATTGACCTAGGACAGCGTTCTACCGCCGACACTGTGGCGTAGGCTGGGTGCTGTTACGTACTCGTACCCTCACAGTGGGTGCGGGTCGTGACACAGAGTATCCCCATGGCTATGATAGTTGTATACACAGGTGTAGCTACCATCGGCCAGCCATGTGACTAGAACCTTGCCTTGAGCTACTCATTCTTTCTCGACCCTCAAACTACTACTGGAACCCTCTGGCCATCTGAATTTGAGAATGAGTAGGGTTTTACCCTTTAGTCAAAATGACAACCTAGGGCACTATCTCTTCTCAAGAAACCAAATGTTACGAGCCTCAAATTATTTGCTTGAAGCTTGCTTTAACTAGTAACCCTTAAGCCTTAACCCAACCTTTCTTCGACCAAAACCCACAGTTTAGACATGAGATGAATAGACAAGGGTAAGGACAATCCTTTACCGTGACTATGGTAGACACTCATCCGAGATTGGTTTCCAATAAATATTACCCTAGTTATATGAATTTTATTATTAAGGTCTAACTAGTATTGGAACACCACAGTCACTAGCTTAGCCAATACCATAGCTTAAATACACTGTCATATGATGATCTACCAGTTGTCAACAGCAATACATGATCACTATAACTCTTGCATACTGTGAACGAGTAGATCATTCTATTTTATCGACCATGTGTCATTGTACACACTCGTTTTCCAGTTATTGAGGAACGATCTTTGACTTGACTTATATCTACCGTGTTCCGTTACGCCGTGCCTCATCCTTTATTAACCAGAGTCGAGGTACAAGATCCGGACTTTGGAATTCTTCTAACCTTATTATTTCTAAAACCATGTCCTAGTTTCTAAGGTGAGTAGACTGTAAGCCTTCTAAAATTTTGGGAGATATGAGGATTATCGATTGATTAAAATAATTTCCATTGGGATGATAATTAGTGTCTCATGGACTCCCACTTTCCATTTAGATTATTTTGTGTCCCCGGCCGTGTCATTAATATTCGGAGCACGAGACCAGCTGTTACCGTCCAACGAAGTTCATATACAAGTCTAGACAAGTCCACCTTCATCTAGGTATATCATGTCCCACTCAAACACGTCCCCTTGTACTATTTTTATGGTACGACTTTCAGGACGAAAGGACTAGCTATAACCCTTACCATAATACTGGTATACTTTCCGACTTCCACTAGAGTCTCAACCTCGACTCGAACCCTTCGACCAATATATGGTTGTGATCTACTCGAAGCCCACTACGCACATGTCACGAGTGTACCACTCAATTGTGTCTTTTCGTGCTACTTAAACACAAAAGTCATGGAAGGCGCATCTTCAAGGCTTACAGAACCTATTTAATCAGTCCGACTGCCATCTAGCTCAATCCCTTGGATCGAAACCTATTCTAGGTTATCCTAACCTAGTAGTAGTAATTTTATCATTGGGACCTTGTCCAGTCAATATGGATTAAAATCCAAGGTTCATCCAACCAACGATTGATGTCCAATTAGTGAACCCATTAAGATCCAGTAAAACCCATCCATACATAACACCATTTTGGACTATAAAATCGGACTACTTGAAATAGGTCTCTATACCTATTATGTAGCCTCCACCTCTTAGGATGTGAATCATTCGTAACCTTTATTCTATCTACCTGGAAGTCGCAATAAGATTCTGTATTGCATTTATATCCCTTGCTCGTGTGTTTAAATAACCACGAAAAAGATCACAATTTGATTTCTCAAATTCTGTTCTATTATGGAACCTGTTTAGAATTTCGAGAATAGAATTTTTGTATTACATGGATTGTAAGACCCTCTGAGAAACGAAGGGTTCTTCGATCTAGCAAGTGACTGGACTAGAGTGGCCCAATCTAGCAAATAAGTCAATGGTTCGTAGATTTTCCTCCTATCTGCATCTTGGGATACTCTATCGCTCTTGAAATTTCATACTTGCTCTTGATTATTCTTTCTTATCTTCCTGTCCTTCCTATTTTGGAACGACGAAAGGTCATGCTTATTAGAATTTACCATATTTATTAGCTACTTGTGTAAATTGTTGCTTGTTAGATTTTGGGTTGTTCGATAATAGGAGAGGATTATAGTGGCCATAAGCAGTAGATATCTATTGGTAGCAATTTTAGCAATTAGTTGGAAGATTGTAAAGTTCTAGCGACATGAGATTTGAGGGAGTAGTGTGACCAAAGGTGGGTAGAAACTTTCAAGGATTCGTAGTACGATATGACATGAGAATAGATGATAGATAATAGAAATCGCCTTCTATCATAGCTGATGGACTTGTGAGACCCGTCTCACTGTATCGGTATTTTATATGGATACGTGTTTATTTGAGCCGTATTTCGTATTTATCGATTTGCATGATATTTTAAAATTTTCCTAAGTGTAGGATTTTCATGACTTAGTTTAACTTGGATTTGGTTTTATTTGGTTCGGTTCCACTTTGACTTGGACTTGGTTTGGTTTAGTTGGTTTCTCATGAGAGGAGGTGTATGGCTTAGATTGAGTGGAGAGGAATGAATGGTGGAGATCACTTGAGCTTGTTATATAAGCCACTTTTTCTCTCTCCCTTCTCATTCACCCTCATTCATTTCTTTTCCACCAAACCCTAGCCATTAGAGAGAGAGGCAAGTACACCTTGCCGAACCTTGAACAAATTTATTTCTGTTTGTTCCATCTTCTTCCTTGCATGATTCTAAGCATCTTTAGAACTTGGAGTTTTCGGTTTTACCGAGTGGATTGTTGTAGATCTAGCCTTATGGTATTTTCGATTTTCGTGGGTTTTGATCTGTCGAACTTGTATGTTTTTGCCAACTGATGGTTCCATGTTGTAGAAAATTTCATTTTACCCAAATTTGACTCTTGGAAGTTTGGATTTGGGTTCCTATTGTAGTTTGGAGGAGCATGGAGGCCATGGTATTTTCCATAGACATATTCTCTGTGGGAAGCCATTATTTGTATTTTAGAGCTGCATGCTGGCTTACAATTTTTGAGCCGCATGCATGATATTCATTTTTGCATGGCCGCATGCGAATTCATATTGGCCGCATGGCTCTCTTGTTTAGCAGTAGCAGCATGTTAATATTGTATTAGCTTGGCCTTTTTCCAAATTCCTGGCCGTATGAAAATAGTCCTTGGCCGCATGAGTTTGCTAGTAAGCAATGATTGCATGCACTTTATTATATTGGCCGCATGCTACATTATTAATGTTGGCCGCATGAGCAACAAATGCTTGGCCATTAAAGCAAATTGCTTTGCTTACTTAAGAATGGCTCAGTTGCATTTAGCTTGGCCATTTGCATGGCTTGCATGCTTTTGCATGCATTTGCATGCATTTATTACTTGCTGTGGTTTAGGCCATTTCTTTAACATGTTAACAAATTGCTGTGTGCCATTTTTATGAAGTATAGGTTGGCTTAAACCATTTTGGCCGCATAAGCTTGTAAAGCTTGGCCGCATGCATTTAGTTGTGGCCGCATGCACACTTATGTGGTTGGCCACATGGGAACTTTAGCTTGCTGCATGCATTTTAGCATGCAAGCATTAATAGTTGCATGGAATTTGTAATAGCCTGCATGGCCTTTGCAGTATATTTGCATGGCCTTAAATTGGTATTTCTGTCGCATGCATGAATTTGTTCCACTTTGGCCGCATGGCCACTGCCAGCATGGCAACTAGATAGTTGGAGCCGCATGCATTATTTAGTGGCCGCATGGCCTACGTAAACAAATGTTTGTGGCCGTATGGCCATAAATGTAGTAATGGCTTGCATGCATTCAGTTGCATGCATGATAATTAATGGCTTTGCTTGCATTAGCATGGCCTTGTTGGAGCCGCATATGCACCCCTCCAATAATTGCCCAACCGCATATGGCCAACTGCTTGCATGGCCAGTTAAATAATAGTTATATGGCCGCATGATTGCTTGCATGAATATTTAATTTGTGCCGTATGGCACACTTGTATTTTTTGCGGGTCCCACTCTCTTTGTCTTTTCTGGTTGCATGAATATTTCTTGCTGGCCGCATGGCCCCTTCAGTTATTTTCTGGCCGCATAAGCTTTGGCTGGCCGCATGGGTGGCCTTCCACTCTCCTTGGCCGCATGTTTGTTCTCCCACTTTTGGGCCGCATGGGGTCCACTTTGATTGTTTAAATATTTTATTTACCTGAATTGTGGTCAGAATTTTTTCCCACTCCCAACATGAAAGTTATAGAGTTTCTCCTTGGCTTCAAGTATATTATTATTAATATATTATTATTTAATTGCGCAAGTTTCTCCCCTTCTTGATAAATGACATGACTTGATAGTGACCCGCCATGGTGCACTCCTAACAAAATAGCTTGACCTGACAAATTTGACATGATAACTTGACATGATAATTCTTGATAGTGGCCCGACGTGGCACACTCTTGACAGTGAACCTGACATGATATTTCTCGAATTGCTGTTGCGACGGCCAACATGACACGACAATATTGAATGGCCTGGACACCGTGGACGATTGTGCTTGTACAAATGAACCCGTCTTGTCTTACATCATGTCTAGGACAGGGATCCCTGAGTACCACGGTCGGGGGTACCCACTTAAATCGATTAAGGCTAATAACTAGAATAATTCAGTAGTCATGAGAGATTTCCCCAGTTACAGGTGATCCCGTTATCCCAGCCACAATTGTTTGGACTTGTAGCCTGCCGTCGAGTATGGCACATTTCCAGCCCACTATCATGTGGGGCACTTCATGAAACAATTTCTACACACACTGTCATGTGGTGCACACCAAGCTACCTAATAATTATTGATAACTGCTTAATGAATCCAATTCACCTGGATAACCTGGATTAGCTGCAGGGCTTGTGGCTGGAGGAACATCTCATTGCATATTGCTAGTAACTAAGGCTTGTGATAACCCTAGTTAGTTAAAGTATCAAGCCGTACTTATTGCTTGGCCGTGAATGTTGGATGGAGTTCAATCTGTCTAGTCTTGTCTTGATCTTGTGCATGATTGTTACATGTCCTAATTTTTTATTTTATCTTGCCGATAAATGGTGGGAGAAATCAAGTTCTGTTCAGACGAAGGGTTACAACCCCGGTCCTTGTTTGGTTTACGGGTTGTAACCTGGTTATCTGAATAGTCCCATGGTTATCCCATCATATACCACCTTCCCAGTCTAAGTCTTGTCTCGATCCAGTTCCTAATTGTTCCAGGATAAAGGTTGCAGGGATTGTCACTCTAATGTATTGTACTCTGTATTGTCACTCTCTGATTGTCACTTAATGGTTGTTACCTCTAGCAATAAATGATCAAAGACCAAGTTCTGTTCAGGCGAAGGGTTACAATCCCGGTCCTTGTTTGGTTTAAGGGTTGTAACCTGGCTTCCGAAACAGTACCTTTGTCTTCTCTTCGTATATTGCCTAGCTCTATTTATTTAACATGTTCTCCAGTTTACTTTATGTCAAATGATGATTCACTTACTGTCTTCCTATGATCGGAAGGAGTGCATTGGTACTGCACGAATCTCGATCCTCCTTTACTTATTGCTTTCTCTCCCTGTTGATTGCCTGTGATTGCTGGTTTTAAGTTCATAGTTTAGCCTCCTTTGTGGTACTTGCTGTTTGGGGTCTGACCCCACTGGTTTTGCATGGCCAGGTTCTGATAGAAGAGCCCGAAGGATCTACCGCACCATCTACTCGACGGTGACCAGCCGGAGCACCAGAGTGCCTCAGTGGGTTTCTTCTCCATCCTCCCACTGATATGTAAATTCTCCTCTTGTAACGTTTAGCCCCGAGCACGTGTTTAGCTCGTCTTTTGGTATTTTCCTTGATATTGTAGCCTACGGGCATAAACATGATATGTGTATTCTAGACTATAGCTAGTCCTTATCATGTACGACTAATACTCTAGCTAGTCATCAGTTCTGTGGTACTGGCTTCATGATCATTCATGTATATATGGTTCGGGACGCCTTACTATTGTATGTATGATGATCGAACTCTTTGTTCTTGTATAATTGCATGTGATTGAGATACCTAGGATTGTTAAACCATAGGACTGACTGATGGCATGTAGAGTAACCCCCATGTCTTGACAGCTTATACGTGATTTCAGAGTATTAACGTACTTTGGGATTGCGTAGCTGGCTATGTCTGCCCCGCTCTCCGGTATTCTGGTTCTGGGGCGTGACAGGACACTTCCCTTAAATTTCGAGGACGAAATTATTTTTAAGGTGGGTAGATTTATAACCCCTCTTTTCGAAATTTTGATAATTTATTTTTATTTATTTATTTGAATTAAATGGCGATTTTTAGATTTTTATAAATAATTATTTAGTTAATTATTACGGTAGATAATTTTAGCCATGATGGAGTTTTGGAGTACACAGTGACTAAAAATCGTGGCATGGATAGTGCAATGGCGTGCTTTGACTAATATATTAGCCTTGGTAGGGAAGGCCGAGCCATAGTGATGTCCTAACTAGGAAAACCAGGCCGAGTTGCGACATAACCCTTACCGATGGTTTGTTTAAGTATTATTTATATTATTGAGTTTTAGGGAACCCGGTTGTACCGAATTAGTCCAGATAGGACCCAAGACAAGCCCAAGCCATGTAGTCATGCGGGACGTCCAATGACATACTGGTTGATGTGATTTGGAATGAGTGTGTAGCATTTCCGTTTTAATGATTTAATGAATATTTCTAGGTATTCATAATTAAATATTATAAATATTTTTATTAGTGAGTATTCGATGACGGTTGTATTAAATAGGTCCTTGTACACCTTGGAATTTCTAGACTGTACATAATGGTATATACACACCATTACGATTTATTGAATTTTGTTATTATTATTATTATTATTATTATTATCATATTATTGAGGTTATTATTATAATATTATTGTATTACTATTGGTTATATTATTTGTCAAATAAATATTGTAATATAGCTTTATATTCATAATTATAAATAGGCCCTAATCTAGGAATAGATAATGTTGGGTTTTTATTTAGAATTTTTGGATATTATTATACTAGTATTCATAGGAATGTATAGAGATATATAAATACATATATAGTTATAGATTAAATAGATTAAAAAAAAGAGAAAAAAAAGAAAGTAGCAGCTGTGGACCTAAGTCCACAGCAGTAACCAACCCGAGGAGGAAGCCCACAGGCCACCCCCTCCCCCGAATATTCCCAGTAAACCGCGCGTAACCACCCAACCCGAGCGGAAAGAAAAACCCGCTCCCATCCTTTATATACGCATGAGAGGGATTTCTCGACTTCAACCAAAACCCTAACCTATCCAGCGACTTCCCGAGCATCTGGGCGGCCGCTCGCCGCCGGCGCACCACCACGCGCGGCCGGGAACCGCCGCCCGAACCCTGGCCGCGCGCGCGCACATAAACTGAGCAACGACAGCAGCCCGACCCCCTACTTCGAGGTATGTTTTCTCCACGTTCGTTCAACAAAATTTTGATCCATAAATTTCTATTGATAGCTGGGTTAACCCTTTACAAAGCCCTTCTATTAGTTTTTAAAGAATCGAAGTAGATCGCCAGGAAATTTCCGAAAAACTATGGAGAAAACTGTTCGAACAGAACACTAAAACCCAGTCCAAACGCCCGTATTGGAAGACCGATTCTGGTCAAATTAATGACCAATTTAGAATCCTAATTGAACAATTATTTAGACAACATGTAGGACAACAAAACCCTTTAGATAGATTAATTTTTCGTTCATAGTATTGAGTAATTTGATTGTAAAGTTACAGAAAAACCTGTTTTAAAATATAGAAAATCCCTCGATACGACGTACGTCCCGCCAATTCGGGCGACGTGGTCACGAACCAAAAGTATCAAAAGATGCGTAACGGCTTCGTGGACGTGTGTGCTTTGACGGAATTCAAATTGGTCGCGTGTGCACGACGAATTTGACCCGTATCCGTCGAAAATCACCGTATCAGCCTTTTTTGAAATTTCTCAATTACTTTGTGCATGTTCATCAGATCGAGACAAAACTTACGCCAACAGGTCCGTATCGTTTTTCTGGTCCTGTATGCCAAGTTTGGTCCGATTCTGAGACAGTTGAGCGGATCGTCGTTTTGCGGGCCCCACGATCCGACTCAACGGACGATTTTGTGCACGGGCTGCCAGAATCCAACTTAGGACATACGGTTGGGTTCGTATCATCAAAACGAATTCGTAGACATATAGTTTGACGACTTTAGAGACCATTGACTCTGGCACGCTTTTTGGTGCAAAGTGGGTCCAACGACGGACATCGTTTTGGCTCAAAATTATCGTTTTGCCCCTGTGTCCAGAATTGGACTTAAGGACAGACAATTCTAGCTATTTTGACTATTCTGAGAACGTTGGTAACGTTTATTTCAGCTTGCGAGAACTGTTGTACAAGTTTTGACTATTGTGACACACTGAATGGTTTGGAATATCGGTTTCACCAGCAAAGGACCACAGGCGAGTACAGTTTATTGTTTGTTTTCATTATTGATATTTACTATGCATCAGTGTGTAGTCGATAGATATGTGATTTCAGTTTTATGTTGATTTTGTTCCTTGTTGTGTCGGAAGGGTGAAGTACCAACGATGTGTGATCTGACCTTAGACAGTGTAGACAGTGATTTATTATTGTAAAGTAGACAGTGTAGACAGTGATTTATTATTGTAAAGTAGACAGTATAGACAGTGATTTATTATTGTAAAGTAGACAGTGTAAACAGTGATTTATTATTGCAAAGTAGACAGTATAGACCGTGTTTCTTTATTGCATTATTCAATGTAGACAGTGTAACTTTATGCAATGTAGACAATGTAACTTAGGCAGTGTAGACAGTGTAACTTTAGACAGTGTAGACAGTGTCGTATAATTGTTCCGAGACCGATCACATGTCAAAGGTACTTGTGAGCACCCTGAATTTTGGGTTGATTTTTTTTATTATTTTATTTTATTTTATTTCTGATTGATGGGTTTCAATAAATAATATTTATTCTGTTATTTTTTCCTCAAGTGTGCTTTTCCATGCCTTTGATATTTGGAGTGTCAGGGATGTTCAACTCTGGAAATCTTCTTCACGAGTTTTAGAGTGGACATAATTACCTTCATGACGGTATATGGTGTCCCACTCAAACTTGTTCTCTTGTGCTCTTTTTTCTTCGCAGAACTTCGGGTCGATTAGACCATTTGTTTATTAATTATTTTTCCCACTCTTTTCCTTGATCATTTTTAGCACGTTACCGTGACTTTTAATTTGGGAGCGCAAGACCAGTCAGTTTCTTGAAACCAACTTCTCACGCATGATCTACTCGAGACGCTCGTCACCCATGACCTTCGTGTCCCACTCAGACACGCCATTTTGTGCTCCATTTGCTTTA
This sequence comes from Iris pallida, assembly GCA_029216955.1. Taxonomy (NCBI): domain Eukaryota; kingdom Viridiplantae; phylum Streptophyta; class Magnoliopsida; order Asparagales; family Iridaceae; genus Iris; species Iris pallida. Next base: position 55,518 of record JANAVB010006301.1, read on the forward strand.
CACATTTTCCCGACACGTGACCCAATTTTATTTCACCCCACGGTGTCACAGTTATCTTCCAACTTGATTTGTGGGTACCCTGTCGACCAAAATCTGTCAGCCCCAATTATGAACATAGCCCACTTTGAGCCTACTATCCGCATGACACTTGTGTCCCATTTATTGGAATCTCCATGTGCTACTTATTTACCCATGATCATCAACACCTATTTTTAATTTATTTATTTTGCAATGTCTGATTTTGACCCAATTCGGCTCCACCGAGTCCAGCCCAGCTTCGTGCTACCCTACATCATAACACCCTCAGCCTCATTATCCTTGAAAAATATCAAGTACCCTATTTTACCAATTTCTAATATTTAATGGAAATTCCAATATTGATTTTAATCCCTAGGAATGATATTCCCTACGTAATCCTAGCCACTTGATCCTCTTAATAAATCCTAGACATTCAATTCCTACATGACAATTTTTTCCCACCCTCTCATTCATGGCCCCCTAAAATTGAGGGTTCATTTTCTCTCTCTTCCTCTCATTATTATTCAACTCATCTCTCTCTCTCCATTCTTAAAATTTTTTTCACCAACAGCAGCTCCCTCATTCCCCAAGCACCACTACACCGAGTACCCTCCTCCTGGCCCAGCCTCGCCATCGGCCACCGGCCTCCGCCGCCGTCGGCCTCCCCACAGCGACATCTTCTTCTCCTCCTTCTTCTCCTCCTCTTCTTTAGATCACCATCACCACCACTACGCCATGGCCACCACCACCATCAACATCTCAACCACCACCGTGCACCACCCCGTCTGTCGTGCTGTGCAGCCCCCGTAGTCGTCGGCCTGGCCGAGCACAGCCGTGCCGTCGCAGCAGCACCGCGCCACCAGCGTGCACAGCCGCGCAAATCCGCGCGGTGCAGGCGCCAACGCCGGCGCCACCGCCGTCGTGGTCAGCATGGCCGACCTCCACATGGCCGAGCGTACCCTAGGTTGTCCTTCCCTGACGGCCACCGTCCTCCGGGATGCGCCGTCGAGACGATTCGTGCGTTTCGCACGAAGTTCCGTCGTGACGCGCGCGGGATCGATCCAGATTGTGCGTTCCGTCGCAGCGACTTCGCGCACATTTTCCCGGGAATTCGACCGTTGGATCGGTGATTTCTTCACTCTGTCACAATCTCGGTATATCCACCTTCACTCATGTCAATTTTTGTCCGTTGATTTTATCGTTTGATACATAAAACCGGCCACCAAGTTGACCGTTTAAATTGTATTAATTTTGGACAGTTTCGCGGGGTCAACTTCGTCAGCTTGTACCTCCTCCACCGTAGCTCCGTTTGGCATACTACCAGTTCCTGTACGAAGCTGGTATAACCCTCTTACTACCCCTCCAGTTTTGTTTCATTGTGAGCTTGTTTGATTGGTTGAATTCGACGCCAAAGTTGGCCGTCCGAATTCGTAATTTCCAACTTGTAAAATTCTATTTTTGAACACGGGACTCCAGATTTTATTTCTGACACCACCATTAGACTCGTGGCATCGTTGTGGCATGTTTTCATATAAATTTGTTAGATTTGGAGAACGTGGGCCTTGGCACGTTTTTCGGTGCAAAGTAGGTCCCACATTCTGGATCAACGAGACTTTTGACGTCGGCTCATCGGAATCCAATTCTGGAGATACCGTTGAGTTCGTATCTTCATTCTGAACTCGTTGACATATAATTTGCTAGGTTTGGTGGACATTGGATCTGGCACGCATTTCGGTGCAAGTCGGATACCAATATCCGGGTCAACGGGTCATTTTGAGATCGGCCCATCGGAATCCAATTCCGGATATACCATTGAGTTCGTATCGTCATTCTGGACTCGTTGACATATGGTTTGCTGAGTTTTGAGAATATTGACTCCGGCACGCATTTCCGTGTAAACCAAAATTCCAAGTTCTAGTCAACGGACCAAATTGAGATCGGGTCAACGGAATCCATTCTGGAGATACCGTTGGGTTCGTATCATCATTCTGGTTTCGTGAACATATAATTTGTTGTATTTTATAGACTTTTTTTTGCACATTTTTCGGTGCAAAATGGCTCCGACACGGACACCGTTGTAACCCGAAATTACCTTTTTGCCCTTGTGTCCAAATTGGACCGATGGATAGGCTATCCTAGCTAATTTGACTATTCTGGACACGTTGGCGATGTTTATTTTATCGTCCGACAATGTTTGTTGATAATTTCTCTGAGTTTAACCTTTTTATAATTAATTAATAATTAATTCTTATAATGTTCGTATTTCGGGATTAGTACAACGAAACTGAGATCAGTCAATTCCAGTGATCTCACATCGCTGAAATTGACAAGATGAACACGTGGATCACTATAATAAGATTATCAACCTTACCATTGATCTTCTTATCTCGATCTGCGTGTCGTAAGTTTCGACGTACGAATAACGAAGTACACTTTATATCTTTAATGATTAGACTAGATTTACCCTATTTGACCAGAGTTGACCAGTTGACCCAAGTCAACTGTAAGTCAACACTTGACCTAGTTTGACTAAATTATTGACCGGAGTTGACCTAGAGTTATTTTGACTTAGAAGAACCTAGGATAATATAGATTGCTTGTAGAGTTTCATTTATTACAACTTGAACACCTTGTAACCTGTGTTGCTTTAAATAGGACTCTGTGGCTTCAGTTGGACCTCCTATACTTATCAGCTGTTCAGGTTATCAGGCGAGTACATTCTCTGATCATTTCATATCCTGCTTAGAATTATATTCCTGCTTTAAATTACTTTACTTGATACTGTCACGTTGGTCACACGGATTGGTACTATATGGATTTTCATGAGATATTATCCCCTCGGGAGCATCGGATACTGCGTGTTTTGTGCGTTTCACGAATCATCACGTATCTCTATGCTTCCTCTGATTCACGAATCGCTTGTGACACATATACTCTCATGTTCACAGAGCCATCATGAATCACCTTCACGTATCACTCATTTTATGAGCCATGTGAAGTTTCACGAATCTTAACATAACTTGAACAGATCTTTGTGTATCGGTTGGGGATGGGTGAGTAGAAATAGACATGTGAATATTATCCAAGTAGCTGTAGTCATGAATCACTCTCTTAGCTGTAGTCATGAATCTCCTATGCCATTCACATGTTTATATTTTACTCTGACTCACTAGTCACTATTAGCTCTCTACTTATAGTAGATATTTCTATTACAGTTCTCTCTCTCTGTTTACATACTGTATTTCTTCAGTTTATGTATCTTACTTTACTGCATGATTATATTTTCTAACCTGCTATGATCTGTTGAGATGTACTGTGCTCACCAGTCCTGACTGGACCTGTTGATAAATTTTACAGATAGCCTGGAGGTTGCCTGCTAGCCTAGAGGAGACAGTAGAGGTTGCATAGATAGCTAGGATTTTCTTATAGTTTATTTTCTGTCGTCTTGAGTTGTATTTATGGATTACTGTATTTGAGTTTGAGATGTATTCTGAGTTTGTATCTTAGACACTTAGACTTCTATCTGTTGTACCTCTTTTGGATTTCATGTTTTATCTATCTTCCATTATGCTCTACCTTAGATGTGATTGAGTTTACATTCTGCTATGTCACCCCCATTCGGGGAGTATAAACTGCTTAGCCTTATACTGTTAGATGCATGAGACCTAGGACAGCGCTCTACCGCCGACACTGCGGCGTAGGCTGGGCGTTGTTACGTTCTTGTGCCCTTACTCTAGGTGCGGGTCGTAACACGTTTTTAGTGGTGGCCCATGCAGGTCTAGTTTATGTAGTGGTATTCGAACTAGAGTACCACTACAGCCTGCAGTAGGAATATGATATATTTTTGAAGGTACTCAATCATAGTTAGGAATCCTTGAGAGATTCTTGGGACGACCCTTGAGAATCTTATTTTAACTTCGATTTGAAAACTCTTCTTTCCTTGATTTGATTATTTTTACTTTTGTTGTTGAATTTGATTTTGATGGATTGTGGTTGAAATTGAGTTTGTATTTATTAAATTTGATGATGATTGTTGATTTTTGAATCTTAATGTTAGTTGTTGCATCCGAGTTTGTATTTATAGGATTTGATGGATTTTGTTTATTTTTGAATCTTGATGTTCGTTGATAAATTTGATTTTTGGGTATCAATTATTAATTTAAATTAAACTTTGTCAAGATAAAATTATATGGGCTAGGTCATCTAAGTTATGGAATCTAGTCTTTCAGTCATATTAGCCAGCATGGTGAGGACATATAGTTGACTTGGATATATTTCTCGGGTGTGGGAATTTAAGATTTTTGCAGCCATGCTAGCGGCATCGCGAAAATGTTAAATACCATGATTCTAGAGGTATGTGCCTAAGTCAAGGACTCTGTGATTATCGTAGCCTTGCTTACTAGTATGACGAGGATTTAGAGTACCATGATTTTGGATAGACGTATATGATTATCAGATTGTACTTTAAATATTTTGAACATGTTTTCTCTACTTTGTTTCAGTCATTCAAAAAAAAAAAGAATTATTTGTTTGTTTTGTTCAGTTTCTTATTATTTAACTTAGGAGTAGGTTTAGATGTTTTATATATAAACCTTTGTGTAACTTCTTGCTATAGTTCTTCATAATACAAGGAATCAATGATTTTGTTAGACCTTATCTTGGATTTGATATTTTAGCTCTAGGTTTCAAAATGGTTCATTCTTTAAACAAATAAGCAAACAGATTTTATTGTTATTTCTTTCTTGCTATTTTTCTTGTATTAAATAACATAATAATAAAACTGTCTTGATTACGTCAATCACTTGCTTTGTAATCTTGGTAGGAATCTAAATGTTGGTCTTAACGTAGAATTAAATTTTTATATTGGGACATGAGAATATATATATATATATATATATATATATATATATGAATGTATATAGTGGACACCTTGCCTGACACGTATGCATGCTACACTGATTTTCCACCTAGCTAAATACATATAATATGTCATTAATGTTTAAATTTTCAAAACCCCAATATTTCTGGTTCTCTGCTTTTTCCAGTTTAAATTCGTAATTCAAATATAATTTCACGAATAGTTTGTTTATATCACTGCACATGTATATTATATACAGGGTTAAATTTTTTTTTAAAGAACTTGGCTAAGTTGTGTTAAATTTGTCAAATCTAAGACTGTGTCCATATATACCCATACACACACAAACCACATAACCTTACGTAATGCTAGTTTCCCTCTCTAACGCTCTCTCTCTATATATATTGTGATTGAATTTCAATGCAAGTGATCTTCAATTCCTAAATTTTTGAATTTGATTTTTTCTGTACCCTTTATAGAATTGGTAGTTGCCTTTATTTTATTTTGATAAGTACCAGTTTTTATATAGGATGGTAGACTGCCTTACAGTTTTGATGGTTTGTTGTTTCTGTAACTTCTCTAGTTTAGCACCCTAGATTGCTTGTGTGTTTTGATACCCTATGACCGTTTTGGTATTAGCACGACTAGTATACCTAGATGAGACTTTCACTACCACCGTATGTCATGACCCTGTATGTCGTCCTTTGATCACATGATTTGTTTTAATCTGGGACTTTGATTGTGGGGGTTTGACCTAGAGGGAGTGGACAATTTAATTTCGAGGACGAATTTTTATAAGGTGGGTAGGATGTGAGCACCCTGAATCTTTGGTTGATTTTTTTTTATTATTTTATTTTTTTTTATTTTTGATTGATGGGTTTCAATAAATAATATTTATTCTGTTATTTTTCCTCAAGTGTGCTTTTCCATGCCTTTGATATTTGGAGTGTCAGGGATGTTCAACTCTGGAAATCTTCTTCACGAGTTTTGGAGTGGACAGATTACCTTCATGATGGTATATGGTGTCCCACTCAAACTTGTTCCTTGTGCTCTTTTTGCTTCGCAGAACTTCGAGTCAATTAGACCATTTGATTATTAATTATTTTTCCCACTCTTTCCTTGATCATTTTTAGCACGTTACCGTGACTTTTAATTTGGGAGCGCAAGACCAGTCAGTTTCTTGAAACCAACTTCTCATGCATGATCTACTCGAGACGCTCGTCATCCATGACCTTCGTGTCCCACTCAGATACGCTATTTTTTGCTCCATTTGCTTCACACAATTTTCCCGACACGTGACCCGATTTTATTTCGCCCCACGGTGTCACAGTTATCTTCCAACTTGATTTGTGGGTACCCTGTCGACCAAAACCTGTCAGCCCCAATTATGGACATGGCCCACTTTGAGCCTACTATCCGCATGACACTTGTGTCCCATTTATTGGAATCTCCATGTGCTACTTATTTACCCATGATCATCAACACCTATTTTTAATTCATTTATTTTGCAATGTCTGATTTTGACCCAATCCGGCTCCACCGAGTCCAGCCCAGCTTCGTGCTACCCTACATCATGACACCCTCAGCCTCATTATCCTTGAAAAATATCAAGTACCCTATTTTACCTATTTCTAATATTTAATAGAAATTCTAATATTGATTTTAATCCTTAGGAATGATATTCCCTACGTATTAATCCTAGCCACTTGATCCTCTTAATAAATCCTAGACATTCAATTCCTACATGATAATTTTTTCCCACCCCTCATTCATGGCCGGCCCTAAAATTGAGGGTTCACTTTTTCTCTGTTCCTCTCTATTATTATCAACTCATCTCTCTATCTCCCTTCTTAAAAAATTTTTCACCAACAGCAGCTCCCTCATTCCCCGAGCACCACTACATCGAGTACCCTCCTCCTGGCCCAGCCTCGTCACCGGCCACCGGCCTCCGCCACCATCGGCCTCCCCCACAGCGACATCTTCTTCTTCTCCTTCTTTCTCCTCCTCTTCTTTAGATCACCATCACCACCACTACGCCATGGCCACCACCACCATCAACATCTCGACCACCACCATGCACCACCCCGTCCGTCGTACTGTGCAGCCCCCGCCGTCGCCGGCCTGGCCGAGCACGGCCGTGCCGTCGTAGCAGCACCGCGCCACCAGCGTGCACAGCCGCGCAAATTCGCGCGCGTGCAGGTGCCACCGCCGGCGCCACCGCCGCCGTGGTCGGCGTGGCCGACCTCCACATGGCCGGGCGCACCCTTGGCTGTCCTCCCTGACGGCCACCATCCTCCGGGACGCGCCGTCGAGACGATTCGTGCGTTTCGCACGAAGTTCCGTCGTGACGCGCGCGGGATCGATCCAGATTTTGCGTTCCGTCGCAACGACTTCGCGTCTATTTTTCGGGAATCCGACCATTGGATCGGCGATTTCTTCGCTCCGTCACAATCTCGGTATATCCACCTTCATTCATGTCAATTTTCGTCCGTTGATTTTATCGTTTGATACATTAAAACCGGCCACCAAGTTGACCGTTTAAATTATATTAATTTGGACAGTTTCGCGGGATCAACTTTGTCAGCTTGTACCTCCTCCACCGCAGCTCCGTTTGGGTGCTACCAGTTCCTGTGCGAAGCTGGAATAACCCTCTTACTACCCCTCCAGTTTCGTTTCATTGTGAGCTTGTTTGATTGGTTGAGTTCGACGCCAAAGTTGGCCGTCCGAATTCGTAATTTTCAACTTGTAAAATTCTATTTTTGAACACGGGGATCCAGATTTCATTTCTGACACCACCATTAGACTCGTGGCGTCGTTCTGGCATGTTTTCATATAAAATTTGTTAGATTTGGAGAACGTGGGTCCTGGCACTTTTTCGGTGCAAAGTGGGTCCAACATTCTGGGTCAACGGAACTTTTTGACGTCGGCTCATCGGAATCCAATTCCGGAGATACCGTTGAGTTCGTATCGTCATTCTAGACTCGTTGACATATAATTTGCTAGGTTTTGGTGGACATTGGATCTGGCACGTATTTCGGTGCAAGTCGGATACCAATATCCGGGTCAACGGGTCATTTTGAGATCGGCTCATCGGAATCCAATTCCGGATATACCGTTGAGTTTGTATCGTCATTCTGGACTCGTTGACATGTGGTTTGCTGAGTTTTGAGAATATTGACTCCGGCACGCATTCTCGTGCAAACCGGAATTCCAAGTTCTGGTCAACGGACCAAATTGAGATCGGGTCAACGGAATCCAATTCTGGAGATACCGTTGGGTTCGTATCATTATTCTGGTTTCGTGGACATATAATTTGTTGTATTTTATAGACTTGTTTTCTTGCACGTTTTTCGGTACAAAACGGCTCCGACACGGACACCGTTTTGACCCGAAATTACCTTTTTACCCTTGTGTCCAAATTGGACCGATGGATAGGCTATCCTAGCTAATTTGACCATTCTGGACACGTTGGCGATGTTTATTTCATCGTCCGACAATGTTTGTTGATAATTTTTCTGAGTTTAACCTTTTTATAATTAATTAATAATTAATTCTTATAATGTTCGTATTTCGGAATTAGTACAACGAAACTGAGATCAGTCAATTCCAGTGATCTCACACCGCTGAAATTGACAAGATGAACGTGGATCACTATAATAAGATTATCAACCTTACCATTGATCTTCTTATCTCGATCTGCGTGTCGTAAGTTTCGACGTACGAATAACGAAGTACACTTTATATCTTTAATAATTAGACTAGATTTACCCTGTTTGACCAGAGTTGACCAGTTGACCTAAAGTCAACTGTAAGTCAACACTTGACCTACTTGACTAAATTATTGACCGGAGTTGACCTAGAGTTATTTTGACTTAGAAGAACCTAGGATAATATAGATTGCTTGTAGAGTTTCATTTATTACAACTTGAACACCTTGTAACCTGTGTTGCTTTAAATAGGACTCTGTGGCTTCAGTTGGACCCCCTATACTTATCAGCTGTTCAGGTTATCAGGCGAGTACATTCTCTGATCATTCATATCCTGCTTAGAATTATATTCCTGCTTTAAATTACTTTACTTGATACTGTCACGTTGGTCACACGGATTGGTACTATATGGATCTTTCCATGAGATGTTATCCCCCTCGGGAGCATCGGATACTGCGTGTTTTGTGCGTTTCACGAATCATCACGTATCTCTATGCTTCCTCTGATTCACGAATCGCTTGTGACACATGTACTCTCATGTTCACAGAGCCATCATGAATCACCTTCACGTATCACTCATTTTATGAGCCATGTGAAGTTTCATGAATCTTAACATAACTTGAACAGATATTTGTGTATCGGTTGGGGATGGAGGTGTAGAAATAGACATGTGAATATTATCCAAGTAGCTGTAGTCATGAATCACTCTCTTAGCTGTAGTCATGAATCTCCTATGCCATTCACATGTTTATATTTTACTCTGACTCACTAGTCACTATTAGCTCTCTACTTATAGTAGATATTTCTATTACAGTTCTCTCTCTCTGTTTACATACTGTATTTTTTCAGTTCATGTATCTTACTTTACTGCATGATTATATTTTCTAACCTGCTATGATCTGTTGAGATGTACTGTGCTCGCTCCAGTCCTGACTGGACCTGTTGATAAATTTTACAGATAGCCTGGAGGTTGCCTGCTAGCCTAGAGGAGACAGTAGAGGTTGCATAGATAGCTAGGATTTTCTTATAGTTTATTTTTTGTCGTCTTGATTTGTATTTATGGATTACTGTATTTGAGTTTGAGATGTATTCTGAGTTTGTATCTTAGACACTTAGACTTCTATCTGTTGTACCTCTTTTGGATTTTATGTTTTATCTATCTTCCATTATGCTCTACCTTAGATGTGATTGAGTTTACATTCTGCTATGTCACCCCCATTCGGAGAGTATAAACTGCTTAGCCTTATACTGTTAGATGCATGAGACCTAGGACAGCGTTCTACCGTCGACACTGCGGCGTAGGCTGGGCGTTGTTACGTTCTCGTGCCCTTACTCTCGGGTGCGGGTCGTGACAGTACTTCCGTCAGTCGGTGAGTGTTGTCTTTGTATTTATTTATTATTTTCCTTATTTAGTTTTATTTATCTTTTGTTTTATTTTATGAATCATATGTCTAAAGACTAATCTCTGTAGTATAGTCATTTTCATAAATTGAAACTGCATTCAGTGAATTGTGCTCGTTCCATTCCTGACTGGAAACCAATATTTTTCAGGTTAGCCGTGGATTCACTTAGCATGGGAGATACGGGGGTACTTGCAGACAAAAGCCTAGAAATTAGCTAGATAGCGGAGTTGTAGTCATTCCAATATTTGTACAAGTTTATATTTTTTGCAAATGTAAAACTTGTGATCATTGTAAATTAAATTAATTTTGTGAATGAGTATTATTTGTGATTTTGATCTTCATGGCCGTGACATCGTTCTACTGTCGACACTGCGGCATAGGCTGGCTTGGACACGTCTCGTATCCGTTTTAAAAAAAAAAGGGGTACGGGTCGTGACATCTAGTCTTGATAAATTGATCAATTTTTTTTTGCTCTGTTAGATATAACCTTATATCATAAGCAAATCATATTTTGCCGTAAAAAAATTAGTTTATAATTTCTGATTCTGTTATTCATATACGAATCTCGAGGTAGATTTGATTCAAAGTTTTCCCTCAGCTAATTGAAATACATGTTCTTACTTTCCTTGCCTTCAGTTATTTCCTCCTCGATCAATCTTTATTTTAAGGATTGAGACTTATAGGTAGATGTTTACGCTTTCTATCATAGTCAATTAGTTTGAATCCCTAGCAGCTCCTTGAAGTTCTTAGGAATATAGTTGGAGTAATTTTAACGACCGCGATGGCTAGACAGCAGCGCACTGTCACCAATTGCTTGAGAATGGAGAGTGTGGGGTCACTGCAGCCAGCAGTGCACTGGCGAGGCACGACCCATAGAGTCAAAATTATTTCCAGGAATCGTAGGTTATGGAACATTGTTAAAACTATATCTTCGTTGACCTCTTTAGACCTTGTGTCAATATAAGGTTGAGTATCTGATAGCATATCACATCTGAATCGCGGAACCGGGGGTTTACCACAGCCAGAGTATACGGGCGAGGTATAGCTCTCGGCAAAATGACTTCAGACGTGATACAAGTTTAAGATACTATAGAGGATAGGAAAAATGCCCTGTGTGTCCCATAAGATCCAAAGTCAATACTAGTGAAAGTTCTGTAAGTTGGGTAGCATGTCTCCCAACCTAGCATTCCGTGGCCCTCGTGATCTATTAACAAGGTAATTGACTGACACTAATAGGTTTACCTAGAATATAGAATTCAGACGTCCATAAACCATTAGTCGACCAAGGCCTTATGGATAAGAAGATAGTAGGGTGACTGTATAAGCAAGAATACCAGTTAAGGTTTCGATTCTCTCAAAACTCGAACTACATGTGCCTCCTTTCAAAAACCTCACATACTTGTATTTTGACTATCTTGACCAATACTGCTATTACAGCCTAGTTTTGCAAGCTCACTCTTTGTCACGACCCGCTCCCGAATAATCGGACACGAGTCGGACACGCCCAGCCTTCGTTGTTAGACACGACGAAGTAAGCTGTACCAATCTAGGAAAATCTAACCAGATAATCATGAACAAGTATGAAATCACAGCATCTATAAATGTGTCCAAAACCCAGAGTAAAGTACAAGTCTCAAAATTTTATTACATTCCAGCAGAATAAAAGATAGAGTCTACTAGTCTCAAATACAAGGTAAAATGTAAAGTGCTAATGGTAAAGCTCTAGGCTTCTGCAGCCTCTAAGTCAAGAGCAACCCCAGCTAGCTCTCCTGCATCAACTGGCTCTCGGCCATAGTAAGTGTCGCACAGGGCCTCCAACTCACCTACAACATATCCTATTCAGGAGCGGAGCAAGTACAGTTCTAGGTAATGAACAAGACATCACGATATGAAAGTGTAACACCCCAGTCCCAAAATACGTAGGACTAGGAATGTAGACATGCCAGCTGTATTCATACGAAGTATATGGGCCTCGTATAAATACTAAGCTGTAAAATATAGAGAACCAAGACATGCTAAATCTCATCCACAAATATATAATAAAATAAAGATAGAATCAACTTGAACAGTTATGGTACAATCGTTGGGTGGAGACAAAGTCCACTACCAACTAACTCAATGATATAATGTACAAGAAAGCGAACGACAAAATGATAAAACGAACCAAGAGCAATCATCTTCGAGAAATGGAGAAGATCATGGCCTTGGCTAGAACACCTGCAGAAAACATGAACACACACCTGGGGAAAAATTAGGTCCTCAGAGGGACGTAACAAGACACATAATATCATGCCATAAAATGAATAGTAAGAGCTCAATAGAAAATACACATGCGTAAAGGTTCCTAACCATTCTATGTGATATACACTTTGAGAAGACAACGTTCTACGCAGGAGCTTAAGTGTTCAGCATAGATGGAGAGAGAGTGGTAGTAGGTAGCGCTCATAAGAGACACTATCGACCATGGACAGAAAGTAGCTCTCATACGAGAACTATCGGCCCCGGGACAGTAAGTAGCGCTCATACGAGACACTATCGGCCCAAATCTATGTGTGTACTGAACACGTAGCTCCTACGCTAATAACTGTCTCCCCCTGCCACGACCCGCACCCGCTGTAAGGGCACGTATGCGTAACAACGCCCAGCCCACAGCGTAAAAATGGCGTGGAACGCTGTAGGTTTACTACTCTAACAACAGTTTATATATATCAAAACCTGTCGAGAATATGGTCAACTCCGAACGGAGGACAAGCAATGATAATATATATGAGTGCTCAATCACAACTCTAAGATGATAAAGTAAAGACTGAAAGATAAAGACAACATGACAATAAAATATAACCTGTCAAGTCCAAACACAAAGAATATAAAGTCCAAGTCAAAGTCTCTAATACAAGCCAAAATATAACAGTCTCAAGAGTAACTGGAGACAAGGTCCAGTACAAAAATCTACTCTATCTACAGGATAGGCGGTATCTCACCCTGCGGTACTGCACCCTGCAGGTCTAGGATATCTGTCTCTAAACCTACTACATCCGGTGGGCCGTAGTAAGTGCAATAATAGTCCTCCTCTGTATCTGTAATATTTTCAACATATCCGGTCAGGATGGAACGAGTACATATCTCATAACAGATCTCAAGATAGAATAAAAGCTATAAGACTGTAAATAGAGCATATACAATGAAATCATGGAGTGTACATATATGTATCATGGCATGGTAAGCTGTAGAGATAGAGCTAGAACAGGAAAGTAGAACTGAATGATGGTATGTACACAAATCAAGGTAAGTCCTATATCCAATGTGTGTGAGTAGTAGTTTCAGCTTGTGACCGGCTTGGAAACCTGTAAGATCTGGCCTGGCTAGTCATAAGTACGGTATATGACTAACACTGTTCAAGAATGCAAGATGGATTTGATCACAGGCATACGCTACTACTCTCCCTACCCCCAACTGGTAGAATGGATCCAAACAGGACACGTCACTGCACGGGATTCTAATAAGAAGGGAGCAAGTCTTCTCTAGAATCAGTGACCACATATTGTGCAAGAGCTACAAGGGAGCTTGCACAATACATCCCAACCTAAGAAGGAGAAACATCTCTCGTCGAGATCCAGGAATACCAATCCGTGAGAACCATGTGTCAGGAATAAGCATATCTACACTAAGTACATGAATCATAACAGTTATCATAAATTGGAAAAAAGTTATCAGAGAATGTACTCGCCAGTGATATGATAAAATATGTCAACTGGATCCAATACAGCGTCTCGAGAACCTATAGAGAACAAGACGTATCAATACTATGTTTAGGAAGTAAAGTCAAATCAATTTAAATCCTATTAAGTCATTCTAGGTCGAGACACGTCTAGTTAGGTCAACCTCGGTCATAGGAGAACATTGGAAGTCAACCCCTATCCGAGTCCATCTTGAACTCCGAAACCCATATCTTGGCCGTAGGCCAATATCTTAGTTTACCCTTTTCCTAAATTCGACTCACTCACAAACCCTCTCTATTTCGATTTCCTACATTCCCTTCTCCTTCTCCTTCTCTTATTTCCTTCCCTTCTCCTTATTCTTATTCTCCGTCTTATTCTTCTTCTTACTCTCCTTCTCCTTATTCTCCGTCTTCTTCTCCTTATTCTCCGTCTTTCCTTATTCTCCGTCTTATTTTTCTTCATTCTTCTTCTCTTTCTCTTATTCTTCGTCTTATTCTCCGTCTCCTTCTCCTTATTCTCCGTCTCCTTTCCTTATTCTCCGTCTTATTCTTCTTCTCTTTCTCTTATTCTCCGTCTCCTTCTCCTTATTCTCCGTCTTATTCTTCTTCTTATTCTTCTTCTCTTTCTCTTATTATCCGTCTTATTCTCTGTCTCCATCTTCTTATTCTCCGTCTTATTTTCCGTCTCCTTCTCCTTATTCTCTGTCTTATTCTTCTTTTATTCTTTTCTCTTTCTCTTATTTTTCGTCTTATTCTCCGTCTCCTACTCCTTATCTCCGTCTTATTCTTCGTCTCCTTACCTTATTCTTCGTATTCTCTGTCTCCTTCTCCTTATTCTCCGTCTTATTCTGCTGCTACTACTGCTATTCCTGCTAACTGCTGCTGCTGCCAGTGCTATGGCTAATGCTGCTATGGCTAATGCTGCTGCTGCTGCTACTTCTTATCTTCATTCTCTCCCTATATATATATATATATATCTACCTATAATTTATCTAAACATCTAGCTATCTATCTATATATATATATATATATATATATATATATAGACTCTCAAACACACAGCACATATCATATATAATATATATATTAATATATATATATATATATAGACACTCACACACACACCTATATATAAATACATACACACACACATGTAAATATATGTAGACACACACACACTAAAACACACCTCTCTCCTGACACCACCACCACCACTCTCCTCTACGCACACACAATTCATATATATATATATATATATATATATATATATATATATATATTATATATATATATATATTCCTCTCTAAAAAGGAAAACTCCTAATAAATCCTTAAACTAGGTTTTTAGGAAAACCTATAAAAGCTATGGTCATAATGTAGGAATGGTCTCCTCTACATTTATTATGAAGGAATAAATAATAAAGAGGGAATTAATGGGGGTTAATGAGCATATCTAGAATTGGTTTCCTTGAGGAATAAGAAGCTTCAAAAGAAAAGAGTGAAATGAAGAGAGAGAGACTACTTTGAGATGAAGCAAGGGGAGGGGTAGGTGGCCTATACATGTCCGGCCATGGGGGGTTTAATGGGTTTGGGTGGAGACCCATTAGGCCTCCACACCCAATAGACTTAGTTTGGTTCGGTTTGTTTCGGTTCAACTCCAAATTGACTAATTTAGTCTCTAAATGACTAGTTAAGCCATAGGGGTATGGTTTATTGGTTTCTAGCCTAGTTAAGATGGCATGTGGGCCAAGCCCAGCTAGTATGTGGGTCCCACTATGGTCCAGACTACCCGGGTCTTCAACTTAAGTCCAATTTGGATAAAATTCAAACTAAATCAAACAAATTCCTAAAAATCATGTAAAATCAAATAAAATTCCCAAAAATTATAAAACTTAGAAAATGATGAAAATACCCCTAATTCAAAAACTGGGGGTGACAAATCTACCCTCCTTAAAAATTTCGTTCTCGAAATTGAATGAAAACTAACACAGTAACATGAATAGAACAAGGAAGGAAAAAAAAGAATTTTACCTCAAGGCTCGAAGAGATATGGGAATCACTCCTGCATGTCCTCTCTCTCCCAGGTAGACTCACCTGGAGAGTGGTGTCTCCATGCAGCGCGAACCAAGGAAATGACCTGGTTCCGGAGCACCTTCTCTCTTCGGTCCAAGATCTCAACCGACTTCTCTGGATAGCTGAGTGTCGGTCCCACTTCGATCTCAGAGTGGTCCAAGACGTGACTGGGATCTTCCATGTACCGTCTCAGCTGTGATACGTGGAACACGTTGTGCACTCCCTCTAGCGCAGGCGGTAACTCCAGTCGGTAAGCCACTGCACCGACCCTGCCCAAGATACGAAAAGGTCCGATGTATCGTGGACTAAGCTTCCCGCCGCCACCAAAACGAATCGTGCCACGTGTCGGAGAAATTCGCAGGAACACAAGATCACCAACCTAGAACAAAACACCAGGCTTAAAGCTTGATCTAAAACAATCACAATCAGACTCAAATACTAGAAAAATTTAAACTATACCTCAAACTCCAATGGCCTCCGGTGGCTATCGGCCCAATGCCGCTGCCTATTCTGTGCCACCCGAAGTCTATCTCTGATAACCTTGACCTTCTCCGCAGCATCCACTACCATCTCAGGGCCAAGCAAAACCCTCTCGCCGACATCATCCCAAGACAAGGGAGTACGGCACCTCCGTCCGTATAGAGCCTCGAAAGGTGACATCTCTATACTGGCTTGGCAGCTGTTGTTGTAAACAAACTCTACCAAGTGAAGGTGGTCCTCCCAAGTGTCACGTCTCGATCCGGGAAATCGCTCGTCCTCGCTAGATTTTATCCGAATCATCGTCCTCGCTGGGGCGTGATGCCGCACGAGCCTAGAATTGCGCTCGTACAAGGCAAGATAACAGTTCACATAGTGATTATCTCAATTCGTAACATAAGCAGAGGAAACAAAGTATAACACAAGAATCTCTTTTATTCATAATGAACTGAAGATTACAAAGGCTCTGAATAGCCCAACATATATGCCAATTGGCTACAATGCTCATGATCTCTCTAGCTCACAAATGATTACATTGTTCCATACATTATGCCTCTTTATAGCCACCAAGTAGTCTTCGGCCGAACATCTCTATGTCGTAAGTCCGAACGCCTATGCGGTAGCTCCTCTTGAACGCCAAGGACTCCATGCCTCGGCACGTTCAAGCCAAGCCCCGCCCCGAGCTGATCATAACCTGAGCCTGCACATAAACTAGTGGGGGATTAGTGCTTTCGTCCTCGCTTCGCACTGATCAAAATCCGCTCGCACCCAAACTAAACACTAAATATCTTTAGTGAAACATGCATCATTATTAGCGATCTTTCTATTTAGCCTTAGGATCAGTTTCATGGCAATACTTGAATATAGCACTTTATCATAAATGTGACTAATACCGTGTTCCTGCAGCAGATACAGTTAGCCATAATATGAACATAACACAGTGATTCGTGCTCATCTCGTTGCTCTTTGCCTAGCCTGCCATGGTTAGAACTTAACATAAGCAACCATACGATTCGTGCAACCAACCAATCATAATCGTAAACATATGCATAAGGGTAGCAGGCCCTGTGCCTGCACCCAACTCTCATCTCAGCCCACTGGCCCTATCTATATGAAGGTCACGGTATTTCGCACCGTAATGGACTTGGCATCTCTTATGTGTAAGCCTACGATCACTTCGATACGGGTTGCTAGCCCAGTATCCGAAGGATCCCAAACTTACGGATATCATGCTTATCACAGCACTGGACGGTCGCAATCCATCCGAATGATGTGCACCATAAATACCACACATAATTCCCTCCTAGGCCGAACGGTCCCGGTGCCCCGGTCGTAACCGTCCGAGGGAAGCCGTACCCGTACACGGGCCATCCGAGTCCATTTGTCACCCTCATTTCCCGTATTTCGTATTTGTACTCATAATTTAATTTTGGTACGTATTTTATTTTCTCGACTTGCGGATTTTGGTTTCTCGTAAATGGGTTTGGACCATGGCTTGGTTTTATTTTTGGAAAAGAATTGGTTTGGTTTGGTTTATTATAATGGAACACCTTAACCTACACTCTTCCCTCAACACATCACAACCACCCTCATTAAAACCCACCAACTTTTTCTCTCTCCTCCATAACCCCATTAATTTCTTACAACTTCTTCTTCTTCCTTCTTCCACACAACTCCCCAACCCATAGGCAAGTGCACCTTGCCATCAAATAAGCACCACTTTTATTTGACCATTAACTAGATTAGGCCATGGAGAACAACTTTAGAACTTGACATTTTATGATTTGGAGCTTTCTTCCTTCTAGATCTAGGTTTTAACCATTTTCAAAAATCCTTGGTTTTGATCTATTAAACTTCGATTTTTGCATGTTTTGATGCTTCCACGTGGAAAAGAATTCGATTTTACTCAAGTTAGAACTTTGAAAATCTAGATTTGGTTTTGATTTGGCTAAGTTATGAAGATTTGAAGTTTTGGTGTTCTTGAGGAGTTCATCTCAGCCTTGGTGAAGGCTCTCGGCCAGTGCTCTTTAGCACTTGACCGTTTGTGCACCCTGGCCTGTGCTCTTTAGCGCATGGCCGATTGCGCATAGGCTCAGCCAGTGCTTTGCGCTGCGCTGCGCTGGATTGCGCTGGCTCAAGCTAGCCATGCGCAAGCCAGCCATGCGCAATCCACCCCTGCGTACTCGACCATTGCGCAATCCACCATTGCGCAATCCACTATTGCGCAATCCACCCTTGCGCAATCCACCTTACGCAATCCAATTGATGCGCAAGGCATCTCCTGTGCTCCTTTAACCCTGTGTCCCCTGACCCCCTTGTGCAACCTACTTGTCTATGATGAATTGGTTTATTATTGATCTTGGTTCTTCTATAGTCCTATATATATTGGTATTTATTTAGATATTTAACGCCCATTTTATATCCTTACGCCTTTTGTCATGAACTTGATTTTACTTAATATACTTGGAATGACTATTGTACATGGCCTAGTATGACAAGGAACTAGCATAACACGACAGTGACCCGTAGTGGTGCACTCCTGACATGACCAACCTGACATGATAGTGGCCCGTCGTGGTGCGCTTCTGACAAGTACCCTGACATGATTTATCTTGATAACTTGATAGTGGCCCGTGGTGGCGCACTCCTGACTTGACTTGACTTGTAACTTGTAACATGACTCGTATAATCAACTTGACACCGTGGGTGTTCCTGCTTGCTTGCTTGTACAATCTACTTGTCTTGTCTTGCATCATGTCTAGGACGTAACTTCCTGGGTACCACGGCCAAGGACTCGCACTAAATTGGATTAGGCTAATGATTAGATCAAACTAGAACATGAAAAATTCCCAGTCACAGGCAATCTCTTATCTGGGCGCTTTAATGGACTTGTAGCTTGCCGACGAGTAGAGCACATTTCCAGCACACTGTCATGTGTTGCACCCTCTAAGTCACCTAAGGGTATATTTGTCTCCCGGGCAATGTACCCACCTATAACTCTCAACCCGCGGAAGGATAACTGGATGGTCTGCAGGGCTTGGGACTGGAAATTCTCACTTGCATCTTGTTAGTAATTAGGCTTGTGATAACCCTAGTTAGTTAAGGTAGTAAGCCGTAGTACTTGCTTGGCCGATTATGAATGAATGGTGTCCAGCTCTGTCTAAGTCTTGTCTAGCCCCTGTACCTGGAACTCTTGATCATGATAGTTTTACTTATCTCTAACGATAAATAGATAGAGACAGTGAGCTATTCAGGCGAAGGGGTACAATCCCGGTCCTTGTTTGGTTTAAGGATTGTAACCTGGCTCCCGGAATGGTTCCACGTCCCTAGTCGTTTATCGCCCTGTGTACTTTACTACTTGTACTTTCTTTTATTCTTTATGTTCTGATATGCTGGCTTTGTTCTTATTTGTGGCCTCCTTGTGGCACTTGCTCTTTCTGGGGTTTGACCCAGCTGGTTTTGTGTGGCCAGATTTCGGAGCAGCTCCCGAGGATCTACCAAGCTTCCAGCCCAATGGTGAACACTAGACGGAACCTGGGCTACGAGTGGGTTTTCCCTTTTTGTTTCACCCACTTATATGTAAATTTATTCTTTTGAGGCGTTTAGCCAACGAGCACCTGTTAGCTCGATGCACATTTACTTACTGTCTGCCTACGGGCTGTAAACATGATTAACAAATCCTAGGGTTGATCATGTATGATCGAACTCTTGCTAGTCCTATCATTTTGTACGACTAGCTTCATGATCATCCGATATGTAATATTTGGGACGCCTTATATATATATTTGATGCTCTAATATCTTGTAACTCTGTTAATTGCTTGAGATTGAGACAATAGGCTTGACCTTAAGAGACTGCTGGCTTGTAGTAAACCCTCATATCTAGACAGCCGTGACCGTATAGTTGAGATGTATTCTATTTCAATATACGTAGCTGGCTATGTCCGTCCCCGCTCTCCAGTATTCTGGTTCTGGGGCGTGACACCATTGACCATGCAATACGCGCCATAGCAAACACACATAACATTCCAACCAAATCCTTCGTTGCATAAACATAGTCTCGTTCCAAACGGTTTTCCGTGCCATAAATATATTCGCGTCTCATAAACATAATCCACCATATGGGGAGCTCCTTCGGCATTATGCCCCAACACATCCATATTGATGTACGACGCCTAACGGCTTAGTCATCTCGTACTCATATTCAATGCGTACCATTCGTAAGTCATTCTCATAGCCTAATTTCGTAGTTACTTAGTCTTTTCGTAGCATAAGTGCCCGAGGGCACGCTCAGCGCCGTATTCAATATTCTACGCCTAGTATTTAATGTTCTCGGAGCCGTGCACATGATACACATCTCAATATCGTTTTTCAATGTTCTGCCATCATTGCCCTACCGCGACTCGTATACTTGATGCACGTCGCTTCAATTATTCGATTGTTCAATGTTCTACCTTAGTGTTCAACGCATACTTGGACCTTTCGTCGTCGAGCAACGCTCGCTAACTCGATAACATCTTACGCATACAATGACATCTTTTATTAGACGTGAAGGAATAGGGAGAGAGAGTCAAGAACCCGCCCACCTTAAGTCGATACGCCTCGTCGTTTTACCGAGTTGAAGCGGCTCGCTTCCATAACTTGGTCGCATAGCTAACTCTCGGACTTAGCCATTCCTTTGAACCACTCAGTCGATTTGGCCTATCGCGCCCATGCCACGATCTGTAATCCAGCATAAAGGCATAGCCTGCACACCAGATCAACTAACATTAGCACTTGCTCAAACGAAACTTATACTTTGCATCGATTCGATTCATAGATTCCAACCGACTCAAAGCTTACCTTTGGCCAACGTAACTCTCGCATCGATTCGCATCGATACCTCATCGGGTCAACGCAACTCTTCGAGTCAACGACTTATCTTAATGCACCGAGCGGAGCGGAGCATTACATAATATACCACTTAAAATCAGGTTCGTCCTCGAACCGAAACCAACACTTAAGCCAAGTGTCTCGCTAGATCGTTTCACGATCTCGTGCTACTATCGTTGGAATCATACAACTTATTTTAGGCGTCCCACCAATATATGCATTTCAGCCAAGCTCAGTTGTAGGATATCGGGACAACTATCAAGCTCGCTTAAATCCTCAAGCACCAATCGGCCCGTACTCGACTTAGTCATATCTTAGCGCCTATTCCCAAATACTTCTCGTATGCGTCATTCCATAACATGCAATCATCCTCCCAAATATTTTGCGCATAACTTAACTCGAAACTATTAGTTCGATCTCATAAGTTTCTCGCCGGCCACCTAACACTCACATTGCATCGAGTTATTGCGCATCCGATCACAATAATTCTCCGCAACGCCTATTCGTCCAATCGTTTCCTTTCTCTCACATAACTCAAGTCTTTCATCCAATCATTCATAATGTTTGGCCTTAATGACATGGACTAAGTCCAACATGTCCAAATTCCTTTGCCTACAATCCGTACTAAGTCTCGTACACAACTATCCCAACATGACCCACGTTCTCGAACTGTCTATGCACCACATCTGGGGCTACCCCCGCTAGGTAACTTATCCAGACATCATGCTTAATCTCTCCCGACACGAGAGGTTAACTTGAGTCTACGATGCTCAAAGGCAACAATCTTTCCGACCCAAGGTCTCTTACGATGCGCCCATCTCCTATTCTCGACCGAGTACGAATCCTTTACTCAATTCTCGAATCAATCCCGACTAATTCATTCCATAACATAAATCGTGCGCTCAACACACATAGCCTAACCGTTAGTCAACCGATCTACAACACAACTCTTAGGGTCATTCTATTATTCGTCGCTCCCGCGCATTGTAGAATCCTTGCAATCGCCTTACCGCATCACTATACTAGGCACGTTCCTTAACATATACTCGATCATCGACCAATCAAGTCTACTTACATACTCATTCGATCGATCGTAAATTTTCTATCCATATCGATCTCGTTGAAGACTACTCGTCAACTTTCGAAACACGATACTCGCTTGCTTAGACTTATCCTCAACATGCACTACATCTTTCCTCCTCTTCGATAAAATTTCTTACGCGACTTCTTTAGGGTCATCCTATGGGACTTCAACATTCACTCGATTTGGCGATCAAGTCTTCTAGGGTCATCTGCCCCGAAACTACGCTCGATAATTAAAGATCATTAACGAGGGACAGTTACAACGAACCATGTTGTCCTATCGCGGAGCCAAATCAATTCTCGATAATTCCTACAAAACTTTATCCAATCCAACGAAATCCACCAATCCATAATTTATCTACTCACTCGTGCAACTGATGCGCCGTTACTACTCGAATCACTTAGGCACTACCGTTAACAATATCGCAACCGAGCAATATTTGTTTGCCTCCGTACAAGTCTATCCACTCACGGCCAATATCTGACACACTTCTAGGCTTATCGCACAATCCTCAATTCCATCTTCGCATCAAACCATGAGTCCATATCAAATTTGCTACGCTTCGCAAGTTCGATCATCCCCGCTGGATGAATCACCATACCAGCGCTCACGCGGAATGATCGTTCTAATTTTATGTGACGCATGTACGAGGCTGGTGTTGCGCTCGCTCAAGACAAGAATGTCAACATAGTGGTGATCCGCGAAGCAATCCAGACACTTTCATTTTCTTTCGAGTAACATCCATCGACTCTCAAATTCTTCGAAGCATTCCTACCGTTAGCATCCAAACCGTCATAACTTAACTTGCATTCTATTCATCCAACAACAATGCTCAACACAATTTTCGTTCATTCGATCAGAGTATCCCCGAGTTATTACATATCGTCTTTGATACGCCTCAATACCATCGTCGATATGCATAACTTGAACATCTTCCTTTCTCATAAGCTCAAACCCGTTGCAATCATTGCCATTATCCGAACTCGAACACGAATCAAGTCTCGCACTTATCAAGATCCATTCAGTTGTAACTACTTGACATCGTTGCGACACAATTTTAAATTCACATATCCATTCTCATATCCCTAACTCGCACTTCCAAATTGTGCTACCGACTCCTCGCGCTAACCCAAATCTATTCGCACGATTTCTCCGTACCTACTCAACACGTTCCGAACAAGCTTACGTACTGATTTAACTCAATGCAAATTTGACCGGGTCGACTATTTCCTCAATGTAACATTCTTTCCTATGCTCCGTCTATCGTTCGGCTTATACTTAACGAATCCTCGCCCGACGTATCGTCCTTGGGTACGACTTCGTACATAATCGTTCAACTCAATTCATCGAGGCATACTTGCATCGACTTCTATCAAGTCATTCCCGCTCGAGTCTCGGTACTACTTCATCCGTTGAGGACAAACATATCGTAACATCATAATCGTCTCGACAAAATCTATCGCAAGTCACCAAACGGCTTAACATAGCTATCGCTAAGTGGTATTCCATATACCACTCAGGATCGAGCCTATCGTTATCGATATAATACTTCACTACACTTGCTCGCATAATTGGTATTGCATATACCACTCAAAATTGAGTCATTACTCGGCATCACATTCCGCATAGGTCCGACATCTATTCTCAATCAACTATCCCGTACGACAATCTTTCCGATCCCAGCTCTAGCGTTCTTCTTACTCGAGTTGGCACAACAACTGAACCAACATGCCCTATCATTCGCTCAAATTCGACATTCATTCAAATCTAACCGTGTCTTAGCGATCATTTCGATCACATACACAACATTCACTTATATTCAAAGTTCAACGCAACGTACGGCCAACATACACGTTCGCCTACTCAACTCGACTCGTTACTCATTGCAACTCGTGCAACAACTCATTCTCGATACTTGAGGTCTTTACTCAATCCCGTGCAACATATTGCTATCCATCCGCATAGCCATGCAACACGCATCATACCATATCGACTCATTGCACCGATGCAACGAACGATTCACGACTTGCTGTACTCCGTGCAACCAACAACACATAACTGTTCGTATAGAAACATAACACGCATCGCCTCAAATATCGACCCGTTGCACTTCGTGCAACCAACAACACATAGCCACATAACACGCATCGCCTCATATCTCGACTCGCTGTACTTCGTGCAACCAAGAACACATATCTCCTCGTACTTCGTGCGACCAACAACACATAACTCCTCGTACTTCGTGCGACCAACAATACGCATATCATTGTACTTCGTGCAACACATCACCATATTCGTTGCACTTCGTATGACCAGCGACTCACAACTTTCTTGCACTTCGGAAACCATAATCTCATAACCCGTCGTACTTCGTGCAACCAACACTCTCCGATGGCACCCGGAGATAGCGTAATAGTCACGACATACTTGTGGCAGACGTACGCACTTAATATAGACTTATTGTATGGAACATCCAATATAGCGTCGAGCAGATCCATGAGCCATACGGTTGCGGAAACAACTTAGAGTCAACTGAATTCGATAGGGAAGCAACTGAGGGTCAAAGAGATTCATGCACGGTCCAAAGGATGGAACCGCTCTGATACCAACTTGTCACGTCCCGATCCGGGAAATCGCTCGTCCTCGCTATATTTTATCCGAATCATCGTTCTCGCTGGGGCGTGATGCCGCACGAGCCTGAATTGCGCTCGTGTAAGGCAAGATAACAGTTCACATAGTGATTATCTCAAATTCGTAACATAAGCAGCAGAAGGAAACAAAGTATAACACAAGAATCTCTTTTATTCATAATGAACTGAAGATTACAAAGGCTCTGAATAGCCCAACATATATGCCAATTGGCTACAACGCTCATGATCTCTCTAGCTCACAAAGGATTACATTGTTCCATACATTATGCCTCTTTATAGCCACCAAGTAGTCTTCGGCCGAACATCTCCATGTCGCAAGTCCGAACGCCTATGCAGTAGCTCCTCTTGAACGCCAAGGACTCCATGCCTCGGCACGTCCAAGCCAAGTCCCGCCCCGAGCTGATCATAACCTGAGCATGCACGTAAACTAGTGGGGGATTAGTACTTTCGTCCTCGCTTTGTACTGATCAAAACCCGCTCGCACCCAAACCAAACACTAAATATCTTTAGTGAAACATGCATCATTATTGGTGATCTTTCTATTTAGCCTTAGGATCAGTTTCATGGCAATACTTGAACATAGCACTTTATCATAAATGTGACCAATACCGTGTTCCTACAGCAAATACAGTTAGCCATAATATGAACATAACACAGTGATTCGTGCTAATCCCGTTGCTCTTTGCCTAGCCTGCCATGGTTAGAACTTAACATAAGCAACCATACGATTCGCGCAACCAATCAATCATAATCGTAAACATATGCATAAGGGTAGCAGGCCCTGCGTCTGCACCCAACTCTCATCTCAGCCCACCGGACCTATCTATATGAAGGTCACGGTGTTTCGCACTGTATTGGACTTGGCATCTCTTATGTGTAAGCCTACGATCACTTCGATACGGGTTGCTAGCCCAGTATCCGAAGGATCCCAAACTTACGGATATCATAGCTTATCACAGCACTGGACGGTCGTAATCCGTCCGAATGATGTGCACCATAAATACCACACATAATTCCCTCCTAGGTCGAACGATTCCGGTGCCTCGGTCGTAACCGTCTGAGGGAAGCCGTACCTGTGTATGGGCCATCCGAGTCCATTGACCATGCAATACGCGCCATAGCAAACACACATAACATTCCAACCAAATCCTTTGTTGCATAAACATAGTCTCGTTCCATAAACGGTTTCTCGTGCCATAAATATATTTGCGTCTCATAAACATAATCCACCATCCATATGGGGAGCTCCGTCGGCGTTATGCCCCAACACATCCATATTGATGCACGACGCCCAACGGCTTAGTCATCTCGTACTCATATTCAACGCGTACCATTCGTAAGTCATTCTCATAGCCTAATTCCGTAGTTACTTAGTCTTTTCGTAGCATAAGTGCCCGAGGGCACGCTCAGCGCCGTATTCAATGTTCTACGCCTAGTGTTCAATGTTCTCGGAGCAGTGCACATGATGCACATCTCAATATCGTCTTTCAATGTTCTGCCATCATTGCCCTACCGCGACTCGTACACTTGATGCACGTCGCTTCAATTGTTCGATTATTCAATGTTCTACCTTAGTGTTCAACGCATACTTGGACCTTTCGTCGTCGAGCAACGCTCGCTAACTCGATAACATCTTACGCATACAATGACATCTTTTATTAGACGTGAAGGAATAGGGAGAGAGAGTCAAGAACCTGCCCACCTTAAGTCGATACGCCTCATCGTTTCACCGAGTTGAAGCGGCTTACTTCCATAACTTGGTCGCATAGCTAACTCTCGGACTCAGCCATTCCTTTGAACCACTCGGTCGATTTGGCCTATCGCGCCCACGCCACGATCTGTAATCCAGCATAAAGGCATAGCCTGCACACCAGATCAACTAACATTAGCACTTGCTCAAACGAAACTTATACTTTGCATCGATTCGATTCATAGATTCCAACCGACTCAAAGCATACCTTTGGCCAACGTAACTCTCGCATCGATTCGCATCGATACCTCATCGGGTCAACGCAACTCTTCGAGTCAATGACTCATCTTAATGCACCGAGCGGAGTGGGGCATTACAGCAAGATCCCCCGAAGTCCAAGACACAGGTACGAAGCATATCCTCGAGGGTCTGAATCATCCTCTCCGACTGCCCGTCTGTCTGGGGGTGGTATGCGGTACTGAACTTGAGCGATGTGCCCAAGCTAAGCTGCAAGCTCCTCCAGAAGTGGAAAGTGAATCGGCTGTCCCGATCCGAGACTATACTCACTGGAACCCCGTGCAATCGGACTATCTGCCGTACGTACATCTCGGCCAACCTCTCCGTAGACAAATCCACCTTAAAAGGCAAAAAGTGGGCCGATTTGGTCAATCGATCAACAATGACCCAAATCGCATCCTTTCCTCCTAGAGAGCGTGGAAGCCCAGATACAAAGTCCATAGTGATATGCTCCCACTTCCACTCAGAAATGGGTAGTGGCTGGAGCAATCCACCGGGTCTCTGCCTCCCGGCTTTCACCTGCTGGCACACCAAGTATCTAGAAACGAACTGAGCCACCTCGCATTTCATGCCATACCACCAAACATGCTGTCTCAAGTCTCTATACATCTTGTTGGCTCCAGGATGCATAGAGTACTGAGAACGATGCATCTCCTGAAGAACCTCCTCCCGAAGTCCTCCGCTCGGCACGCACAATCTGGTACCATACCTCAACGACCCATCTCCCGCTATAGAGAACTCATCCAACAGTCCTGCCCGGACCTGCTCCCTGATGACTCTCAGCCTCATCCTCAAACTGAGCTGCTCTGACTCTGTCCATCAGCTCTGACTGCACCTAGAGACCCCATATATGTGCCTCGAACCCAGAAACTATCACCTCTATGTCCAAGCTCTCCAGATCTGCCAGAAGGTGACGATCCAAGATTGACGAGTTTTGTACGATCAAGAAAATTAATTCAAAATTGTTTAGACACGATGAGGGATTTGGCACGATAGAATCATGATACGAGCAAAATCATATGTGCATGATTTTAAAATAAGTCAAGTCATTTGGGGCACGATTTTAGAGACGATTTAGAGAATCGAAGATATAATTGAAGTTCAAGTACGGGGTAATTTGTAGGACTTAGGTTGATGGAAATCAACCCGAAAGTCGTACAGGCCCGATCAAGATGAAAAGCTAACCATGACCAAAACAAGGTTTGGCATGGTTGAGATAAAATTTCAGACACAAACAAAAATCAAAATCAAGGTCTTATAGGCCCGATCAAAGATTAAGGAGTATGATTATAAAATCCTGAAATACGATCCAAGTTCGAACGTGATTAAAATTGGGATTAGTCTAAGTTCACTTGGCACGATAGAGGTATGATAACGAAATCAAACTTGAGCTTCGTCCGATTACAATCAAGTCAAAATTTTTAGGCACGAGTTTGAGGTAAGATAAAATGTATAATTATGATCGTTAAAATCACGGTCAAGGAAATCCCAAGTTGTCTTAGTCATGCCAATTATCTAGGCACGACTAATCATAAGGAATTTGGATGTAATCAGGAATGAAATCAAGGTCGAAAAGAGTTTAGACACGAGTGTCCAAAATCCAAACATGATCAGAATCGGAAGTCAATGCACGAGAGTTAACAGCATTGAAATTCAACCACGATAAAGAAATTTGTCTCAACACGATCTAAGTTGATCAACTTTCGAGTAATCAGAATTTGGGCAAGATGGAGAATAAGATCAACGAAGGCTGGACACGAGCATCCAAGGATGAAAATCTAAATCACAAAGGAATTTGAAGTCATCTAGAGTCTAGTCAGCAACCAAGACTCTTTGGCACGATAAACAAGACGACCAAAATTGATTGGTCATGGACAGAAGGGAATCAAAATCTTAACAGCATCGAAATTTAAGAAACAATTGAGATATGAAAATTTCAAAATTTTCAGAGTTTTTAAGTGTAGATGACAGATGTTGATATGAGATAGTTGATTGGTGATCCAGACATAGCTAAACAAGCAAAGGAAATGACGGTAAGATGAGAAAATCATCATGCGATGGGGGAGAAAATAATGATAAACAAGAAATAATGGTAGGAATTATCTTGCTCAATTGGTAAAAGAAGTGAATCAACTTAAGATATGACCTGATAACCATACACGTCTATCCAAAATCATGTTGCCAGAATTTACGCCACGCCAGTAAACATAGCTGCAATAAACGATAGAGTCCATAACTAAGGTATACACCCTATAATCATGTCATCTAGATTCCTTACCACGCCAATCGGTATGGCTGCAAGAGAATCTAAATTCCATAACAAGGATAGTATATCCAAAATCAGGCTCCATGTCCCTGTCAGGCTAGCTAATATGACTGCGATAAATTCCAAACTCTATAAGTAAAGTAGACATTTATCGTTCCCAATCGTCTCCATCAAATATGTTTATCAGGATATCTTAACTCAATCCTTAAAAATTATCTCAAACAAAGTCAAAATCGAAGTCAACAACGAACGAACATCAAGATTTAAAATTCAACAACGAATCAAAGATAGGTAAATGGAAACTAGCGAAAACAGATTTCGAGATAGGATTCAGAAGAAAATTCTCAGGAGATGTCCAAAGGTACTATCTAGGTCAAGATAAAAGGAAATCATTGGAATATAATCTAAAACATCTCAACCTGATATGAGACTGGCAAATCATATCTTGTCTCAACCTAGAAGATATATAAGTTCAACTTATACCTTCCCTCTGGGGTCCACAAACTCATTCCAAGAAAGAATAAAGTTGATAACGGACAGGTTTCAGAAATCAGGACAGACAGAAAAAAATAAGAAAAGTTTCAAAAAGTTTGAATAAGATTCCCAGGGGTCATCCCTGGAATCTACCAAGAGTTCCTAATATGTGACTGAGTACCAAAATCCTAAAATATTCCATGACTCAACCTTAATCCTAGGGCAGACTCGTAGTAGTGCAGATAAGCTTAAGCACTACCACGACTTCGCATTTGTAGAAGCATGGAAAATATTAGAATAAAGGCATAAATGGCCCATGCGGTTTTGGGTAGCAAGTCTATGCGGCTCATACTGGAGTTGCCCTATGCGGCCCAAAAGAAGACCCTCAGACTCATGCGGCTCGGGATGAATACGGTTCAGCAGGAATATGCGGCTCAATTGACGACACGTGTGACCCCCCCACAGTTGGCCACTGGAGTAATGGCCTCATTTAATGCTCTGACACGACTCGTCGGCTGTCTCTGACATAAAGTATCATAATGGCTCTGCCATAATGACAGACTCTTCGGGAAAAGAAGAAAATCTCTGACCCGATCTGACAAAAAAAATCCTAGATTGCCACGTGGCAAAAGTCTCATGCGGCTCGGATAGAGAACAGCTTCATGCGGCTCATTGAGGAGTC